>VZRE01012463.1:0-87035 GCA_013396775.1 Cephalopterus ornatus | reverse complement strand
TTTTTTTTTTTTTTTTCTTTTTTTTTTTGTTTTCTGTAGGATTATCGTCATTTGAGATGATGTAGTGGTGTCAGCCCATCACCACTGTGATGGTGAGTTGCAGTACCTGACATGAGATGATCCAACAAAGGCAACAGGAGTTCTTCAGAGGATTTTTTTCTGATCCAGACTTACAAAGACTATGTTGCTGAAGTTATATGAATCACAATCACATACAGAGAGCATGAGCATGATTGAAAATCTGTAACTCAGTGCCATGACTAGCTCCCAAATGTGTTAGTTAGTCAACATATATGTGTAACTTAGATGTGAGATATTATTTTATATTTGCTATCAGCCCCCTCTCTGTACAGATTACAAGTAAGGACTGAGGTCAACATTACCAATGAATTTCATGGTTATTTAGATGGCAACTATCTAGGGTACAAACAATGTTGCTCAGCTGATATAAGCCACACAGATATTTTTGTGGCTGTTGACAAAAATTAAGTGGTCAAGCTTTTGAAAAAAGTGGGAGCGAGAGTCTTTCATGTCTTCATATGCAAATACATGTTATACACACTTAAAATTATATACCCTTGCTTATTATTGGGAGTATTTTTAGACAGATAGTTGGCCAAAAGCAAGCCTGTGGCATATTTCTTTACAGCATATTCTGACAGCAAACTGCAAAATTTTTAGGTCTTATTCAGATAATAGATGTTGCATATCTTCTGAAAGAGAACCTACTTCAAATTACCTACTACATTTAAACAAACAAACAAAAAGCATAATTCAGGATTTAATATAATTTATAAGTACAAAACTTTAAGAAATAAAAGGGCAAGTTTATTTTTATTTAATCTGTTCTGCATGATTTTTTGTTTTTAATGCTGTGGAAACTGAAGGCTTTTCTTTTAAATTGTTTGAAACCTGTGGAAGTGAGGATTTTCTTTTAAATCATCAGACACTTAATGGAATAACTCAAATCCCCAAAGCATATAGAATAGTTGAATGCCAATATTTGCAATGAGATCTGTTTATTAGACATACTGATATGTTTGCTCATCTGTATGCTCTACTTCTTAGGAAGCTTCCAAAACTGTCTGGGCTATACTTTAACCATTGGAAATGTAGTAGAATCCAAAACTGTGCAAAAAGTGCCCTTTTTGGCCAAACCCATATCCCTTTTTGGACGTGTTTGTGCCAGAGCAGATGTGGTGTGCAGCTGAACACTATTTACTGCATGGGAACTTCCAGCTGATCAAAATTTCCACACTGTGAGTGCAATAATCCTTTATTTCTGTTGCTTAGCTGAGATCCACCCTACCAGTGAATCTGATTGGGGGATTTAGTGGGAGTATTGAAGAGGAGTTTCATTATCTTTAGAAAAATAACAAGATATTAGCAGGATGATATTACTTGCAATAATACGCTTCAGAGGCAGACCTTTCTTATTAAAAAAGACTTCTCATGGCAATGTTAGAAAGACTCCCTGGATGTTTACGGAAGAGTTGGCCACGGATACTGCCTGCTGACAACAGTGCCTTACGCGCTGCTAACATAATCTGTGAAGTGAGATTTTTCTTTTTTTTTTCTTTTTTAAGCTAATCTGGTTTCCTAACCTTCAAGAATTGCAAAGGATCTGAAAATCTGTGTGCCATTATCAGATGTATATATTTTCTTATTAGGTGCTGAAATTCTATGTAACACTTTGTTGCAATCCTCCCCTCTGAATTAGAATTGGTCTTTCGCGTATTTCAAGAGCTTCATTCAAGTGCAGGTGGAAGGGAGTCTTGGCCTGATTGGCACTAAAATGCTTCCACATTTATAGATGTGTTCCATGAAGTAAATATGAAAGGAAAAAAATATACTTTGATTGTCTCTGAAAATGCAGTTATCACAGCCCTAAGTGTGAGTGTGAGAGAAAAGGGAGAATGATGGGAGGGAGAAAGATTCAGAAGAAGAGAGAAATCAGGAAATCAGTGACAGAGAGCTCCAGAAAATACTTTAAAATACTTTCAAAATTCCTACAAAATAAAACCACCCACAAGAACAAAACATATACTGAATGAGTCAAATTAGGTAGTCAATGAGTCATAATATAGAAAGAAAAAGTTTCTGTACGCAGATAGCATGCAACATAACCATATTTTTGCTGTTTTAACAAAGGTAGTATTGCTATGTTCCAGGGTATGGACTAAAGTACTGTGTCCAGAGCAAAGAAAAAATATGTATAGGGATGCATTTCCCTGTCTTATAATTGCTGTAAAACAAAATATTGATGCTCTCAAAAGCCCGTAATTCATTTTTTTCCTTAAAAGTTGTGTAAGAATATGCTCCGGCATAGTTGAGGGTTTATGGGAAATAAATACAATGTACTATATTGAAAATGGATTCCTGAGAAAGATCAATAAATGCTGTATACAGCAGAATGAAGTTATCAAAATGTAAATATTTTAAACAAAACAGAATTTAACAATTGTGAGGATAAGCTGTTCCCTCAAAGCACACTGAAGACATTTTCGAGTTTACATAATGTAATTAAATTCAAGCCTGAAGAATTCAAATTCATCCCAAAGACAGTATTGGCAATGTGATTTAATGTGTGATAAGGATGAAAATGTAGTATGTGAGAAAACCACAGGAGTTTTATAAAATTACATTTGAAAGCTGACAACAATTGTTTACAGGTATTTTTCTAAAACTACTCAATAGTGTCTTAATGAACATTTTCCATTAGCAGCACAACTCTCTTCCTGAAACAACTGGGGACAAGTTCACCCCAGTGTAACTTCCATAGTCTTACAAAAGCTATACCAGGAGAAAATTACCCACTTCTGTCTTGTGAACACAGTGTAAGGAAAATATAAGTCACTCTTGTCTTACAAAGTAAGCCATTTTGTGTATATTCATTCAGCATTAAGGGAGATTAGTATAGGTCTTATATACACTTTCTCACATTTGGAATTTTGCTCATACAGTGGGGGACATTGTGAGCTGAATGCTGCCCTAGAGCCAAGAGCTTCAGGGATTCAGCTTTTTTTCTGTCTCTAACTTATCTCTCTTACAATATTTTAAACCCACATTTCATCTGCAAAACAGGGATATACTATTTACCATCTTATACGATCATAAAGTTGAAACTGCAACAGCTCTTGCAAAAATAATAATATTGTATCATAAATGCTAATGTCCTTTAATCCTTTTGTATTACGAGAGCCTCAAGTCTGGTAAATTAGGGCATTATCGGTCAGGGTACAGAAAAATTAATTCTGTGAAGTGTATCTTAGCACTAGTGGAGGGACATCTCAAAAAGTGCCAATATTTTGCTGTTAATGAGTAAGGGTCATTTACCTCTGCTGAGTAGAAAGGGTCTCTAGCTAGGATTAAAAAGAGAGAGAACTATTTGTATAGTGATGCTTCCTACTTTAGTGATGCTTTGCAGTCAAAGTGCCCCTCTTTAAAGGATTTATTTGTTCTATAAGAATGTCATGGTATGACCCCAGAATGACAGTGAAGTGGTATTTATAGTATTTATCCAGTCATCAGAAATGACTAATTATCCCTCTCTTGGAATGTACAGGCTTTGATGACTCATGTAATATGCTTTCATTATCTCACAATTTTATTTCTCTGATCCTTTCAAAAATATGTACCTATCTGTAGTAGTACTTAACATCTGCCTTCCTTAAAGTTCCATAAGTTATATAACTTGCAATTTTTTGGTAAAAACTCTTGCAACTCCTATGGTGCCCCCTTTCAAAATAATAGGTGTTTCTTGTTCAGTCCGTCACTCTTGCATTTGTCATTTTACAAAACCTTCTGACAGGCTTGAGTCAAGGAAGAAAGATCAAAGGCTAATCCATTAGTAGCCTCTCAGATCTGACCTTCCCTTAGAAAATATTCAATGAAAAGTTTAAAATTACTCTTTGCAAAAGGGCAAAAGACTGTAGCAGAAAAAATATTAAATACATAGTATGAGCAACAGCAAGACCAAACCATCAGTTCATCTGTTTCTCAGCTGGAAAATCAGATTAAGTAGTCACCGTAATATGTAAAGAAAAATCTGTTTCTTTGAACTTTCTATTTGTCTGTTGCTAGGTATTACTTTTTGTAACTTTTTTTTTCTAAAGAAATCCTGAAAGTACTCATGATAAAATAACACCTTAAAGCCTCTAAACTGTGATTATTAGTACTTCAAACTTAGCTCTAATTATCTGGATTTTATATTAAAAATTATCTCAATCCAACAAAAAGTCAATAACTAATAATTTATTTTTTTAAGTAACAATATATTTTGATTCCCATTACTGAGGCACCTAAGAAAAATTCACACACCCCATTTTATTATTTATCCAAAAACATTCAATTAGCAGGAACCTAGCCACCACCTTTGTGATAAACATTCCCCATCAGGAATTGTATTTTTATTCCCGGAAAAAAACCCAAAACAGTAACCTTATTAGGTTACATGGATGTCAGGAACAATTTTAATTATCCTAATTCAGACTAAGACCCTTTGGTCTTCCCCATCCTTGGTGACCCACTGACATAAGAGGGCTATCCTGAGGATGGTCTTTTATTGTTTGCTCTGGGGGAGTCTTAATGCAAAAGATTGATAGGATCAGATAGAAGTTGATAAAATCGCAAGATTACTAAAGTACTCACCAAGTGTTTAGGAGACAGTAGTTTTTTTCCTGTCATTTCCTGTAAATCTTTTTCCTGTAAATATTTTTCCTAAATTCGTTTAATGAATGGATGAGGACAGGTGATGGAAGGTACAGCATGTACTATGGAACTGTAGATAGTAATCCTTGCATAAGGGGGACAAGACTTGTGTAGCCTGTAGAATTCCTGGCTACCCTCCAGCTGGAGCTAATCTTCCCATCTTTCAGGTGGCTCCAGTGAACTTCCATCCAGTGGAAGAACCATCTCTAAAGACCCAGACTACAACTATGGTTCACTTTTATTCTTACTCTATGCATTGGTTGGGATATTAATTTAAAATGAGGAAAACGGGTTTCTAACCTGACTAGAACAGTTATGAGGCCCAGAAGACAGAGTAGCCAGTTGTGACATTTTTTTATGCCCAGCAGCAATGAACATGAACCCACTGGGACTTTACTAAGAGCAATTCCTAACACTTATTATATTGCAACCAGCTAAAATGTTGAACACTATAATTTAGCTTCTTCCTCATTTTAATCAAATGTCTCTGTCAAACTGAATAGCAAGTAAAAAGTAACACAATAGAGTGCAAATTTTATCACTCCAAATTTTACCCTTTGATTGGCTTCATATCCAATGATGAAAAAAAATATCGCCTTATTGAGCAGGAATGAGAAAGTAAAAAGGGGAAACTGAAATCCTAAGTGGCTTTTGACCTGTGCAGCAAGTTAATTATACACTTGAGAAAGCATCTAGCATTGTCATGTCGCACTGTATGAATTTGTGTGCTCAAGGCTGAATATAAATATTGTGTGTACATGAGCATGCGTATATACTTTATGCAACATTGCACTACTCGTGCTCAGTACTTCCGGAATTTGTTCTTAAAGTCATTGGTTTTAAAGGATTTAAATGAAGATGAAGCATGGCCCAGTGGATTTTAATGTATAGACAGTTACTCTTGGTAAAAATAATTACTTAATTAAATGCTCTGGTGGACAGTGATTAAGGAAGGAAGTGGTAGATAAGTACTGAAAAGTGTATCAGTACAAAAAGTATCAGCAACTTAGAAGACGATAAAATACCTTTAGTGGGATAAAATAGGCACTGCAGGCTTCTGCAATAAATGGTTTTACCAAGGCCTTCTATTTCTTACACTGTTTTCCATGAAAGCTTTTCTGTCACTGATGTAGTTTTCCATTGCACAAAACTAAACTGCCAAATCAATGCAATCCACAGATGAACTAGAAGTCACTTTTACATTGCAGTCAACTCTGAGCAGTCAGAAAATAAATGTTCATGAAATGACAGTTACTTTCTTTATATACAGAGAAAGCAGGCGATCTGCAGAAGAAGTGAGTGTAGAAGTCCATTATTACCATCATGCACCTTTTGCTCTGCTATCTGCAGGACCCTTCCTCAGGGCTGGACAGAGATACAGACCCCTACAATCCTATGGCCAGCTTTTCCTCCTTTAAAACTTCCAGGCTGTTATGGTATTGTTAGAACATAGTCCTTCTGTACAAGATGAATCCTTAGACAGTCAGTACGCTTGGAACAGTTGTGTCAGATCTACAGAATCTGGAGAGGTGTGGCTGGGGCTTTCAAACCTAGATGAAATTCTTTCAGTTGTAATGTTTGGTAGGAATATGAAGTGAAGCTATTAGGTATGTCTTCATCTATTGTATACTGTTCACCTGTATAGTTCAGAGAAGAAAAAATTCTGTGAGACAGGGACTTAGTCCAGTATTTTCTGTCTCTATATACCATATTTAGGCACCTCGAGTAACTAGGTTTATTTTAAGAGGTCCTGAGTGGAAAAATCAGTAAAAATCAAGTCACTGAATTATCTAAAAATAGCCACAGCACTCTATTTAGGCTGTTACATTTCAAAATTATTAATTTCCTAATTATATTGCCACAAATAAGTTGCAAAGTATTTCTATTGAGCTGGACTCTGAAAACTGCATATTGGAGAGGGGGTTTGGCTTTGAGATACAGTCTTTTTCGATAGCTGTGGGAAACAAAATTACTTATAGTCTGCTATTATGGCAGGGTGTTTTCAAGCCTGGTAATTAAATTCAGAGGTATGGAAGATCAAAAGGAATCTGTACAGGAAAAAGATGTAACAAGAAAGTCAGGAACGGATACAGACAGGAGTTTTTCCTGTACATGTCATTCTGAATTAGAATGGCAGAAGTCTCTGTCAATAAGATCAAAAGTTGGGAACAGAGATGAAAACTCTCCTTTTACTGTTAATTATCATAAACTAGGTAAGAATGTATTTAAACACTGTTGGAAGAATGTTAAAAAGCAGTTACACCCCATGCTCCCCCTGGGAGAAGAGTACCGGAGCATTTGAAATTTAAAAGAAATAATTTTTTTCTAGGTGATTTTAACATTTTTTTCTGTTCACTATTAACTCTAAATGGCTATATAATCTAACAGCCGCTTAGTGACATGCTCCTATTTTTTTTCTTAAAGGTATGGCATAATATGGATATGAATGGCATAAGTTAATCTACTGGATTTTAGTAGACCATGGGTTTTGTAGGATGCCAGCTTGGTAATTCAAGAGTGATGCTTTCCTCTGTGTCCGACATTTTTGAGACAGACATTTTTGATCTTGATTTCTTAAATAGATTGAAATGTTGAGGCACTGTGGGGTCATTTAAGAGCCCAGATAATTTCCCCAAACACTGAGGAAGCTAATTTATAGTTAATGCCTTTGGAGATAATTCAATTCTTTCTGTATAAATTTCATGCTGTTTTCACTTGCAGGTGTTTCTCATGTTCTGTTCTAAAGTGCTACTTAGTGTTGCTGAGCACAGTTGGTAGTTGCTGTGATGATCCCAGATGGAGCCGAATTTCAGTGGGTATGAGTGATCTGCAGGGGTCCCAGATCTTTTATGAGATTTGGAAGCCTTGGCTGAGATTCAGTTTGCAATTTTCAGAGTATGTATGTGTACACGTGTGTGTGTGTGTGTGTTGTGTGCATATAGGTATCTACGAGTGAAATAGTTGTCTAGGGTCCCCTCTTGATTGGTGAAATTCTAGTCAAAATAGTTAATGGAGCTTAGAGAGCTAATTGGCCAACCAAAGTTGGTGTCTACTGCTAGATGTAATAAACAACTCTTCTAGCTTTGTTGACTACATCAATTTGATCTTTAACTGTGTTGGGAAATTAGACATCCAGATCACAGGTAGGCACCCAAATAGACACATAAAAACTTAAGTGTCAGTCTCTGAGTCAAATCCTACCTACAGTGAGATATTGCTGATATTTTCACTTCATGACAATTTGTTTCTTACACTCTATGGTGAAACTTGCATGTGTGGAATTGCGAAATGTTTACACATGGACAGGGCAATCAAATTCAATGCTGGTGTGAATAAAACCAATCTAATTTTTTTAAAACAATCTCATAAAAAGTTGAACACTGCTGTAACTTATACCCTTTTATGCCCTCAAAGTAGTGCCTTCTCTGTGGCTATTTTGCCTCCTTCCCTTTTTGCATGGCAGTTTCTGAGAGATTGCAGCTTACTTACCTTTTTTACTAATATTTCCTTGGCAGTTTTGACCAAAATAACTTTTCCTTGTATTTGAAAGAGGAATTCAAACACATAAATTGTGGGGGGTTTATGTGATTAACTGTTTTATAGCCATTTGAGATGCAATTTCTTCTGCTGAACTGTAACAGAGACTAAAAGTTTTTCATCTAACCTAAGACAAATGTTGATACCCTTCTGTGAGTCAGCAGAATGAGAGAAGTACCTGCAGAGAGGGACCTATCTTCTTCCACTCAGATTACAGTTTACTGTGGGATGGGTTGCCCCAGGAGGCGTGGTTAGCACTGGCTACTTTAGTTGAGGTGCCGTCTTTTTAGGTAGTTAAAGCTGGATATGCCTTAAGCTCCTTCCTGTTCTTAGTTCCAAATGTGGTGCTGGCACCTCGCAATCCCTGTGGGTGCTGCGGCAAAGTATCTCAGCTCTACAAAGCAGGAGAGAAGTTGTAGCGCTGTGCAGCTGGCAGTGTTTGTGTGCATTCCTGGCTGTAGGTCTACGATCCAGCCTCGCTCCCATTGATTGGTCTGGTACAAAAAAACAAACTGCTTTGCAGTCATTCACATTGGGACTTCATGTGCTGGCATTTTTCTCTTGCAGTTATGTTTTTAAAACACAGCTCACTGGGAAACATAAAATCATACTGCATTGCTAATTTTTTTTCTTTTCTTTTTTGAACAGCTTTGCACAGTATCAAGAAAATGAAGGAATGTTGTTTCATGCTTGTATCTTGAAATTTTTCCATTTAGGTACTTTAGGGATGTGGAAATAGATTTTTATATAATCTATAGGAGCAAACAGAATACAAATAAAATCTACATATTTTGTGTTTCAAAATGTTTTCTTTCCTAAACGAAAATTAGAAGCAGAACTGTTTGGGAAGAAAAGAGCTAGAAAGGCTTTGGAGGAAAATTGATGCTTCCTTAAATAACTATAGGTCACCAGATGAGTAAAAAAGGTAATTTCATGTTCAGAAAATGGCAAACTTTAGCTGGAAGTCTTTACTGGATCACTCACAAAAGTAGGACAGCAACTGGAAATTAAAAAGCAACTTGGAAAAAAATTATAAAATAGGAAACAGATAATCGATATAAAATTGAAGTAAGAAGTGTGGAAAATCTATAGGGAAAGACAGAAACAGAAAATGAAAAATCTGTGATTGGCAAGGCAAAGAACAATGAAAAGGTTTTAATGTATTAATAGCAAAAGTCCTAATCATATAAGCCACTAGATGGAGATAGTAAGATTGTTACGAGTGATTTGAAAGCACTATAAGTGATAAAAAATTTTTTGTTCTCTATTTTGAAAAATGCTTGATGCATTCTCCATGTTATGAGTGTGCTAAAACAGTTTCCAAAAGGCCTGGAAGAAAGAAAGGAAGATGTAAAGCAGCAACTTCTTGGACTAAAGACTATTGAAAACCAATAGTTCTGGATACCTTTTGCACAAGAGTCCTAAATGATCTGCTAAGGAAATCTCTAGCTCATTGATGCTACTTTTTGAAATCAAAAAAATTCCCCCACAACTCACAACCAACCAACCAACCACAAAAAAATAACATAAACCCAGCCCTCTCATCCCCTGAAAAAGCCAAACAAACAAAAACCAACCAAACACTCCCACCCTAAAACATAACTGATACCTATGCAATAACTGCTTTATAATTTTAAACAAAATTAAATAGTCTCTAATTAATAATGCAATAAATTTTAATTATTTTACTTTAATCAAACATAGTTAAAACAGACAGTATAAATAGACGATTTTACTATAAAATATCTGGTTTTGTTACTTAACTTATTATTTGACTGATAAAAATGATTATAGAAATAATAGAAGTGTATAGTTTTGGCCGTTTAATGGTATAATCAGAAATGCAAAATACAGCCATTCATAAATGAACAGATGCATCCTGTAAATCAGAGTGCAAAAATAAAAGATCTGGATTTATAATTTTAATTTATAAATTTATTAATTGTGGATTTGGTGATGAATCTTACAAACTATGTTACAAAATTGTAGAGAGTGTCAGAAAGATGAAGAAAAAAAATGAAACACCGACTAATTTGTTCAGCTCACAAAAGGTATTGATGGATTGTCTACATGTGATATGCTCTAAACTGACACATTAGGTAAATTGTACTAAAACAGTACAGAAATAAAATTGCAAAGGAAAGAGAAAGAAAGGAAGGACTATGCATGCTGGACTTGCTGTTGCCATCAGTTCCAGTTTTCATTCTTTGAAAAAAGGAGATCATCTCTGTGTGTGTGTGTGTGTGTGTATGTATGTGTTTGAAAACATGTTTGACATGGACTTAAACAAGGTTCTCAGTCTTGTCATTTGCTTTTAGACCATGTTTCTCTTTAAATGAATTCTCAATATACATGGTCAAAGAAGCTTCTGCACCAGTTGTATATTTATTCATATTCATCACCTTAAATCTTGTCCCATGCTTAGGAGCAAAGAATGAAGGAGTGGCCGTTTCGTAAACAATTAGCAACAATAGTGGTTAAAATATGGGTTTGGCTTTATGCTGGCAACATTCTGTTTGTTTGTTCAGTAAATATCTATATCTATGGGAAGGAAATTCAGAAAAATATGACCTTTCAATTGCCTGTTGTCTGTGTTCAAAATACAGAATACCAGAAGTACTAGCTTCAAGCTTAGAAAAATGCGTATTGTTCTATTTATATTACTTAAGCTACACAGAAAATCCCAGATGCTTAAAAAGAACAGTTCTGTAAGTGCTGTTTTTGAACTGATAAATTCTGCATGGTAAAGATTTGCAAAGGCTCTCAGGATCAAAAGTGAGTCTGTTTACCTCTTGAAAACGCTTTTATAGGAGGTTCTGGTTAGCCATTTCCAATAGAGAATGGAGCAGTTGATCAGATAGCAGCTAAACTAATGAAAAGCATCATGGAAGTGACAGGAAGATTAATTAAGTTCCTCCAGTTGTATTCACGTGTGGTGGTACAGAGTTCCTTCGGGTACTGCTGCAGTTAAATGGTATTCATGGTGACAAATATTGCACATTTCCAGAACTGACACTTCTGAGTCAAGGGTAAAAAACACATTTGGTAGTTTTTACCAGTGGAGAATGTGTAAAACCAAAGATGAACCTCTGTGGCTGTTTAAAATATACAAATGTAACTTGCTTCTTCCCTTTTTTATCCTTTAGGGTAACCTCAGGAGATTAGTAATGAATCACAAAATCTGTGTTATTGTGTAGTATGTCTTAAACTACTCCAGATGGCTTCAAAATAAAAACAAACCAAACTTCTAGCTGATGTCCTTAATATATTCGATTTGAGGCACAAAAATATGTGCACTTGGAAACACTTTCAATTACTTTTGGAGACTTAAAAAACTGTGGCTTGTTTGCTGTTCTTTCTTTCTGCACCGTGGTAACTGTAGTACTAATAGGAATGAAATTTTAATACATAAATGTCCAAATTATGTGGAAGTTCTAGTCCCGCTTTACCTTTAAGAATCCTTTAGTTTTGGGGTGCATTTGGTTAACTAGTAGGTCAGGTGTGATTTGGATTGTTTCTCCCATTTTATTTTCAGAAACTAATGTTTCCACAATAAATTTTCATTCTTAATAGCTGTCTGTGTACAATAGACAAAATTTATTTTAGGAAAATCTGGAAACTTCTCAAATGTATGAGTTTTTTAACCTACTACATATGATGTCTAGATTTAAAATGTTGTGTCATTAGTTTATTTTGTTGCCTACTATTACACTTCTGCCAGCAAAGAGTTCCTCAATGTGCTTCTGCACTTGCAAGAAAAGGTTTGTGGTCAGCCTCACTTATTGAAATTCATCAAAGGCAATTGGTAAGAGTCTGGGTATAAATCTAATATTAGTTGCCTCCTGGGAGTGTTCAAGACTGGAAGAGAGATTTCCAGGAATCCTAGGGAATTAACTGGGTGCATTAATATTAAATATTAATTGGTCTCTGCAACAGACATGCCTGTGATTGGCCTTGATACTTACTGTGGAGGCATTGTGTAAATCAGTGGATAGATAAAAATCAGTAGAAAGCACAGATTAGTGGAGCTAGTTCATGAAGTGCCCCTCTGGATCCAGACCAAGTCAGGCATGAGGAGTAACCTGTAGCTTTCCCAGCTCTGGAGAAACATAGGGTATGTGCTGTACTTTGTGGCCATGTGTACTATCTGCTTTTTGTTTATTCGAAGGAGGTAATGTCTTGTGGGGTGTTCTGCATTTTGAAAATCTGCCCTTTGTGTCAAAGCCTTTACCGAGGTAAGGAAGGGCAAAAGAACTCAAGGTGGAGATCCTATTATGTTGGAAAAGAGGATTTCAGGGAGTAGAAGTTGCTTCTATTATTAAGAATAAGGGTGAGGGGTAGCTGGTTTAGGAGAAGGTAATTTTTTTTCTTGTTATGTTTATGCGATTGCTGAATCACAAGGGTTTGGGGGATTTGTTTTTGTAAGTGAACCATGCATGAAAATATGATAATTTTGCAGTTAACCTGCATCTTTAGCAAAGTTAAATGCTGGTTAGCCTGTGTCGGCTTGTTGATGATTGGGAGTTTGCACCATGCGCTGACATAATGGACTAATTTGCTTATTCATTCTGCATGCTTCTGCATGCCCAGGCTGGGTCTACTCAAATCTCCAGACACACATAAGTGTTTGCTACTCCTGACTGTGCTTCCCTACAGCTGTTTTCAGCAGAATCCTCAATGCTTGCGTTAAAACACCAGCCATTTGGGATTGCAATTACTAAACTAAACCTTGCTTTCACTGACAGTGACAATATCCCACTCGGGGAATAAAATTTATTCTTTGTTCCTTGCTTGAAACTCTTCTTCTTTTTGCAGCTTATTAATGTTGTATGTGTGTAAACAAAGGCAGAGTTTGTCATGCACTATGTGAATTTGGGCTGTGAAGGCTTTCCAGGAGAGGCCACCAGTGATTTTCCCTCCTAATTTGCATTTCTGTAGTTGAAATGCAAAGAAATTAAATTTCTTGTTTTAGCTTCTTTGGTTACTTTAATTGTATACTTATTGTTAGAACACAAATAAGGTGCACTAAGGGAGGAAGTCATCCTGCTTGTCTTGTGTCCTACGCGGCAAAGCAAAATTGGAGGTAACATTCAGAAGCAAATAGTGGAGAACATGTCATTCTATGTGGCACTTTGCTGTTCACATTTCCTGAGGATATGACCTGCCACCTGAATTGGTACAGCTATTGTAACACAACAGCCATTTCAAGAAGGGGTGTTTAAAGGCAACATGGTTGTTGCCTGACCATTAATAGTACATCTACACAGACATGAGTATTCTGTACCCGGGCTCTCAGATCAGCTGATGGCACGAATCAGCAAGACATCTTGACTGGATGAAACATCAAGACTAGAGTTAGCTTGCATCTCACAGAGTTTGACTCCTGGCAGAATGACCCCAAGCTTTTTTTCTGTGATAAGGTAAATGCAGCTTAACAGGCAAATGCTCTGCCTGGGTGCAGACTGTCTTAAAGGACGTCACGCAGTGCCTCTGCAAAAGCACTTCAGAGCTGGAAAAGGAGCTGAAGGATTTCACAGTGAATTGATTCTCTGAGCTTTTACCCTCAGTGAAGGGAGAGGAGGGAATGCTTGTGCTGCAGAAGGCTCCTAATAGTAGCTTATATCTACTGCTCAGAGAACATTAGAGTGGCTCAGCTGAGATATTTTAAACCAGTCTTTGAGGATGGTATTTTCCCCTATAGCAAGGTGTCCTTCCCTGTATGGTAGAAGAGAATGAGCGTTGCAATGATGAAATAAAGGAATGTGCTGTGAATACCCTCTATTACTTGCTTTCTGCACCTTCTAGTTAAAATATAGGCCATGATTTCTAGACAGCTTCTTTTTTCTCTGTTTGATTTAGGATTTGCTCAACTTACGTTGCTCTTGGTCAGTTTGAACCATGCAAGAAGTCTTGATCTTCCTCCCTCATGCACTGTGGCCTCAAAGTGCACTCCCGAACTGTATGCTTTTTAGTTGTGAAGCAAAGCTTATTTTGGAGTTGATCGGTGTACCACGTATCTCTCATTTCAGGCTTGCCTTTTCCTAGGGGCAGCTGGAATAAGGACGGGCACTGGGAAAGGCTAGGTATCAGAAATGGATAGCTGTGGGACTGCCAGTGAGGGACAGGACTGAAATTCATGCCCCAGTTCTCCCCAGCAGTGTTTAATCTCGGAAACATTCATACAGGTAGCATGAAACCTCGTGACAGCGATGCTGAGGACTCTTGCTGAGAGATGCATAGCGGCAGTGTACACCAGGGCTCTGAACTGTGCTGCTGCAATTGGAGCATTCCTTGGCTGCTGTGCTGCTGCGATAATTTTGCCCAAAGAGATTGGACCTCATGAAATAGTAGTTATTGTGTGGTGGTTTTACAAATAAGAAGTGGAGCTTTAAATGAATTATACCTGTCATCCTCTTTCCTGTAGAATTAAAGCCTTCATCCCATTAGATCCTATTATCATGAAATAAATGCTTCAGCATACCGTCCATTATTTTTTACCTTTATTTAGTGTAAGTGTATTATCAGTGATATATGCCAGACTGACAGCAGGAAACCAATGTCCTCTATTGATTCATAGAAGAGACATATGTGCCCAGATACAGACCACATTGTCTTCACCACACTGCCACACCAGTGTGTGTCAGATCCATCCCTACTACATGTAGATGGTGGAGAGTATTTTGGTATTTCTTTGGTCTTTCTTCCTCTGAAGCTGCTACTAGTTCATATAGCAGCGGGCACTGTGTGGGGACCTATTTACAACAAACTTAGGACCACTCCATTTGCCGCAGAACAATAAAATAGCTACTAGCTGCTAACGACTTATCAACCTGGGCCAGAAAGCAACCAGGGACCTGGAGGGTGAAAGGTTGTAAACCCCATTACAAATCATCGCTGTTGTATATATCTCCTGTCCTGATGCTTTTTATTCATGGGAAGATATTGTAGTTTAAAAAATCAGTTCAACTATATTGAAAATGAACTACCTATTTGTTAGTTGCTTTTTAAAAATAGAAACAGATTGAACTTTCTTCAACATTTGGATTGAAATTGTTTATTGAAATTGAACTATTGATTTAAAAAAAAATTTAAAAAGTCCTAGGGGGACATGATCTTGCAAAGTGCCAAGCATCATTATCTTCTATTGAAGTTGGGGTATCGGGGCACTCAGGGCTTCTCCTGGAGCCTGCCCTTCAAAGAAAAATAAGCTCACAATATATTCTTTGTCTTTCCCCTCTATTATGTAATTGAGCACGTTATGTCACTACATGCATTTACTGCCNAAAAAAAAAAAAAAAAAAAAAAAAAAAAAAAAAAAAAAAAAAAAAAAAAACACGTACAATTTTAGAAGGGCTTTTTTTTTTGTCCAAACCAGAGTTAGGTTAACCAGAATACTAGACCACATCGGTGCGAGCCCGTTACAGAAAAGATCTGTTTGTAGTACTCTTAGTCCTGATGTCACAGGCACAGCAAGGACATCAGAAGGAGGAGTCAGATTACAGTAAGAATGGGCAGTGCAGCATGCAGCCAGAGTAAACGCTAAATCAGACAGGGATTGTATCAGGGATAAGACTGCCTGCAAAGCGCTCATCCTGAGGCGGCACACTGCTCTCTCACGCTTCTCGTGCTGGGAAATTTCCACATAATGTAGGATGAAAAAGCTCTGTTTTACATGTCAGCCCTGTGCAGGAGCTAATGCTGAATACACAGCGGTGGGATCCTGACTGCATGATTAATGAGAAACATAATGTATTTTGGTAAGTGTTAACCGTGATGTAATTCTGCTTCTGCTCACATTATCAATAGGAGTGATTATTACAGATTTCGGATTCAAGAACATTTCATGCTGGCACGCACCTAAAACTGACAACTGGGGAATCCTGTCGGCTGTGCAGTTTGAAAGGATTCCATTGTCTGGGAAATTTTCTGTTTGAGTGGGCTACTGCGTAGTTTTAGCTGTTTGAAAAACAAGCTAGATAAGATGAACTCATTCTAGGTTTGTTTTAAATGAACTTTTGTTTCATCTGCCAAGAGGGGATGAGAAATGCTTGTGAGGCATGGGAAGTTTTAGACGAACTTAATGTAATGGACGAGCTGCTACTGCACTGTGTGTGCTGGGGAGGCACAGTGAACCTCAGTATTTCATTCAGATTTTAGTTTGAAGAATTTAGAGGTACAAAGGTGAAACAATGTTTTATTTGCAGCGGTGCAATTGCTGAGTACTCTGCATTGTGCAGATCACCGGTGTGGGCTTGGCTCCTAGCATGCCACAAAATACATATAATTTTGCACCTTTAGGGGTATTGGAGCTGTTAAATATTTGTGCAGAGTTCTGTTGCTTGATGGAAATCTTCCTTGTGCTTACAGCTGAGCTGGCTGCATACCCTAAAAACATGCTGGAGCACAGAGCTATGTCTAAGCAATGTAGCGCTGCAGTACTGGGCTGGGATGTATGCTTGCAATATAATGCTGCAAGTTAGTGCTGTAAAAGAGCATGAAAAAATAAAATAGAGAATTTGGTGATGTGATGGAAAAATGCTATTCTTGACTGCTTGAATTCTCATCTAGCCTCAGTGTTAATTTATAGCTGCATAATACTTAAGATGAACACAGAGCCGCGAGTTGTAGGATTTCTGGGACATTCAGCAGCTTTCTCAGTTTCATTAAATATTGAATCAGGAGTTCACTTCAAGCTTTAAGAGAAGAACTTTCATAATATTCTCAGCCCTATCACAGAAGTACTATGCTTTTTGCCATGCTAAGCATTATTTTCTTATTTTCATAATCACACTGGGGGGTGTGTGATTTGTCTTTAGCAGTGAAACATATCAATTATGAAAGCAGATTGATTTTGATGTAAACTGTCCTAAAAAAAATAAACAAAAATTGGCTGAGTCGTCAGAACTGTTCAGTGTCCATTTCAAAGATAAATTTACAATGTTTTAGCTTTACTACATTTTCCAAAGACTGAGGAAGGACCAGCATCATGCTTTTAGGTTTGAATAATTTAGACTAAGTCTCTTTTAACATTAAAAGTGTCAGTTAAGTTAATTTGCTCTTCATTTCTTTTGGGTTATTTTTCTACCTTTAACAGCATTGTAAGTGCAAGATGATGTTTTTTTCTTTGTTTTTTTCTTTTTAAAAATCAGTTTTGCCTGTGTGACTAGGATAGTTTCCTGAAGTTATACAGTTAGAATATTAGGTATATGTTAGTTGCATTGTATTTAATTTTATCTTTTTTTCCTGTCTATAATTTTCAGAAACATGTAATGGTGATCAAACTTATTCTAGTGCTACTTTGAAAAAAAAAAAAAATTGCTGTTTCACATGCTTGTTTGTTTCCTGGTGCAACACAAGTTTTTAAATGGAACAAACCAGATTGTGCTTTCTGCTTTGCAGGAAATTTCACTTCTGAGAGCAGAGCTGAAAGTTTGTGCTAGGCAGGTTCTCCGTCTGCTGTGTTCAGTCTGAAGTTTCCTGTAATATTAAGTTTTAAATAAATCTTCTTATTTCTGCTTTTGGCATAACAAAGGATAAGCTGATGGGGGATAATGTTTACCTGTGGTTATTCCGTGTATTTTCTTGCTCTGTCTGTGAGAAGCCAGAACATCTGTAATTTCACCTGTCCCTGTTACTGCACAAAGCAGAATTGCACAGAGCCAGATGAAAGCTTGACTGCGTACATCACACACCTACTTTGACTTCAAATTGCTACAGTCATCACATAGACAACAATGCAATTTTATTTTTCTGAGGGGAAAAAAAGATATTTGCCTTTTAATATTAATAAAGAATTTTATTGTGCGTTGTTGGTTTTTTTTTTTTTTCCATGCATGCTACTATTGGGCGACTTAATCATAGGAAGGCAAGAAAAAGAAAGTATTTCTGTATATTTGTATGCACTTTGCTTGCTTTCCTGGGCCTTCTTGTCTAATTGCTTCTGATGTAAGGCGGCATAGTGGAAATGCGTGTGTACAGCATTAAGGTTGAAATAAACAGTGAAATTAATTCCCATGGAAAGTAAGACCTAAACATCTGAAAGTATCATTCTTATAGAGCAATTGTTAATGGGTGAAGTGAGTTTATTAATCATTAGAGAGAAAAGTTGCTAAATTGAGGAACTAGTGATCATGTTTCTCTATCTCTTGAAAGATTTAGCCTCTGAGGAGATATTCTACCATTCTACTACATTCTACTATGTAGATTTTACTATTTCAGTTAAGCCTTCAAATAATTAAACTTGTTGTAACCCTTCTAATTGCATGAGCCTTTCTCTTACATTGCAACAGAATTTTGATGGAGTTGTTTCAAGAACTGCTAATTTTCACTCACTGTGCTGTGCTTTTTAGTTTGTGGTTTGGTCACCGTGGATACATTTGTTACTTATTGTATTGATTTTGCATTCATCGTTTTGAGTTGAATAGAAATATGGGATTGTAATAATAATAGTAATAAAAATCCTACAAAATGATGTAATATGTTTATAAAGTAAGCCAAAAGCCAATGAAAAGAATAGATTCCTGTTAAGTGTTATCATAGGGAGACGTTTTGTACTTAAGAACATACATACCTACCCCAAAGCAACTTTCGTCTCTATTTATCACCAAGTTAATAATTTAGCGTAAGATAAAAGTCAGCTGTGACCACTCTCAGCAGTTCTGAGGAGAAATGGTGGGTGGCTGTCAGTGCCACAGCGCTGATGTTGCATATCACTAAGGGGTGCAACAAACCTCCCCTAGTCCTGCTCAGTGCGAGGGCTCTGCTGTGGCTAATGAGGTGCTGGACGCTGCATCTTTAGCTTAAAAGGTCCCACTGGCCACTGTTGCCTTGGCTCGGCCACCTTGCTGTGACTGCGCTTTCCTCGGCCTGGCAGCACCGGCTTATCCCGTCAGCGCAGTGGCCCCTGTGGCTGCCCCTCGGGCTGGGTGGCCACTCTGTTCAGATCAGATGGAAAGTGCTCTTCACGAGGGGCAGGAGGAGAGCTTTTGTTGTGTGTCATGCACTGTACACCACAGTTGTCGAACTGGAGGAAACACTGCAGTGATATTGCAGTTATGGGATGGTGAGCACGGGTCCTGGGGGCTCGGTAAACCCTGACTGGAATTAAGAGCAAAGAGAATCCTCCACCCTCACCACCCAAAAATCACTGCACCACACTCTCCCATACTTTGCCCCTTGATGAAGAAGCACAACCCAAAAAGGAACTAAAACTAAAGTTACAAAGGAAAGGAAGGGGAAAAAAAGAAAACCTTGTACTTTTTTGTTTTTCTTTTTTTTTTTCTTCCCCCAGCCTCCTCTGAAAACAGTACTGTTTTAAGCAACTTCTGTTCTAAATGTTTCTGTTCACATTTTACAGGAAATTAATATATTGGGATGGAAATTAATATCCTATGGGATAAAATATAACATTAAGGGAAATAAACAAGTTTTGCCTGAAAATGCCATCACATTTCTGTTTGTATGGTGGCTGTTTTCATTTTCAATGAGTTTTTTTCAGTCAATATTGTAGAGCGTAGTAATTCATCTGCATACATGCTACTATTCTGAATATGACTTTTTATTTCTGGAACACTTTCTTGTGAAGAGATTCATGCTGGATGAGTCATGGAATAAAAAATACCCCCCACGCCCCAAATCTCACCACATCTTTAAAGAAAACACACATTGTACAAACCAACCAACCAGCTGCTGAAACAGGGGGGCTTTTTGTTTCAATGAAAATATATAGTTGTTACTGGTTTGTTTTTAGGAGGTTGTATTTCCTTCTAGGTTAGTCACTGTGGAGGCCTTCAGTACCATTTCTGTTTATCTTCATTTAAGGCAGGATGAATCGGTGTTGATAAGGCTGTGCTTTTAAAATGTTTTGAAAAGCACAGATACTGGATTACTAACTGTGTTTTATCACCAGCCATCTGCAATAAGAAATGTAGTTAATATATAATGGATGCTGTGTGTGACAGAAGAATTTAGCTGAGCAAGCCAATGTATAGGATCTTGAAAACTGCAGGAGTCTGATGTTTATATTTGGAACATTACAGCCTCCAGGGCAGTGAAGAGCATATCTTGAAGCACTGAATAATCATTAATGCATATATACATAATAACAATTTAAAAAAAAATCCTGTTTAAACTTATGGAAACTACTCGGTGCTAGATGGCACCTTTTAAGTTTCTGTTAAAGAAACTGTTCATTTAAAATGCCTCTAAAGGTAACCAGTATGTTGCCATAAATAAAAGGTGCTTTTGCCATTTCACGGACCAAAAAACGTCATTCCAAGTGTTACCTTTCTTGTGGGTGGCAGAATTGCTCCAAAACCAAAACTGGAATCAATGGCTTCCTGCTTCATTAGAGAAGATTAGATCACAGTTGCTTCAGCTGAAGGTCCTTTAACAGAAAGCGTGTGTGTGCTCACGTGCTCACGTGAATGTGTGTCTGTACGTATTTTAACCGGGATGACTGTAGAATCTAATGCTGCGTGCCTTCCTAACAAACAGCTTTCTCCTGTTAAGAAATTAAATACAGGAAGAAACCAGATTTTTAAAATTTTCCTTGAAGTGCCATGCTTCTGTCCTTTTTCATTTTTCTTTCCTAAAAGGCAACTCATAAAATTATTTTTATAAAATATTTTAAAATAATGAGAGCCTTTGACTGTAGAAATATAACAAAGTCATATGGCTTCTACCTCTCTATGCCTTTGTGCAAATATCCTTCCATGTTATTTTGGTTTTGTTTCATAAGCTAGTGGCACTTCTAGCAATTCTTGCAATTACAAAAATGTTAATCGGGTTACAGGAATCCTTTTAAAGATTTTTCCTCTCATTGCACTAAAGAAGATGGTGGTACTTGAAAAAGAAGAAATATATTAGGACTGGAAAAAGGAAATATTTCAATTTGCTATTAGATCATGAAAAGTTCTTGAAATACAATAGAGGTCATAAAGGCTTTAGTTTTTAAAAAGCGAATATTATATGTAATATACTGCAAAGATTAGTTTTGCAGCTGAAATTGCATAGATGATTGGTAACATTCAGAGAAAATGCAGCTAAAGAGGTTGGCTAGAAATACCAAAGCCTGAAGTGTCACAGATTGCACTTGAATTGAATTGCTGGGGATGAAAATGCTCTATTGTAGGGCTAAGTCATTATATGGCAAAGCCACATTCTGTAGGTCAGCCTGTATGCTCAGTTATTTTAGCAACACATTTTTGTGAAATCTACTTAGGGGTGAAAAATCTAATACATGAAGCTGAGTTATTGGCATGCTCATATATTTAGTTTTCCTTGCCCATTTTGTTGACCATTTCTTTCAGCTCATCAGTCTGATGCTCATGAACATGTTCCTCTTATACAATTTTTTTTCTTTGTATGTAAGCACAGTAAAGAGCTACTGCTTAAAGTAGTTGGCAAGGGTCTGAATCAAATATGAAATCAGAAAATACAACTATAATTTCAAATTAGAATTATAAGGGCGGCTCATATGAAAGTTCAACCTTGCCTCTTGTCAACATCTATGATAATACGGTTCTGTTCTCTTTTGATGTTTAAAATGATATCCATTTAAATTCCTTTAGATTTGAAAAAAGGTTAAGATATCTTGAGTCCTTATCTAGTGTTTAAACAAAAACACTTGTTCTCTCTCCTCATTTTTTCTCTTTTTTTATTTATTTCCAACCCTCCCTCCCCCCAAACACTTCTGCTTCGGCAAGGGTTACATCTGTTTTTAAAAGGTGAGATTAAATCAATCTATTTCTCTTTTTAATAACTCTGCTAGCTGGCTGAACCAGTTGTTTGGAAATCATGGGAAATTCTTTCATCACTATAGGATCAGGTTCTGGCTCTATTAGCAAGCCAACTAATTTACTCTATTTTATAGTCCCTGCAGATATCAAAATTTAAAACCATAATGTACCACTTGCTTTTCAAGTAAAGCTTTAAAAGCTCCTGGGGTTTGGTAATGTATAGTATCTTCATCTCTGAAGCAGTTACAGGAGATACGAAAATGAGATTGACCAGGAGTGTCTACTCACTCTGGGTATAGCCATTTGAAATTTTAACATATGCTTACGATCTCAGAGGGCTTTGGGTCATATTGGTAATTTTTATTCTGGGTGTTGTTTATGTGTTCTGTTTATTACAATGCAAACCAGCAGCCTCTTGCCCAATTCTCTCCACCAGAAAACAAGATAGAACCTAAAAAGTGGGTTTATGCTAGAAAACCCCCTCTGAATATTAAAACTGCTTTCTTAAGAACAAAGGAAAAAAACTAGGCTTAATTTACTTTTTGATTTTGACTTCATAGTGGTTGTATGTATGTATTTACTTTTATGCTGTAATTGAAAAAGCAGATGGACAATTCATTCAAATGAAAGCCATGAAAATTTCCTCAGCTTCTTTTGTTCTTGTTGACCTTGTTTACTCAGTTTGTTTATTATGGAATGTAGTAAGTTATGAAGATAGAGGGAGATAATTGCCGTGTTTCCCGATACTGTTACCCATAGTTGCACCAGGGATCAATATGTAATGAAAAAAAAAGTAAAAAAAACCAAATCCAAACCACAGAAGCTTGACAAGATCCGTGATTCTGAATGCAAAAGGAAGGAGCACGTAGAGAGGAATCTAGTCTTGGCACTGCCAGGAGTATCAGTGCTCTTCTTGCTAAGCCAAGTAATTTTTCAGTAGTGACCTGAGGGTCTACTGTCTCTATAGTGCAATGTTTAGCAAATTAGTTTTTGTTTGCTGGTATTTACCTGTGATAGCAGATTAACTCACCTCCTGTCAAAACCAGCAATGTAACAGGTGCATTCAGTTTGCCAGGTACGTGACTATTATGCAGCAAGCACACTGTTGCTCTGTTTTTCTCTTATTACTGGTAAGTTGTGCTGCTGTGAGTAGCAAATTTTTCAACAGTGGTAGTTTCATGGCTCATCTGCTTTTAGGTGGCACAGAAAAAAGCAATAACTTCGCTTTAACTACGTAAAACTTTACATAGTCTCCTATTTAACTTTGCAATTCCTGTATTTGCAAAGGACAAATTCTAACAAGTCAAACAGGCTATAAAATGTTGCGTATGCATATGTAATGGCATCTTTAGATTCTTTTGCTTTTTGTCTCCTTCTGACTGAGGGCATGGCAGCCACATCAATATGGGCACTGTAAAGCCATGACAGTGTATTGTTTCTAGTATCCTTACATACTTTTAGCACTGAGGACATGATGTAATCATTTGCAAACATTTGTCTCGCCAGTCCTGACCACAGTCTGTCTACCTCGTAAAATTAGTTGTTTAGTCCTCCTCTCCCCATGCAGTGCTAGGGCAGTTGCACTAGCCTTCTAATAACAAATTTAGGTTCTATTGGCTTAAAACTTAGTAGCCCTGAATAGCTGGAAATTGTATTGGTCAACATGGTATGATTTTTCCTTCCCCACTCTTTCTTTATCAAGGAAGGTTCTGAAATAACTCTTTTTCTTTTCGATTGCGTTGAGGTAAAAATTTTCATCACATTTATAAATTCCCAATGGTATCTTCTTTTACTTTCTTTCTTCATCTTTTTCCCCAGTCCTTTGCTGTGTTTTACGGAATATAAAAAATATCTTCTTATATAGGTATAGCTGACAAACCTACTCAATGCTATTTAGCAGCCCACCGTTTGGGTTCCTATGGACATCTAAAATCTCTTTGGATATGCCCATAGAAAGTACAGAGCCTTGCATAAATACCTCTCTATGATCAGATCCCTGTATATGAGGTGAGTATCCTTCATATTAGCATTTAGCTCTACACACTCTAACAACACATGCAATAGGTTACCTTCCCAATACATGCAGGTTTTCAAGGTTGAAAGAGTCAGTGGCCTTAAAGAGGGACATTACTACACATATGCCCACACAGATATGCTCCTTCGCATGAATGAACTTATCGAATATAATTAATCAAACACTGAAAGGCTAAAAACACATTAAGAAAAATCAAAAGCAGCACTGGAAATCTCTCTAGCAATGTAGATACAATCAAAATGTGATTGTGGAAAGCCTTAGAGTGCATGAAATGTATATAAACTCTGCTGGCAGAGAAAGGCAGGCAGGCAGCAAGTGAAGTGCGGTGGCATGCTGGTGCTGCAGCAAAATGGTACTGCCAGCACCACCCTTCACAAGCACGCCAAGGTGACTGAACAAAACTGCTCTGCTTTGCCATAGTGACTAACCTGAAGTAGAATTATTATCACGTGCTATCATCAACACACAGGGGAAAAAAATTACTTAAATAATCTGAAATTAACATTGTGAAGACCATGAATGATGATGTTATATGTCACTGTGGACACCCAGACAACTCTACTGATTTGAGGAAGAAAACACAGATGTGTAGAACATTAAGCTATTTTTACTCCTCATTATTCCATGCCCTTATTTTTTTTTTTTTTAGAAAAAAAACTAAACATATCAAAAAAGATTCAATGTAGTGATGAAAACCAAAACAGAACTGTCTCAGGTATGCAGTCTTGGGTACTTAGCACTGAAAAAATATCAACAAGCCTTTAGCCTAATAAACCTTAGCCTAACTCCTAAAATATCCCTCATTTTTTTCTAACGATGTTTATGTGATTTGTATAAGCTTTCTGTGCATTTCTACTAGACAGATTTTTTCACAGGAATATTCACAAAGATTCACATATTTGCACGGTACTTTATTGCAATTTATTAAGGGAGTTTTTATGTTAAAAACTATACTAGCACA
Organism: Cephalopterus ornatus; assembly: GCA_013396775.1. Taxonomy (NCBI): domain Eukaryota; kingdom Metazoa; phylum Chordata; class Aves; order Passeriformes; family Cotingidae; genus Cephalopterus; species Cephalopterus ornatus. The sequence goes on along the minus strand of VZRE01012463.1, from coordinate 62,053 downwards.
TTTTCAGAAATACAAAACTCACTTTAGATTCATCTGGAAACAGAAATATTGCCATCTGACCTTAATATATAATCAAATGAATTATGAATATTTTGTATGAAATATCTGTTTGAGAGACTCCAGCTGAGCTAATCTTCCAAACCACAACGATAAGAAGAAATAATGGTAATTCTAAATTATTAGACCTTTCTAGAAGCTCACAGCAATAGATGGCTAATGCTGTTAGAGAATATTTAAAATAATAAATAAGTTAATCTTTTAAGAAATATTTGCAAGGTGCCTGTGGTGTGCAGATTTCCAGTTTTGTAGGTTTGTCTGTCTATGTAGCCAACTTCAGTTCTACTAAATAATGTAGGGAGCTGATTTTGGTAGTATATTAATTGAGGTAATATTGATGGTTTGTCTGAAAGAAGTTGGGCAGCTTTTGAAATCTGTTGATATAGTGGATGTATGGCAACTGCTAACAGGTACCAAAAAAAAACTCTTGCTAATTCAAGAATCTTTCATCCAAAATTGAGCTTTCCTCACTGGTACTGATTCTACTGAGTCAGATCTGTTCTTCAGAGTGAAGGAGGAAGTTTTCAGAAAGTAATTATTATTTGTAATGAGCTGTGGAAAGTGCTGGACTGTGCTAATAGATTTGCTTGAACTCAATTTCATTTACTGGACCTAACATACTGAGAAACTTCTGTGTCCCCCAGTAAAGTAGGAGTTTCATCTGTGCTGGAAATATTAAACTAGACCTATTCTAATTAAGGTAACTGTCAAATAATTTGTAACAGTTGTGTTTAATATCTCCAATAATTTCAAATGTGAATTAAATGCTCTTTAAAATCTTAAATTGAAATCACATCAACAGTGCAGTCAAACTTTGGCAGCCAAAGCAGGTCTGGGGGTGGAGGGCACTGGTATGCCTAGCAGCATGGTCTCAATACTTAGAAGTATGGGAGGAAGGATGAATCCCGGAGGGATATATCCATTTGTGTTGCAGATCTTGTTCAAACAGTTGTTCTTTGTATCTTTGCGAGAAGGGACACTGAATGTGATGGAAATATGAGCTTGGGCAGTTGGACAATTTGAATAATTTGATTTGCATTGGCCTTGTGTGGAGAGTCCCACTTATGGGAAGATGCACCTGCAGGAGGGAACACGGTGCTGCAGCTCTTGTCATGCCAGAGGAGCTCTGCACACTGGCCAGGGAAGAATCCATCAGTTCCCTTGTTCACCTGAGCTTTGATGGTTTCCATAGAACGGCTCGAGAATCAACAGGCAATAAAAGTTACGCTCATTTTTTTTGTTTTTCAGGAAGTGGTTTAAAACCACCAACTTCTTTTCTATAAATGAGCAAACAGCTCTCCACTGCAAATATAGTCATTATTGCTCTTATTAATTTCCATTACCAAATCATCTATGCTGAATAATATGAAGTCTTAACTGAAATTTTTTCGTTCTATGCACTCCCAAGCCCATAGCAATTCTCATTCTTATTTAAAAATACAAAAGCAAACTACCCCCCTCTAAGCAGCAACAACAGTAAATTAAAAAAAGACCAACCAAAAAACCTTAAAGCTACCATGACTGTCCTTGTAAGGTTTACATTAGCAAGAAATTCACCTATGCATATAGGATGGTTGCTTGCAAGCTTTCATGGTTATGTACAAGTCATGTAGAGTATCTCTTAATTCACAGTAGTCCTATTTAAGTTCTATTTAGTCTCCAGAGAGCAACATCTCCAGTGACTTGTTGGACTGGGAGGCCTTTTTTGTCTCATTAAGGCAAATTTTTGGCAATATCATTACAAAGATCAGGACAATTCCATGAATAGTTAGTTTAGTAGTTTATGGTGATTCTCCTTCAGTTAACAGACTTTACACTAGTTAAGCAGAAGAACAGCAGTAAGGAAAATCTGAGGTTCCTTCTCTACCTCCCCCACCTCTGCCCCACCCCACCCTCCCCCGCTAGCAGGGGAGGCTTAACATTTTTCTTAGAGCATCATCTCATACAGTTTAAAGTTTATGACCACAAATCATACCGAGCTATCATTTCTGTGGGTTTGTAGCTCAGCCAGAAAAAGCTGCATGTGGGAGAAGCTCATTTCTTGTCTGCAAGATTTTAACATTTGCAGTTGTGTGTTTGAAGCTACCGAATGGACATGTATTCAAATTGTATATGGATAATAGTTTCTAGTGACAAGAAAACTGTAATTTGTAATTAGAATGTCGGTTTGACTTTTGAATGTGTCATTTTGGAAAGGACAAATAACATTATACTGTAATAATAAATAGAAAATTTGAAATTTATAGTGAATTTTAGGGGGAAAGAGATAAAATCTTAGACTAAATCATGTCTGATAAGAGGCCATTGCCCATGCTGTTAGAGCAAGAGCAATAACTTAAAAAATATTCTCAAACATAGATTTCCATGAAAAAAAAAGAAAATTTAAGAGTTTCTACTCCCCTTGTGTGTGTATGCACATCTACTGCTTTACATGTTTTTTTCAGTGTGTGGTAGTCCTCCAAGAAGGAGCTTATGCCACCTCTTCCTAGCTTTCAAAGAGCAGTAAGAATCCTGAAATCATGAGAGGTGGCAAACCTAACACAAGGGGCTTTCCAGTCATAATATTTTTGTTTGTTTGCTTTTTATTTTGTTTTGGTTTTTTTTTTTTTTTTGGTTGTCTGTTTGTTTTTTAATTAGGCTAAAACCAACTTGCTTGCATCGGCAGAGGAAGTTGTAGGGAAACACTGAAGGGTCGATTCAAGAAAGGGATTTTCTGATGGGAGCCAAATTCTCAGCTTCTACTTGCAAGAGCAAATGGTCTATTCACTTCAAGTTATCAGACGCTGAATTATATTTTCTCAGTCTCATTTTGCTGTTCTTGGGTTTCCACCAGTCTTGCTAGTCTGAGTTTACCGATTTATTAACATGGCCAGGCTTGGTCTTGGCAAAGCTCAACAAAAATGTGTCAAACAATGGGGCTACCTAAATGTGAACTCTTAATTGCTTTCTTTTGTGTTCCTGCTGCAATGTTCTTCTACATGCAACTTTAAGAACTTTGTAAGAATTCCGTTAATACAGTTGAGGATTAACCTTGGGCACAGAGATTCATTTTACTTTTAGTAGTTTTGGAACTGCAAATACCCGTGTAGCTGAACACCTGAGTCATTTGATGCTTTCTGTGAACTTAAACGGTCAGTTAAGTGAGAAATAGAATGTAATTTTTTTTCACATGTGGTAGCAACAGAATCTACATAGCAACACAAAACAGCTGTCTGCGTACTTCTCAATGTATCTTAAGTATAATTTAGCTGTCTAAAGAGTGTAACAAAGAAATCCTATCGCTCCCCATTTAAATTTTATCTATATTTAGACAAGATTACCACATATTCTCTCCAAGTCGAAGTGAAACAGAATAGCCAGAAATACAGGTTTGCAGGGTCTTTTCTCAGATGATAAATCAAATCTTTCTGCAATGTGTCTGACTTAGAGGAGCAGAAACTCTAAGGTCCCATGCTAATGCAGATACATAGACGTAGACACAAGGACTATGCCTTGTGGGCATCAGGCGATAGGGACTGAAGAAGGATGTGCATATCTTAAATTTTGTCATGGTTTGGCTGACAAATTTCATGCCGAAATTTTCTCAGCATTTCAGATTGACACACCCAAAACACTCTGCTGTGAATCAGGTGATTTATGCTTGGTTGCAACTCTAGATCTGTAAAATTGGCTTGAGGTTAAACTTTGGAATGCAACCCTTACACAGGCAAGCTGTGTTTGGTTTCAGGTTTCTTAGAAGCTTGCATGCAAAATTGCCTCATTACTTTAATTGATACCTCTAATGAAACAGATTCAGTGCACTGAAATAGTTGTCTTTTAGTATTACAGCTCAAACTAATACCCAGTGTAACTCTCCTTAAGTTACTGGAATTATATGGGGAGATAGGCCTCTTTTTCTCAGCACACTGTCTTTTTTCAGTAAGATTATAAGAATTTTTTAATGCAATTTCTGGATGCAAGAAGTATGTTCTTACTGGAATCATCCTAATTTTCTTTAATGATGTGATATCAGAGAGAAAAAGATTGAAGTCTTTGTCCATCTTTGACAATATTCTTAGAGTATCTTCATTTTCATCTGATGTTTGCAGTTTCATCATGCATTTCTCATGTGATGTATCTTGGTGTTTTGTGGGTTTGTTTTTTTTTAAAGAAAGCAGTGCCAAATGCTGGATTATGCAAACAAATTCTCTTGTATATGGTGATGCAGGTCAAGTATTTGGAGTTTTAATTCATCCTTCAAATTGAACATCCTTGGTAAATTTTTTATTCCTTTTTTAATGGAATAGCAATTCTCTTTGTTTAAAAACCATTGTTATGGAACATTTAGAATGTTTAATCAGATGGAATCATGTAAGTAAGAGATGGACCCCAATTCTGCATGCATAAATTATATTAACTTTTCCTGATACTGTTTCACTGATGTGAAGAATTGGAATGGGCAAATATGTACAAAAGTATTTATAGGACTGAGGTTTGTCTGTAGTTTAGCAAATCCTTGCATTTCTATAGCAATCTGACAATTGGTTGGCTCACTTCACTGGTTTAATATAGTTTCATTTGCTTGGAAATGTATTGTAAGATTACCTTTTATGGAAAGCAAAGATTATTACAGTATGTGAAGTTTCCTTCACTCCTTAGCAGTAGAGTTGAAGGATGGGAGGAGGGATTCAATTTGTCAACATACAGTTCCATAGAAAGCTCTTTACACTTTCATTGTCCTTGTAGCTTGTCAGATTTTGTAAGATTCTTCTGATCAGATTAATATACTGTAATTAGTTAAAATTCAAAGTGTTAGGTTTTGTGGAGGGAGTGACTTACTCATCTTGAGTAATAAAAGCATATTGAGAAATTACTTGAAGCATTTGGTGTGCAATTCAGTTGGATAAGTCTGTTGCCTAAACTGAGGGGATTACTTTTCTATTTTAGTGTGAAAAACTAATAAAAATATTAGGAACATGTAAAATAATGTGATGCAAAGAGTCAAATGATGATTAGGTCTTCACTCTGAATAGTTAAAGCAAGGCAATACAATGACTTAACATGGGTCAGAACAAATATATACATTTAGCGTACTCAATAACATGTGGAATTATAATAGATAGACTTAGCATTATAAAGCTGCATGATCCTGATCCTTCTGATCTACATGGATTATCAGAAAAGTCTGCACAGGAATTTTTCTATTCTTGGTACTGTATTCTATTGGATCGTGGTTACAAGGCCTGGTAGAAATGCCTTTCGAAAACCACATTTTCTTTAGTATCTCTCAAATAACTGTGTAATGCAACAGAATCAAAGTCAGTTCTTCCACTTTATTTTGCCTTTCTAGCAGAGAGAGCCTTAAAAAGAAAATAAAACATGTCAACTGTGATTTTTTTTTTTTTTCACATGGGGTGAGTTTTAGTGTATTATGCCCAAGGCTTGATTTTTTTGAGCACTTTAGGAAGGAGGTAGATGAAAAATAGTCTTTGAAAGGAATGAACTGAAATCTTTGAGGTATGTTGTTTTTATACTAGACCTGTTTCTAGATTTACATTTAGTTCAAGAAATGCTGAATTCTAGACCATTAATAACTTGAAGGCAAAATCAGTGAATGTCTAGTCTGAGTTTGTGATACACACAAAGTGAAATATTAATAGCTATGTAGGTTTATAAGTAAATATTTTGAGCAGAGTGAGATTGTATGAGCAAGAATGGAGCTACCTAAAGAGTTATTTAAATGTTTTATGTCACTTTCATGGGCTTGGTTCCTGGGACAGGAGCTGTAAAATTTTAAGATGCCTTGATAGAGGACCAGAACACAGATAGGCTGACTGAAGAGCAGGCCAGGAAAGCTACTATTACTTGAGCTTTTATCATATTTCTTTTTCTTTGGAGATGGTTTCAGGCCGTTCCTCACCTATGTAAAATTGCAGATGAATAGTATTTGTCCTTTCAACCATGCCCTGCTATCCCTAGTCAGCAGTGAAATCTGCACATCAGTATGCAGACCACTCCTTGCCACCTTCTATACTTCTGCAGGTGATGGTTTTCACTGGGAAGTTTTTGTTAAGTTTGTTTTGTTTTATTTTTTCTTTTAGAAATTTGCCCATATCAAATGGTAACCAAGATACACAGGACACCAGCCTGAACTTTCTGTTTACAGCTACAAGCTCTATGGTTGACTTAGGAAATCTTGTAGCAAAATCTGTGTCAGAACATATAAAGTTTTTTTTGCTTTTTGCATGAGCAAAAAGCTTTGAGTAGAGTGAATAATAACGTGGATTTATCATGAAATAATTTTATGTCACATGGTAGTAAGACGATCTTAAGGAACACCTGGATAGGATACTGAAAAGCTGAAAAATCATAACTAACTCCATACAGCTTAAAGAAATATGAATGTGTTATTGGGTTAAGTTTGCATTTTTTAGCCAATAGCTCATGCTGCTTTACAGAAAACTCTTATATGTACTTGTGTAAATGTAATGGGATTGTAATCAATAGAATTATCCACGAACAAGCACAATTTATATTAGCCAGGGGCAGGGATTCCCATTCATTAAATCTGTGGAGGACAAGCCTTTATCTATTTCCGTAGATGCAGCCTGAAGCATCCAACATGTCATGGATTAGATAAATTGGGCTTGACATGCCTGTGTTTCTGGAAAATAGGACAAAAATTTCTTTTGTCCTTCGTGTCTTGTCTGCAAAAGCAGAAGTGTTTTCCCCCTATAGAGTGTGACAGGAGAAAATTTTACTTGCTTGAAAAACTTTTTTTTAAATTATAGGCGTGTTCTACATAGAGATTTAAAAAATGGAACTGCCAGCATTTTCACAAGTATCGAGAGGACAGTCAAACTACTAACTGCCATATATTCAAGCTCTCAGAGCATGTGCCTAAATCAGCTCCATCAGGTGTAAGCTTGCCAAAATTGAAGTTTCCATAGCCCTTTTTTATAAATAGCCATTTTGTTAGAACTTCTCCACAGTAAAAGAATGTATTCACTTCCCCAGAAAAACACTAGCCCTGAGGTCAAGGGATTTTTGTAGCTTCTGGAAACCCAAGCTAAATTCCTTCGTGAAGTGAATACACATTTACAAAAATCTAAACTGCTCCAAAATGGGATTATTGTGCAAGTGTCCCCAGTCAGTCAACAGCCAAACTACTGGGACATTTCCCTGAGGCACTGAGAACCTACAAAGCAGGCTTCAGTATGGGCCTTTGATTAAAATACAAACTTTTAAAAGGATTTTCTTCCACATGTATAGGTGAGAGTGCAACTTTCATATAGATCTGCAGAGAAGATAAATTATGACAAAACTTTGCTACACAGAAAAACCCTTAAATTTTTAGTGTTTTCTCTCCTCCTCCACAAGCAATTGCATCTTGTAGCAAAGCATCAGACAAAATTGCATAGAAAAATAGTTATGATTAGTTATTCCTAACTTTGCATGTGCAACCCCAAAGCCTGGTTCAAGGAAGACAGGGATTGTTATTTCTTACTGGCATAAAACATGATTTCGAACTGGTCCTTTATGACAGAGAACAAAGAGACAGTTTTATAAAAGTGAATTCAATATAGTCTGTTTTGTCATGTTTTCTGTGTTGCAGAAGGGTCATGGCTGGAATCTCTTGGTGAGAATGACGGTAGCCTGCTTGTGCAGTGGAGCATTTAGATGTTCAGGGAGCCAGTTGAACTCTATTATTTCATGCCTTTGGAATTTGGTTTTTTGGTGGTTTTTTTTTTATCTGCTTAAAAGGTTAATCAAATATAATTTCTTTTCGAGTCTCACCAAGATCCAGATATTGATGGCTCTGAACTCTGATGCTTGAGCGTGCCACCATAGATACCGGGAGGAGCTCACTGTGCTACACAAATTCGCAGGACCACAGTCTTTCTTGCTCTGATTTACAGGGAGTTCAACTCCACAACACTAGTATATGTGGGGCAATGCTCTTACAGAACACTATAAAATATATTCATGTGGTCTTTGTCATAGATAGAAAAAGCAATGTTTACTTCACAAGTACTAAGGAAATGTTCTTACATACTTTTATAAGTTATATTACAGAATGGTGTGGTTTGTTTTTTGGTTTGTTGGTTGTTTTTTGCTTACACTTCTTGCATATAGAGAGTTACTGGTTTATGGATTAGCTATTTTCTTGATTGCAACTGTGCATATGGAAGCACAATTCCACAGTGTTTTGATGGAAATAAAAACATTTATTCATTAGGTGTGAATTATTACCTAGAAACTTTTTTCCAGCATATCATATGACATATATTTATCATTGCTTAAAAAGAAAAAAAAAACAATAATTTGAATTGCACAAGAGCAGCATGTGATTGCACTAAATAATGTTTGGCAAAGATGTGTTTTGTAGATACAATAGAGTTACACAACTATTACTATTTAAGTATATTACAACGTGTCCTATTTAAAAGTTATTAAAACTAAATTTGTGACTGCATATAGAATTTCTCCAGGACAACAGTTTGATTCTGGATAATGTTCAAATTTCTCCCACTGGTTTCCGACATCCCATTCTTTTATTTCCATTCTTCTTTTGCCTGCTGCATTCTTACTTTCCCTTCTTGCTCCTCCCCTTTTCCTTCTCCCAGATTTGATGCAAACTCTTTGCCCTTAGCATCACCTTCAGGGTTTTATGCTCTATCACCATCCGCCTCCTTTCACTGTTGATCCCTTGCTGAACTCAAAACTCTGTACTGCAGTCCAGAAGTGCTAAACAGTTGCATCCCTAGTTTTTGTCAGAGAGATGAAGAATGGACAACCAGTTGATAAGTACAGCAAAAAGGTTCTAAGCAAGTCAGTGAGGATCTTCAAATTCCTGGCGAATTCCTCACCTCTTCATGCTGGAAGCCTGTTATCTTGTTAGTTTGCATGCTTTTGTCTGCAGCAATAGCTGTAATTAATCTGAAATTTTCAGCAATTGGGCAAGAAAACAACATCTGATTTCACATCTCCACTAAGACAGTGTGATGTAAGCTGATCTCTGCTGCTTAATACTGAAGGGACTGACTCTAATCCAATCATCAAGTACTCAGGTAGTACTTAACAGAAGATAGGGAGATTCTTCTCTCTGCATACTACAATTAGCGCTCTTTTTTACTTATGTTTTTTTTAATTGCCTGCTGATGCAAATCCAGACTATAACCATTGCTGTACACAGTGCATGTGTGCTTTGAGATGGCATAAAATTCTATTCTAGTAAGGTTCAAACTTAACTAAAAGTTTTATCTCTCTCTTCCACTGTCTCTGTGGGGACAGCAGACTGCCAAGCACTGTCTATTTTTTCTTTGCTTCTCAATACAAAGCATGAGTTGCCTGCTAGGATAACTTTAGGTTTACATAAACTTCTTTTTCCAGAAAGTCTTGGTCACGGAGCCTCAGGCTCTTGCTTTTTGCAAAAACAGCTCTATCTCCTGAGGACTGAGCTGGTTTCGTTTCATTAAAGTATAGTAGAAGTTTTATGAAAAGTAATGAGTTAGGGTTTAGAGACAATTGAGCTATGTGATCAAATAGATTTTTTTTCTAGTTTTACTTCCTGAAAAAGAACGATATTCATGTTTACTGTTTTGGTTTAATTTTCTTTAAGAACTTCAGATATTTCATTCAAAGTGGGAATTAAGATTTTTCATTGGTGGGAAAAGTTCCTGAGCCAAATAACTTGATGTGTTTTTAATTTAGGAATGCATACAGGAAAAATGATGATACGAGGTATAATTTATCTTAACAGGTATCGTTCAAGCTACCATGAATTGAAAGTGCTTTATGTCCAGGGCATTTTGTGAATCAAAATTTTTGAGACTGTCATAGTTTCTGATGTATTGTGCAAGCATTTATGTCTTTACACAAGGGAAAGAAAAATGAAAATTATGGTTTTATTTTAATAATATGCATTTTTGTCACATACATGTACATAAGCTGTATGCATTTCTGTGTGGTTAATTCAGGAGGGGATCATGGTCGAGGCTGTGCAAAGTTGGCATAGATTGACAGGTATTTTTATGTCCATTGTTGTGTGCCAACTGTAAGACTAACAGCCAAGTGTAGATACAAAACTGTAGACTCTTAACGCAGCTTTCTCCTTCCTTCCTTCCCTTGCACTCTCTCTGTGAAGCTAACTTTTGTCCAGGGCCCACTGCTCCTTTCGCTTGGATTCTGCCGTTCTTCTCCTAACTCGATCACTTTCCAAAGTTGTTCTACCTGTTACTCAGTAAAGCATGGGAGGTTTGACAGCTACCAGAGAAGTGAAGCAATACTCTGGAAATGTGCAATAACTGTCGGCATTAAGTTCCACTTACTCTTGCACCATACAATTACAAATGTGTAAAAACACTTTCCAGTGAATTATTAATGCTAAATGGAATTATCAGTGCTAAAGAAGATGCATTGCTGCACAGCACTATCTTTATAGAGTTTACTAGTGGAGTGTGTCCATTTCATGAAATTAGTTATATATTTGTCTCAGTTGTGTGCTTCTTTCATTTAAAGTAAAGACATGAGATGTTAGTCGTTAGTTCTTTCCCAAGCATGCTTTTGAAAAATGGCACTTTTAAAACTGCTAATATATTCATCATAAAACCAAAAAATTCTTTGCAAGTCTGTTTGCAGTACAGTGTTCTTCTGATTAATAACCTTTGGAAATCTGTGCTCATTATACCATAAACATGACCTTTATAAAAACATCAGAAAAATCCAACTATAGAATATGCCAGGTCAAAGACGTTTTAAATGTCAAAAAGTGTAATGCTTTAAAATTTATGTGATTTTTATAATACTTGGCTGATGCTTGTATTTTTGCTTAATTTATTTATTTATGTTAGAGGTTTTTTTAAGTCTTTGTGGTTAGAATCTGCTGAGAGACTGTAACCTTGGGAGAGAACACTTTGGGATAAGTCTTAATGTCCTTCAGCAGCTTCCTCCCAGTCATTCAGTGTTTAGATCCATTTAGTTTGTAGAAACATTTTTGCTGGACCTGATCTGGTAAGACCTAATATGTCTCCAGTAAAGGCTACAACCCGCCCAACCTCCCTGCTCAAACAGTGTCATCCTAGAGCACATCACACAGGATTGCGTCCAGATGGTTCTTGAATATCTCCAGTAAGGGAGACTCCACAACCTCTCTGGGCAATCTGTTCCAGTGTTCAATCACCTGCACAGTGAAGAATTTCTTCCTCAATATTCAGGTGGAACTTCCCGTGCATCAGTTTCTGCCCATTACCTCTTGTCCTATTGCTTGGCACCACCGAGCAGAGCCTGGGTCCATCCTCTTGACACCCTCCCTTCAGACACTTGTGTACATTAATGAGGTCCTCTTTCAGCTGTCTCTTATTTTCTGGTCTGGCATTACTTCATGGCGGTAGGAATGTTTCTATCCGTTTCTAGCTCACTCTAGGGAAGGCAGGGTTTTCACTTCCTTGGATTCACTTTCTGACTAAAGGAAGTAGGAAGTAGTATAAAGCATGGGCATGAAGTAGTATAAAACATGTAGAATAGAGCTGAGAACACAAAGTTTGCTAAAAGTACATAGTGCAGATGTGGACTCACTGATCAACTTACCTTCCCTCTAACATTTATGGAAGGGAAGGAAGAACAGGTTTTGACATTGTCTTTGCTACTGTGAGATCATTCAAGTCTAAGTGAAAGTACATTCAGTTCACTATTAGCCTACAAGCAGAGAAGGATATTGCAGTGCTCAGAGCACTACATTTGGGGACCTAGAGCTCAGGTCCTTGGTCTGCCATAGATTCCTGTGTAAGCTTTGAGCAGGAAAATTATGCTGTCTGTCCCAGGTTCCTAGCTGAAAAATGGGGACAATCTCTTGCCATGTAGAAGTGTCCTAAGAACTAATAGTGGAATTGCATGGATTAAAAAAAGGCTGCTGGGTATTTAATATTTGATTTTGTTTTGTAAGGCAAATAGAAATTAAAAGCTCCTCCATTCTCAAGAGGGAGAAGAGCTGAGGTTTGTAGGCATTCTACTCTGTGTTCTCCGAAGCCATGACTGTCAGTCTTGGGTTGGTACTTGATGTGGGGCAGCTGGTAATAAGTGTGGTGTCCGAATTGGACAATTTCTCATTGTTTCCTTCTATTAGAAACAGCCAGAACTTTACAGAAAGTTGAACATTCATTTTGGGTCATTTAATTTTCAGTGATCCAACAGCTTCCAATTGTGAAAAAAAAAAGATCCAAATTTGCGTGACCAACTGCAGTAAAAGCCCAAAGGTTTCTGAAGAGCTCAGTTAGGTAGGTCATGTTGCTGAAATAAAAAGCTTAGTTGCTGTCCTTGTGCAATTTAAAATCCGCATAAGATGTGGCCCATTGTGAGTTAGAGGAATTCCTTGATTGACAGTATTAAGTACTGAAGTTCAAATCACTGTCTTTCAGTAGGTGTTATGTAAAAAACCAAAAATATTTTATTTGGTACAGAGTTTTCTTTGGTCCACAGCATATTCTAGATATGGGGTGAAAGAAGTGATATTCTTGACATTATTGTCCCTGTGGCCTGAGGTGGGTAAGGTCTGCACAGTGCTGGGTAGTGCTGATTCTACTCCAACAAACTGGACTTCACTGTAAGCTGGGCCCACCTGTCTGTAATGCAGATGAATAGTGGTAGAGGAACAGGAGGGAATAAGGTAGGAAAAAGGGAGCACAGACCTGAGCTTGTTTAGCAAAGTAAAGAAAATAATGACAGGAGATAATAGGTATCAGATTATTCATGAAAATTTGTCTCTTCATTTTCCCAGTCCAGCATCATGATATTAGTTTCACAGGGTTCTACATAATGAAGAGAGAAACATACTCCCCTATACACCTAGAGGGGTACATTTTCCAATCAAAATTCTTGTATCAGGATATATGATTTTATGTTTTCAAAACTAGTATCTGTGAAAGAAGACTTTAGAAAAACCCTATGACGCATAAGGTTCCAAAACTAATAATAGTAATTATTATTATTATTATTTTTCCAAACTAGCTCAGTTTGGAGGAATCACAGAATAAATACTGTCTCTAGACAAAATAGTACTCTGAATAGCAGCAAATGACCAGAGCTGATTCAAACTTTCCAGGTGAAGTGTGGATATGTTGAAAAATGCTGCCTATAAATAAACAGTGGGTACTTACTGGTGCCAAACTGGAAGAGGTTTACTTTAAAAAAAAAAAAAAAAAAGGAAGGAAAGAAAAGATGGAAAGAAATTTGAAAGTATTTTTGTAATGAGTCATTTTGAATTGTTTGGGTTCGGATATTTGAACTTTGCCAATATTTAAATAATAAAAATGGCTAAGTATCCAAATAGGAACTATAGGATGTCATTTTGGTTGAAAGAAAAGTTTCATCCGACACAATGGTGGTTTTTTCCTCCCTAATTGTCTTTATTTTTTTGTTTGGCCAGTGAACTGAAAAAATCAATTGCTCACAGCTGAGACAGCGTTGCATTCATCCTCTTCACAGTGACTAGCCACTGTTAGCATTATTAACAGCTAGACCTCTGAAAGGAAAACTTGTATGGCCACACAGCATACTTTATCCTCAAGCTGTCTCAGGAGAGTCAGCAGCATCAAGATTGGTGTGGTTGGAGCCCCATTTTGAGGGCTCTTCTTTTCTAGTGGGTTTCAAATATTCAATACAGCTTTTTTTTTTCTTTTTTTTTTCCTATTTTTCTGAAACTAAGAGGGATTATATATAACAGTATTGTGTTCAAATGTGGATATTTCAATTTTTAAAATATTTTTGAGATTATTATATAATGAAAGCACTCTCCAAAAAGTCTGTGAACAATGCAGAAGCCAAAAAACACCTTAAAATCCTCATTTCCTCTTCTTAAAAAAAAAAAAAAGAAAGAAAGAAACAAACCCCAAACATGAACAAAACAGAAACCCTTACAAGGATCTAAGTTCTAACACTATAAATGTTCAGAAGTTAGATTTTCTGAGCAATAAATTCTCCAGAGGCATAATGTCATTTGTTTACACCTAATCTCCTTTCAGTCCATATAGAATAATATGCAACCTATTAAAATAAGTAGTTTGGTGATTAGGTGAGGCTCACTTTGCCATGTCAGGTTAGACCATTAGTACTACTTTTATGGAACTGAATTTACCTTTAAAGGGATAATCCATCAGTTTTTAAGAAAAATACCTGTTGAAAAAATGAAGACTACCATACAGTGATAAAAGGGAGTACCCTACTGACTACAGGCCAGGACAGATTACATTAAACTAATTCCTAAAAGCCAGATTTACCATTCATGTTTCATTGTCTCTGTTATATCTCAATGAATATTATACTTTTGGGTTTGGATGTCTTAAAATTTCCTATTTTATCAGATTCTCTGAAGACATAAATGTGATATCCAATATTTTAGATCAAGAGCATGATTCATCATCACTAGCCTACTATTCTTAAATGCTTGTAACTTTATTGTCTTTTTGAAGAAAATCCTTCCAAATATACCTTTTCTTTGGCCCAGTAGACAAACTTAATTCATAATGAATTAAAAATTCTAGCTGATGTTGAGTTATCCAAATGTAGGTTTATGTGCATTTATAAGCTAGAACATGAGCTCCCCACATATCCCTTCCCTTTTATACTTTAATATAGCCTGAGTCAGTGTTCTTGAAAATTTTCTAGGAAAAAATCTTGGTTTGGCTCAGGCTCTCTAGGATACATTTTAACGCTTACTGCATGTGAACTGTCAGAATTAGGATCCTATATAAAAAATATTAATGATATCTTTTGAAGTCATCTTTTAAAACTGTCTAAAAGTTAACTTTTAAGTGGTGCTTTCCCGGGTTCTCCACTGAGTCACATCAGCTGGAAGCTTCTCTGAGCTTCTGCCAAGGTAAAATGTGAGTACTGTTCTGACCTCATATATGTTATCATGGAAGTATTAACAGAGGTGTGAGATGGGGTGGAAAACATGGAAATATCCATATCTTGGAGAAACCACATTATGATCCTGAAAACCAACTTAGACTCCAGGAAGGAAGGGAAATTGTAGTTTAGTGTCTTTGCAGTATTCAAAATGGCTGTACACACGGCCAGAAGGAAAAAATTACAACTAAGGAATGAAAATCGAATTCTGCAGAGATTTGTTTTTTCACTCAGTGTTTATGATGGTAATAGTTAGTGATAGAAGAACTGCAAAAGATTTAGATTAATGGGGTATTAGTTTAGGAGTTCCTGCCCAGTTTACATACCTCTAAGTTCCAAATGCATTGCAAAAAATTATCTACATTTTTATGTCTGCAAAATCTGGGCTAGCTTCTTCCTTAGGAGAGACTATTTGGTAATAGATCTTGTGATTCCTTTTCTGGAAACTAGACCTGCAGCTGAGTTTAAAGGATTGGGAATGAGAGTGTGCATGAGGAAAAACTATGCAGGAAAAGATGTAACATGTCTTTCTCTATAGCCAAGTCACAAAATATAGCAATAGGTAGTTGCCAAATTGTTGAGCTGTTTGTGAGGCAACCTGAGGAACAGAGATTTTGACCTCCTTGAGAAGCATTTAAGGAAACTTGCTATTTATTATCCTGTATGTAAAAACCTCCCTGCTCTATCATGTCTGTTTACTCTAACGTCATTTTCTTTTGTTTCCTTTGTGCATATTCAGTCTTTATGGTTCCCTTAATCCAGATTTCAAAGTCAGTACTTACACCTGTTTAAACTCTTTACCTAACACTGATCCAAGGAATATTTCAGGGGAGCTGGGCACAAAAATTTGCATGGGAATCTTTCTTATCAGTAAATGCTATTTCACTGAAAGCAAAATTTCCACCAGAAGGTGCTAAATTTTTGTAAAGAATTGTCATCCCCAAAAAAATCTTTAAGATAAGATCAAAACTTTAGCATTTTTAAGATATGTGTTTTGGTTTTTTTTATATGACTTCTCATTTTAAAATCTGTTTTCAATTCCATAGCGAAACATGGTCTTTAAAGTTACAATGGGGTGGGGGGGACAGGATGGACACAAGTATTCATACACATTCTGACTCAAAACAAATAATATATTACAATTTCTTGTGGAATGCACAGTTTGAGGCAGAAACTACAGGAATCATCTGTTTGTCTGCTCCTGTCATATTCCTTTGGTTCAGGCAAGAAAGGTGTGGTTGTGATGCAGTTCATATCACCAGTGGTTTCAAAAGGAGAACCACTTGACTGGGATCTGCCACCAAGAGCATGAACCTCATGCTGGACACATGGCTTTGTACCACGTAGGCTGTCTGTGCCTAGAACACAGCATTGTATTGCAAACCAGATTACCCAGGGTAGGGAAAAATGTCTAGCCCCAGTTGGAGACACAGAACTGCATCTATATGTAAAAATACACAGTTTGGTTGATGGTGTGGAAGTTCTCAAAAACCGTCTCAATGTGATATAGGAAGCTGCAAAGATTTGTGGCAGGTTTTTCTTCAAGCTTGTATGCTCACACTTACCTTGGATGTATTGCCACTGCCTCTGTCCAAGAGATTATCTTGCCTGTGTTTTAAATTGCCTGAAAATTGAAGAAACAAATGATTGCTTCAAATTGGGTCAAAATGCTGAGCTAATTAATCTTCTAAGTTGCATCATTCTTGTGCTTCCTACAAAGAAAATTAAGGTAAAAATATTAACATACATTTCTCAATGTCTGAACATTCACCTCCCATTTAAAATCTGATGCCTTTTCTCTTTAGAGTTTAGTGTTTAAACTATGGCATAAGTAACTTGTAACACTGGAATTAGAAAATAGTTAGTAACCTCCCATTTTAAGTAATGGGAGTAATTTTATGAGTAATGCTACTCATAAAGTGTAGCTACATTTTGGGGAGACTACTATGTATCTTAAGTCAGGCCATGATGCACTTAGTTTTTGACAAGGTTGTCTATGTGAACTTCAGGTAATAATAATACACAGCATCAAGCACAGGCTGTGGACAAAACCCATCAATGTTGTGGGATATTATCCTAGTTTTGTTGGTCAGTGTTACCTAAACCTTATTGGAAGGAAGTCTGTAAAAAGGTGACATTGAACCTTCATCTTCCTTTTGTTGATCAGCAGTGTTGCTTCTGCACAGAGAAATCTTTGGAGGTCTCTGTGTAGAAGCTTATCATACGGAACCCCAAAACAGTCTTAAGTAATCTTTATGGTTCCTCTCTGTGATCCAATGCTCAGTAACACTTGGAATTTATCTGTGTATGCTCTTCAAAAACTCTTCCCAGTGGGCTCTTCCCCTCTCCATCCCTCTGCTAATGGACTAGATGGGAAATAGTTAACATTGGTATTCCCAAAGGTTGTCCAAAGATTTGTCAGTTAAGCTGAGTCACAAAAATGGTTTCCATTGCTTCAGCTTTTCTGTTGTGGATTCTAGACTACAACTCTGTGCATGTTAAATGGAAAGAAAAGCTAATTTTTGCAGCCATAAACATTAGAGAATTTCTCTCAAGCAAAAGCTCAAATTTCATGATACCTCTCACATGCTCCATCATTAAGGGACATGTCCGACACTATTGAAAAAACAGAGAGCAGCTGTGCTCCCGAACATACTAATTTTCTGTGCCACTGTAGCCAGGACTGTGGTAGATTTTAAACTCTGTTCCAGAGGCTCTTAGTCCCAGCCAAGGTCCTGCAGAGCTGGCTGAATTTTTCCATTTAAAGCGTGTTCTCGTCCCCAGATGACTTTGCGCTGCACTGGCTGGCAGCAGCAGGTGCGTGAGTGCCGAGTCATGCCACAGGGAAGGATTACAGAATAGAAATATTTCATCCTTCATGGCTTGGTATCCTAGAAAAGTATGGGATACCACTGCTGTTGCTCTAGGTAATCTGAACCTATGAGGCCCTCTTCCATAGCACTGAGATAATACACCCAGTGAGCTGTGTCCCTAAGCACAGCTGATATTTCTCAGTCCAGTTTCAATTTGCATTTGTGAGTTATAAAGTGTTTAATCAGCTTCATATTCTTTGCTATTGCCAGGAAAATGCTCACCTTAAAATTTCTGTGTGATTCTATACAATCTCGGGTGCAATCTGGAGACTTCTTATTAAGGTGTTTTTTTAGTAGGAGTGACTTCACTTCATGATCTGTAAAAGCTTTACATGAGAAAAAAAGAATTATTTCCAGCATGTAAAGAAATACCTTTATGGATCTTTTCCATTCAGAGGGGGTATGATTGGCATGTTCAACACTACCTTATCACCATTCTGACCTGTTAAATTTATTTTTACTGTTTTTTTTGTAACGATGCCATGGGAATGTAGAAATTGTGAAACAAATGGCAGTCATGAAATACCTTGATGATTCTATGCTAGTGAGCTATGGAAATCAGAGCTGCTCACCTTCTGTTTTTCTGCTGCCTATATTCTCAGCTTCTGCATTCAAACAGTGATTTCTTATATACTTGCATTGAGGTAAACGTAGAAATTACTCCAAAAATGGTAGTTACTCTAGGGAAAAAAAAACTATTATGAGACTCGAGTGAACCCTAATCCAATACCTTTAATTTACTAGTGGGTAAGGTTTTTCTTCCAATGATTCTTAGTGAAACGTTTCACAAAGGCACTGAAAGTTGGCAAAAAACACAGTCTTTCAGAATTTGGCTCCAGCTGATTTTATACCTAGAAGCACAACTTTGAATGATCTTCTGCACGGGTTAATTAAATCCTGTGTTGTTAGCTACCAATTAGATGCATAAAATGACAAACCTTGTTAGCAGATTTGCTGGCCAAATACAGAGAGATCCCATATATCATTTTGACTACTTTATATTTGGGCTCTTAAAGAATGTATGCAACTTGTCTAATGAAATGTCTGTGTGTATGAGAGGAAAAAAAGAAACAGATTTTGGATCTCTCCCCCTGTTGATCTGTCTGACTGTGTTTCTGTTCAGGGAGTGGGGTAAAATTCCCCCTACATTTTTTGTTCCTGTTTTTTGGACTCTTACCAGCAGGTTTTTACAGTCTGTTGCCTGCCTCTCAGATTAGAAGAACACTGGCATATTTTAACAGTTTCCTAGGATCCAAATAGTCTTTAATTAACAAGGAATTGATGTTTTGGAGAGCAACCAAAACATAGGACACATTGAAAGCAGAGAATGAGCTTAGATGCTTCCAGCTTGTGGCAAGGGGCAAACAAATAGGCAAAATAGGGTCCACTACAAACAGGTAGTACATTATTAGTATGCAAGGGGATTTCTTCATTTGCATTACATTCCCACAGAGCTGGTGGTTAGCTGGGAGGAGCTTTCTGCTGCACAGTCTGAATCAGCTCCACCCCTTGCAAAGAGCAGAAAGTGTTCATCGGTACCTTCCCACAAACAGAATTTTGGTGACTGTTGAAACTATTTGGATTTTCAGACTTGTATTGATCAACTGTTGAGGCCACAAGGTATGTTGTGTTTGTGAGGTTTATGTTGAAACTGAGGCTGTTGGCTCCATGAGTGAGCATTTAATTAAAAAATCAGAAGTCTGCAAATGACATGACTTTTGTTGTTGTTTTTCTTTTGGAGTAGTCTGCCTTTGTAGGGTAGAGCAACAGGGTAGGCATGAAGCACTGAAATTATAGGAGAATGAGACTAGCTGAAGCTCTAAAGAGACGTCAGATGTACGCTGGACTACTGTCCATGGTCTGTGAGCTAATTTTAAAAATGATAGACTGGCACCTGAAGCAATTACTGACAAAGAATTGTAACCAAAAGTCACTGAGTCAATTATGCTTTTTTCAGTATTGCAGTAATTTGTGGACTAAATTTGTTTGATCCNCCCCAGTCACAGTACTTTCTGAATGCCTTCTGTCTCTTTGTACGTGCAGGTGGCACATGCCAGAGCCCTGCTCTTCCAGCCCTCGTGCGTCCTCCTGCGCCACCTTTGCAGCCATCGCTGGATATTAAGCCGTTTCTTCCATTTCCTCTGGACACTGCTGCAGCAGTCAATCTCTTCCCCAACTTCAATGCAGTAAGTATACTCCTAACAGTTACAGTCCACCTCAGTGAGCCACAGCTTCCGTGGAAGACTCAAGAGGGCACAAAGTAGAATTTTATGTACTCTATTAAAGCTGGAATATTCTCTCCCTTACTGAGGGCCAAATAGCTCTTTCAGACACACTGCTAGGCCATAAATTAAAGCCCACCTGAGTGTTAGTCAGAAGTAATGTAGGAGGAAAAAATTGTATGATCCCAAGTGACATGCAATAAAGTTTCAGGCCATATTCATTCCCAGGACTTGTGAGTTTCCCACTGTAATTCAGGACGTGCAGAGTTTCACTAACTTAGAGTTTGCTGCAATTCTGAGAGTGAAAGTTTCAGAGCGATGGTATTCTACATCTCATCTCCAACAGCATTCCTGAGAAATACTAAAAATTTACAGGGGCTACAAAAGAAAATGCTGTCAGGGCAATTAAAGTAAGAATGAAAACAGTGTTAGCTGGTAATGTGAGCTATTCAGTGAAAAACAATCCAAGGTATTATTTTCAGGTTAAGATATGTTATTTCTCAAGTCTTAGGTTTAAATCTATCTTAGGATATATTTCTCTTTAATAATTTTTTTTTTACTTAGTCATGTTATGTATGAGGATAGAAATCTTGTTCATCCTTAAGTATTTTAATTATATTGCTGACATATGTCATGAATGTTTCAATTTTCCTGTTTCTGTCTAAGATAATTAATGCTCTAAAAGAAAAAAATATTCTAGGTTGGTTTTATGTAAATTTTGACTTTATAGAATTATGCCTCTTTTTAATTTTATGTACTCTTGGAATTTTTTTCCTTATTTACATATACTAGATATAGAAAAAAAAATCTTTAAGAACATGTGTGCTTACCTACTTTGAGAGACACAGAGGGACTGGAATTTGCCATACCAAAACAATTCTAATTGATGTGCAGAATTCTTAATCACAGTAATTAAGAGTAGTAAAAGAACTAGAATGGGTATTCTAGTAGCAATTTGTCATAATCAATAGCAGATTTCCATAACTAATTGTTCGTTTTTTGCCTTTCATGAATGTTCACTTTTCTTTCAACTAGTTAAAGTGAACTAATTGTCAAAACTATACAGTCTTAAATTCAAGCAATTCACAGCATTAATAGGGATCAGAGAAACTATAACTGCAAGTCTTAGAATGCACAGGAACAATATGCCTAAGAATTGCTACTACAAAAAAACCTTTTCAAATTTTAAAAAGTGTGTAGGTATGCAGCAAGGTAAAGTGCTGGTTTTAACCAAGTTACTTATAACTCATGATTAAATGGATAAAACTTTAGACTTGTTTAGTATGCTTTAGGGTTGGGGTCTTTTAACCAGCTGTGCTTTGTGATCACTGTTTGTAGTTAATGCAACCGGCTGAGTTTTGAAAATATGTCTAGTAGTCTTTCTGCTATTTTTTTCCTCAGAACATACTATCATCTTAGTATCATATAACTTGGTATAAAGCACTGTTCTTAAACTCTATAGACTCATAATCTCTTCAGTTTTTCAGGAAAGTGAGCCTAGGTTTGAGGAGTGAGACTCACAGGCCTTCTAGCAGCACTCTGAAGTCTGTTCCCATGCAGAGTAGTGCTTCCTGTGATGTGTGGCCATCTGCCAAGTCCACCTTTGGCAAATATGTTGATCCTGAGTGTGAGGATGCTGTCAAGAGAGCTGCCTTGCTTCTCACAGACTGCGTTGCAAAGTGACTTTTGCCTTCTCATATGTGCTGACATGCAGCATCATCCTCAGTGTTCCCATTTTCTTTGTGAACAGTACATTATTGAATGCTGCTATGTTTAGCTCATATGCCAGAGCTGGTTGATGACAATCTACAAATGGATAGACTAGCTAAGTAGTTTTGCATATTTCCAGAAATTCTTTCCAAACTGATGAAGCTTTTGGGGGCACATCAGCTCCTAAGCGTTATCAGCCCAAAGAGAAGGTAACCCACGCGTCATATTAAACTTTAAACAGAATGTCTGGCAGGGGTTTCAGTAAGTGAATGTGAGACAGAAAACAAGTGTCTAATCAAAAAATGATCTTTGTAAATATGCTTGTTCATGAACAATTGCAACTGTTGATAATGCTTTATTGACTTCACTGACAATCCTACACAGTATCACTGGAGAATCATTTTTGCTCTATGGCTAAAAAAAGGTCAAGCAGGTGATCAGGGAAAGAACACCTGAACTGGATGTTCTCTCTCGTACTGTCAATAAATTAGCTTTACCCTTGATTGAGGCATCAGGGTCGTAGATTGTGTCATAGGAAATGGATTTCTAAAGACCTCTCACACAATTCCACAGGAACTAATGAGTTTGGCAGCATGTCCAGACTACTTGCCAAGAGGTTAGAGTGCAGTCCAGAGTTCTGGCCATTTACTGGCCACTTTTCAACAGCCTTCATATGAAAACAGCATGATCAAGATGAAACTTGAGTAAAAATTGAGACGTGTTTCAGAGACAATAAGTGGTCTCTGGTTATGGCAATCCTAACTCCGCTTGAGAGTTTGGTTGTGATAGACATAGGCATCTGAGCTAATCAGCCTAAGTTTCTTCACAAAATGTAATGGAGAAAAATCATAAACTTCTCCAACTTTTTACATGGAGAAAAAAATGCACAAAGGCATCTTGCAGTACAAGCACCCTATATGTCTACTTTGGTGTGAGATGAAGTGAGCCCTGGAAGTTCTCATTCATCTCTTCTGACTGTAATGAGAGATTGGCTCCATTGCATCTACATTAGGATGAATCCCACATTATGGACAGGTCACAAGCTATTCACAGCTCATATATAAAATTCCAGTCAGAAATCAGATGACAGAAGTGCTAACATTCTATTGTAGGTTTACAGAGGAATGCTCTCATTTCAGTTATGCTTCTAATTTTATCTAAAGACGATCTTGAGGGAATTTGAGGATTCAGATGAACTGGATAGAAATATTAGGAGAGGTGAATCTCAGACACATACATAAGAACTAATAAATAAAACCCAATACTGATTTTAAGAATTGCAAATAATAATAGTAAGGTGTATTTTAGTTTATTACAAACATAATTACAAACTTTTTATGTTGCTGATGATTTTACTCTAAAACTAGCTCAGTTTTTGTTGGCTGCCTCTGAAGAAAACATTCAGCGCTGATTTCCACAAAGACAAAAGCTATCATCAAAGAAGAGACTAGAAGAGATAACATGGGGTATGCAAGCTTTTATCAGGAATATCTCCAGACACTGAGTAGAAGTAAAAGTAAAAAGTGAATAACCTGAGAAATGTCAGGAAGATAACATGAATCTTTGAACCATTCAGTTTCAGGAGGAACATTTTCTATTTATACAAGGAAGTATAAAGCAAACATAGCAATTAACAATCTGGTTAGCTGAACGTTTGTAGGTACTATGCTCTTAATTGTGAAGCAAATGGGTACCCTCAAGTCACAAGTAAAAAGAAATTGTAACAACACAGCTGTTTAAACTGAAAACAGCCCACTGTTGCAGACCCTGAAGAATCACAGGTTCATTGCAAGTTTATCTGATCTAAAAAGATGATGGGGATGTATGGGATTTAAATGGCTAAATTTTATTGAATGAGAGAAACTATGACTATAAACAATTTTTTTTAGCTTTTTAAAATATGATTTGAAGCTTGTCGAGGAATAGAAAAATAATTAAATTGTCTGTTCTGAAAAATGCTTGAGATTGTTTAGCAAACACTTGTTATGCTTCTGCGTGTTCATCTGCAGAGGGAGAAGCTGTAAGCCTGTGTATTTCTAGGAATTAGTTCTTGGAGATACAAAGCTTTAGCACTTGTATTAAATACGAGGTGGTCTGAGAGTGCATGTGAATGTGCATATGTGGTGTTTCTGTTCATTGCAAAGAAATTTCACAAAGCATCAAAGTATAGAAGTTAACTTGTAGGAAAATACTGATATAAGTCTCTGGTCTAAGAAGAAATGTTTCATTTTGCAACACATCAGCATCAGCCTTTAGCTGATGGACCATCTAACAGAAAAAAATCTCATGTAGTCTCCAAGGCACAGATACATTAGAAACCAGGTTTTACTTATTTCTGAAGCTCTCAGAGTTATATATTTCAACCTCTCGAGAGACAGAATTTAAAGTTTAGAAATCCAGGACATTTGCCATTACAAGGTGGAGCATCAGACAATGCATTGCACTCCTTGTTTATTTATTCTTTGAAGTATATGCTGACCATTTTCCTGAATAATTTCTAAGGAATATTTTATCACACTTTGTAGTATGAGCATAATCTGTAACAGAAGAGGTACACAATATAGAAGATCTGAATAAATGCTTATAAGCAGAAAGAGTAATGTTGCTTGAAAAGCTCCATCTCTAACTCTAAATTAAAGGCTTGTTGCCAGTGGCAAGGTTCCCAAATAAGCATCCTTTGGAAAGAAACATGTTTACAGTTTTGACTAGAAATGTATGACTTGGAAGAGCAGAGACAATGTCAGAGCAGTATTAAACATGGATGGAAAATGAACTATTATTCTATAGACTTCTTTCTCATGATCCACCTGTAGTAATCCTGGTTCAGTTCCCTGATTTTCCTGGGTTTTTTTTCTATGCCAACAGCCCCAGGTGTAATATTAAGAGCTTCATATTTCACCTTCCCCTGGTAAAGGTTTACCATATGGGGAAGGAGGAGAAGTAAACAGTGTCCACTGCCCATAGGTTATGGCAACTCAGGTTAGAGTGGTTAATGTGGTACTCCTTGCTTCCTGAAAACCAGCCTGTGCAACATCCTAGCAGCTTTGAGGGCAGCACAAAGGCTTTATTCCCTATTTCTAGAGGTGAAACTTGTGTATTTAGGTATAGTTTTCTCCTATTGTGGCCAGACAGCTGATAGAAACGGACAATGCAGAAAACCTGCTTGCTGAGAAGTATTTCTGGGAAGAGTTACGCCAGGAAATGTGGAGAAAACCTGTCAGAAAGCTGCCAGAAGAGATTTTAAAAATCTTTTCCTTACGCTCTTGTCCTGGATAGTTATTTTATCTAGAAGAGAGATATATGCTGCAGAAATGATGTGCCAATTTTATGGATGTTATGAATAAGATGTAGCGTTTTGATAGTGAAAAGGACTCTGAAATACGTGTTAGGTTTTTTTAGACATTATCAGCCTTAAATTCACAAAATAAACTCAAGGTTTTTGTATGTCACTACGTAGTGATTTTGTTTCATGCTTTCTGACTTAATTGAGCAGAGGAGAATAACATGACTGTTTTTCCTCATCACATAAAATCTTTTTAAGTTCAGTCGTGATGACATGCTGTAAGAATGCTTTGTTTACAGAAGAGGGGGGGACAATAGAGTGGCCAAAGTCTGATGTGAATCAAAAAGGAATACTGCCTATATAGAAGAACTTGGCAGTAAAAATATAATCTGTGCTGATTTTTAATGTTATTTCCATTAAAAGGTCCTTTATCAGGTGGAGAACTGTAGTGCACCAAATTTTTAATTTGTCAGAAAGAGGAGATTATTGCTTCTGGGGTTATTCTTCGCATGACTGCTCATTTACAGGTATCTAGAAACAGGGGCTTTGATTTGCTCGTTTCCTTACATAGCATTGCAGTTGAGCTGTAAGATAGCTCTACTCTTCTTTATGGTCTATATCTCTATTGCTATTTAGCTGAATGTTTTTCAAAATAGGGAAGAATAGAAAAATAATGAATGGGTTGAGGAATTCTTTATTATAATAACATTTTTTATCACTGTCCATAATGTTTAACTAAGTCTGCAGGAGAAGAAGAGGATTAGGGAGTGAGCAAACACAAGAAAATCCTAGCAATTCAGATGTTTTTATTTGGTGCTTGCAAAACAGGAATGAATCAACATCAGTATGAAATATTTGATTATTCAAATTGGCCTGCTTTATTTCCTGTACACTTAAATCCTTAATCTACACCCTAGGTTTTATTTGAAATACCAGTAAAACACTGGTTCTCTGATGCAGACAAAAAAAGATTTACAGCTCAGGAGACATGAAGTTAAGCTCTTCTGTCTTTTTCTAGTTTTGAGTTAGATTAGGCTGAATCCAGATCTCCTGGAACACTCTGTCTGCCTAGGTCCCTCTGGATGCCATCCTGTCCTTCAGGTGTTTTAACAGCGTGACTCAGCTTGCAAATTTGCATGTATATTATATATATATGTTTTCCAACACAACCCATTTATCTGATTCCTCAGAACTTATTTGAACACTTTTAGGATTATGTTTCAGCTGGGGAATTAGCAGTCTCCTATGCTCATAATGAGCAGCTGTCACCTCTCATCACATAGAACACAGTAGTCTTGAGGGCTTCAAGGAGTTAGTTGAACACAAATAGGTAGACGCCATAAAAAACATCAATTAAAAATTTTTATTTTTATTTAAGTTAAATTTGTATCAAGGGTACTCTGACTTTCTGTGATTGCTTTCAGAATAAATTCAGGTTTCTAGGATGTGTGTTCTCCTGGGAAGCAAATCTTTAGGTTATCTTAAGATAGCCTGTGTTCGTATCATTTCACCTTGCTGAACATTATAATACCTATCCTTGAATTCCTTTCTGTAACTCTAACGTGGATGTAAATTATTTGACCATACCTGTTTCCTGGTTGCTGTCCAGTTTTCGATGTGTTATGTGTGCCTTTGGTTAATCTGTTTTGATTTATCTGGAAGACTTATTTTGTGTAAGTATGTATATAATAGCATAGCCTGTGTTTGGCCTTCCCCAGCTACCATCTCTTTTGGGGTTCAGCTCTGTGGCCTTGTTCAAGATCGTTACGGATATCTCAATGCTGGTGGCCACTTGGCCACCTGCAGATTGTATTTACGTTGTGGGTGTAGGTAGGGTGTCACTCTTCATGCTGGCTGAGCATATAGTACGTGTACTTTCATCATCTGTTTCATAGCTCACAGTTTTCTAGGATTTTTCAGTCAGTGCATCACTCTCTAGTCACTCATCATCTGGTGTCTGAGGAAGAGATGCTTGTGCTGCTCCTTTTTGCCATGTGAGAGTGGGTGAACTTCTAACTGTTCTCCACCAATTCTCATGTCCACAATTAAATGTAAAGGTCTGAGACAGAAGCATCCTGCTTTTAGAAGCTCACAACTGTACTGTTAGATAAATGGCCATGCACTAGGCCAAGGAGTATAAAGTTGAAGGCGTTTTCATGAACAGTGTTGTAGGCTGGAAGTGATCCCTGGGCAAAGGACTGCACATACCTAGAAATGACAAACAGCAAGCTTTGTTTCCAGTGTATTTTTAAAAAATTATTTAAGTGGTTTCTTGTTGTTATTAAAACAGTCAATAGGATCTAAATACCACACATGCTTGTTTGTTTAACGGGTGATTAGTAATAGCAAAAGAATAGGCTTTCTGAGTTATCTCATTCTGCCTTACACATTTGCTGGAGGGCACTGCACTGTGAGTCGACAGATAACTTGTTGAAAAGTCATAGTATCCAAAGCACAGCCTTTTATGGGGACTGAAGGTCCCTCAGGCTTTTGCTTTGCATGCAAAACATTCTCATAAAGGAAATTAAATGAAGTACTCTTCAGATTTGTCAAGTCTTGATGAGTGAAATTACTTAAAACTAAATTTTATAAAACGTTTTGTACAGTATTTTAAATGATGTCTTAATCAGTTGATGTTTACATCCTTTGTCTTAATAGCACTAAAATGAAAAAGATCAATGATTATTTTATTCTGCAAAGACTATAAAACTTTAACGGTTTACATAATAAGTATAACCCATAAAATCTACAGTTTAAATAAGGATGTTTATTAACCTCTTTATAAAAAGCTGCAATTAAAGTGAAAGGGAATTACTTAAAGCAATGATTTTATTCCTGTAGTCTGAGGATGAAAAAAAGTGATACAATTCTAAAACCGCTATTATTTCTGTTGATGAGACAGACATTTGGAAAGATTTGAAACAAGACATGAATCTTTTCTAGCCTAAGGCATGTTTGTGTTGCTAATGTAGATAAATAACCATTTACAGAATTATTTATTTTTTATTTTTTTTACAACCTGTAGTTTTTTCTTCTCAGGAATTTCAAAGGTATCTTGAAAAAAGCATGAGTTTAAATGACAGGTAATTTCACACACAGTAAACACATTCCTAAGCACAATTACTTCATTAATTTCTTATTCATAGCATGCAGTAACTGTGCTGCTATTATTCAAGAATATGTCTTAAGACACACACACACTTTTATCCTTTATGATTATGAAAAGATTTGGGGCTCTTTCCTACTATTTTACTCAGAGTAGTTTGGGCTGGTAAATGGTACATGCTGAAGAACTCATTTTTCTCAAGTCTTTGCATGTTGCACTCTCTGATGGAATATTTTTCTAATGTCCGTGTCTTGTCTGATTTATTATTTCCTAATAGTTTTTGACAAGGGAAGAAAATCCCCAGAGGTTATATGTTGGACTTGTACAGTAAAATTGGATATAAAATTCCAGATCCTCATGCAACTGCTGTTTTTTTTCCGACATCTTTCATTTGGCTCTACTGAATGCTGAAAGTAATACTATATAAATATTCCTATAGATTAAATTAGTAATCAAAATAATTCATTGAGGAAAAGTAGATAAGCTCGTGGCTCTCAGGAAATCAGTGTTTCTCTTTTATATGCATTGGTTTATATAAAATTTTACTATTTCAGAGAATACAAATCAAAGGTTTTCTGTCAAAAAATATATTTTGTCTGTATTTTGTCCAGAATTAAATGTTTTGTGATGTGACAAGTAATAAGTTTTAGATGATACATTACATTTACCTAATATTTTTTTAATAAGAAAATATAAAAATTTTGAAGTAAATTGTGTAGCTTCCTTCCACAACAAAAGCAGTCATAGAATCACAGAATCACAGAATATTCTGAATTGGAAAGGACCCACAAGGATCATCGAGTCCAACTCTTACATGAACGGCCCATACAGGGGATTGAACTTGTGATCTTGGCATTATTAGCCTCAAGTGTTAATCATATTTAGAACTAAATGTAAAAACTGTCTTAAGGACTCACAACAGAAGGCTAAATAGTGAATAAAAATGGCAGATAAAAGAATAAATATATATATGGGAAAGAGACGCTCCTAATTACAGTTAGTGTAAAGCCTGCTGCAAAGCTGACCAGCAGAAGTTTCTTTCCATAGTTTGCTACTGTGAAACTGTTAGGATGTTTGAATGTCAGAGAGGGTGATGCTAATGAATGGAGGCAATGGCAAGAGTTTCTGAAGTTGAACAAAATAAGCCTGTGAAAGGAATACTTGAAGACAATTTCAGGGGAGTGGTATAGATTTAAGTTACTTCTGGGACATTTGTCAAGAAAACAGAGAAGGTCTAAATCTGCAGCCTTTACTTTCTTTATTCCTGTATAGTTTTCATTAAACTTATTTGTAGTCCACCATGTCCATGCTTGGTTAAAAATTAAAATGCCAGGACCAAGCCAAAGCATGATCTCTGCCTATAGCCTTTCTCTGACAACTTAGGGAAGAGCAGGACAGTAGAGAACGCAAGTAGCAAAACTTGCCAGACTGTGACTTCAGTGAGGTATATTTGAGGAAGTTCTTGAGCCAAATGTATTGTCTTGGCATGTGGTAGCCCCCCTGAGGTAACATACTTAACTGGATGGAATCAGCAGGAAAGTTTGTTTATTTAAATAGTAATGTGGTAATTTGAGTTTTCTCATTCCTTTCCTCAAGTCAGTGTCTAATATATCCAAGCAGAGAGATACATAGGAAAATTTCCTTGGGTAACCTAGCTAGTAGGAAGAGATAAGAATATATGAACTTTGACTTGCTATAAACAGTAGAAGTCTAAGTACTATTTTTAAGGTGCTGTGCTCATGGGAGCTGGAAGTGAATGAAGAAATGTCCATCACCTTACTCATATTTTGTGTTTGTAATGGACCGATTTGCAAATGGACTCAACCCATTGCATTACTGGTGTTGCTAGGACTCAGATGACAAAGATAAATCACAGGGGTGATGCCTGAGTTAATTATAGTAGTGACCTCCCAAATGGCACTATCAGCTCTGGGAAGCAGCAAAAGCTATTGTTGGTGTTTGGGAAGTAACATGAGAGAGTGGTGTCTGGGAGAGGGGAGGCAGTGCAGAGACTGCCAGTGAAAGGGTTGGAAAATACTGGATATATGGAGTTTGGCAAGGAAGAGAGGTGGGAGGAAGAACAGAAGGTTTTCAAGAAGAGAGACTTAGAAATATTTCAGTACTTGTTACAGGTACTTGAAAGATGCATTTGCTTAGCGCACACACGCGCATAAAAGTAATGGTGGAAACATTGCAAAGCAAGTTAAACTATCCAGTTTCCGCTTAAGGAGCCCTTCTGTCTTTGTTCCTGGCAGGAACAGTTCCTTTCCTCTTCCCAGGAATTTAGTATCTCCTGAAACTTTTTGAAGCAAGTTTGTTCTCTCCAAATGTCTTATTTATTTTCCTTTTAGGGAACTGTATCTGTTTGAAACCTAAATATGTTTTTCTTCTAAATTTGAAAGAAAAGAGTGAAATTACCTTGGTAGTTACTCAAAATATGTCTCACATTGAACTAAAACAAGCACAAAATGAAAAAGAATCTGTGCTTTTGAAGTCAGAGAAAATCCTTCTTTAAGAATAAACCCTCAGATAATATAAAATATCAAAGTTCTACAGCTATTCACCCTCTGTTCTTCAGTAAAGATCCGCTGATGAAGGGAGATTGTTCATAAATTTCTGTGCACAGAGAGGATAGCATATATTTTGGGTCTGAATTGCCTTTCTTTTCTGTTAAGCAAAGTAATAAATAAAGGTAAAGTCTACCTCAGCAAATACTATGTATTCAAGTCTGCTATGTAGTGTCATAAAAACAATATCTCCTACTCTCTTCAAACGGGCTGAGTTTCTAGAGCCTGAAGAAATGTGTTTCAGGTTACACCAAATTGCACAAAAACTGTGGATCTGAAGATCAGTTTGTATTTTTTTAATTTGCTAGAACCCCAACATTCAGTTGATTGAGAAAAGTTTTATTTCATTTAGAATTATTTCCTCTCAATGATTCTTCAAAAACCTCTGCAACTTTTTTAAAAGCCCTTCAGTTTTATATTTTCCTGGAAGCTGCTGTGGTATGTCAAGAGATTTGGCACATAAATTGATGCTGTCCCTGAGGGTAAAGAGTTTCTCTGTGATATGCTAAATTTAATGTCCCTTGAACAGCTCAGGTGAAAGTACAAACAAACAAAATTCTGCAGTTAATGGCATTTGTGCTAATACAAGAAAAGCATTAACTTTGAAAATAAACAATTAAGAGAAGGAATCGTGAATCTTGGTAAAATTAAAACTTTCTTGTCTTCCAGTTCAATGAGAAAAATGCAGAACATAACCAAATCAGAACTCAAAAATACAGAATATGGGATGTATAAAATATGTTAAGATCCTCATCCTTACTCATTTGGTGATTTGATTAATAGCTCTGCTTCACACTAGTTTGACTCCCAGTAAAACACTGAAATATTTTATCTATGTTTCTAAAACATCATTTCTGCAGACAAAAACACACCAGGAGAAAGGTTGTGAAGAATAAGTTCAGCAGTTAAACATCTTAAACATTTGGTAAGCTTTTCAATATGACACAAGATTAATCAGTAAAGCAAAAAGCCACTTAATACTGCAATAGTGTATTCTTTAGCCTATAACTTCTTCTAAATAAGAGGAGGATTAACAATCATCTGCTTTGGTCTTTAGCCATCATTAACAACATTTAAGTCTTCAACCTATGCAGGGTTTTAAAATTATTATATAATCAGCAGATTTTTTAGATGGCTACAGCTGGTGATAAACATGCATTATTCCAGGCTTCCAAGTTATGCTGAGGAATTACTGTCTTGCTAGGCTTTTGTCATGTAATACTCTTTAAAAAAATCATTGATTTCACTTAGTTGTTCCTGGTCATTCAAAGTGTAGAATGAGAGAGAAATCCCAAGTCTTAAAGTTTTGTTGATGAACCACATTCTGGCTGATAGTGATGATTCTTAAAAGTCTTGGCAGTTTTATTGGATGAAAGTTGCCAATTTTACATATAGCACCAGTCAGGCAGTTTTTGATCTTGGAGAAGAGCTTGTGGGGACTCATTGTGAGTTTGGGAATTAATCTGGATGTTTGTAGCCAGCTCCAACTGTAGATGAGAAGATAGCCATGCATTATTTTGGGGTTTTTTTCTCCTTGTATTCTCTGAGCCTGAAGTAGCCTCTTTAACGTACTTCTTCCTCAAGTCAGTAATACTGAAGCACATAGAACAAAAGGAAATCTGTTCAAGTTAGCCTAATGAGATTCAACCTCAAAGGTTCAAGTTGTCATTATAGTCTTTTAAGACACATCTTTAGGCTTTATTTTATTTCATCTAATTTGTCCACCATTAATTTTACACAAAAGATGTCAATTCTGAGTAACTTTTATTTGGTTTTACCATCCATGCTTTTTTTTACAATGTAATTACTACCAGCCCCTCTTTCACTTCTCCTCATTCAAGTAATTGCTACCTGGACCTTTCTTTTAAATCTCTGTGAAGAATTTTATAAAATAAATACTGCTAAAATATCAGTAAGTTGTATTCCTTTCAAATGGTTAAATGGCAGGATGAGATGGTGTGCTTAGACTGCGAAGTCCAGCAACCTGTTACATTATCATTCTAAAGAGATTACTAAGAAGGTCTGTGGCTATTGGTCACTTGTTTAATGTTCAGTTGAGTCCCTCATCTGGAGCAAGTCCAGCATGCTTCTGCACCCTTTGGTGCGAACAACCTAAGCAGGTTATCAGAGATCAGTAACTTCAGCAAAATGGTTCGTGACTAGTTCTGCAAATTGCTCTTCCCCATTAGCTAATGACTATTCCTAGGGCCTAGTTAAGCTTCTTCTTACTTCAGGAAAGTAATTTCTCCCTTTTAGTGCTCTGATTTACTTCCCATTTCTGTAACAGGGAGTGATAGTGCATTCATGCCCTCGAGGCTCTGTTTTCATGCTCTGGTAGGTGTTTTGAAAACAAGACAAATATCCACATAAGGTTTGGAAACATAATGTGCCTGATGAGTGATAAAGGTTTACAGATATCTGCCCTATAAAAGTTTTTATGCTTCTATCTGATGTGGATATGAGTAACTGCTTCCTGACCTTTTCCCGTCAAGTGCTAAAAAATGTTTAACAGTGTTGAGTAATCAGGGTTTGACAGTGATGACTGCTTGCTACCATCACCTAATTTCTGTTTTCATGTGAACATCTGTCACAGTTATGCTTAAGGTGAAATTATGCCTTAATGTATAAAGGCATGTTTCCATTTCCTTATCCAGATTTTAAAAAAATAAAAATTAGAGGTAAATCCTGCTGTTGTTCTTTAATCTGTACTTGCATAGCCTCACAGATCCATCTCTACATAAGCACATGAAAATAAAGTATAAAAGTAAACATTTTTTGGTTTTTATACAGTTTGTCTGGAATTGATTTATTGAAGCAGTCTACAGGTCTTTCTAGTGATGTTGAATAGTGCTCCTTCCCTATACCTTCCACCTCTATTACACTGAGATTTTCTCAACTTAGTATTCATATCTGACTTCTATTGAGATCACTGTCTACTGGTTCTTCCTTAGACAAATGGTTAAATGAACCATTTTGAATATTCAGATTTGGCCTTCTAATCAATATTAAGGAACTGAATTAAACAGAGAAGCAAATGAGTATATCTGATCTATGAAGACAAATAGGTTAACCCAATAGTGTATTACACCTCAAATACATACTCATGTAATGATTTAAAAAGTAAAGTGGTAGACCTCAATAAACTTAATGGTAGAAAGAACAAGCAATCAGACTGCCATATGCTTGTCTGGAACTTACTTGGAAAAAAGAGAGAGATAGTTTTGGTATAGAGTGGGAAAATGATGTTGAAATAAATTTCCAATATTTTCTTTACTTTCATCTAGAAATTTACAGTTATTAAATAAAATTACTTGCCAAAATGATAATACCACTTAAAAACTCTGTTCTTCAAATTAGTATATTTAAATATTTTAGTAAGGTTTGAGGTATTTAACTCAAAACTATTCCAGTATAAAGACAAAAAAAGGCCTGGTTTGGTTCTTTCATCTCTATGTGCTTGAGAGTTCAAACATGTCAAAATGTGCTTCTAAATCCCTATTGTAGGAAAATATAACCAAATCATTCTATGACATTTCTTGCAGAAGTTAGAGTGAATGACAGGTGTCTGACCTCAATTGGTGTCTAAAAGCAAAGTGTCCAATCTGAACCAACCATTCTAATCTTTCAACTGTTCTAATGTGGAAAGATTGATAGCCACAGAAACCAACTGATCCCATCCCAAATGCTTACCTGGGATGGCATTAATCATCTGCAGGAGGCATTTATCTCCAGTAAATTCTGTACCAACTGTGCTGTCTTAAAATGCTATACTTGAGGTAGCCAGCTGACACAAGAAATTCCAGTTATAACTTCAGAAAATTTTTTTCACAGTAAGTGAGGTCAATCACAATACTGATTCTCCCAGGGAAGCTGTGGACTCTCCATCCCAGCAGATACGGAAAACTTCACTGGACAAAACCATGTGTGAAGACCTGGACAAGTCTGCTGGTTAGCACTGCATTGAGAACGAGGGAGGTGGAGCAGATGATATCCAAAACAATTTTCTCAAATTAAATCATCTCTTGAATTCTAAAGGCCTTACAACAAAGCAGAGACTAAGAGTATTGTGTTTACAGGAGATAAGAAACCATGAAAGGGAAGTAATGAAGAAATCAAACCAGAAGAATTTTGTCCAGGTTGAAATGTTGAATGTTGCGGCTCAAGCAATACAAGTTTAATAGGGAGAGGTAATATACTGTGTTAGATCAAAAAGCTTCAAGTGCCCCCTCCCCTTTCTGTCTCCCCTTTCCTCCCCCCTTCCACCTTCAGCTCTTGCTGGAATACAGGAATCAAACAAAAAGAGTAAACAGCAAGATTAGAAGTAAAGAAGGTATGTGAAAGATATATTGTCATGTTCTAAGATCTGTTTAAGACATGCTTTTCTTAAGTTTGTGATCATTATGTTGTTGCTATTTTACTTCAGAGAGCTAAAATATGATTTCCAGTGCTCATAGTCTTGATTCGTCTCTTCTAAATTTTTATAAATGAATGTGAGAGGATAAAGAGGAGGGGTAAAGAAAGATATCAGGCATATGGGTTGAACTGTCACAGACTGTACTGCTTCCTGTCCAAAGGATGACTCTCAAGTAAAGTTATGAATCTTAGGACTTGAGATGTAGAAACACTCATTAGATTCTGTCCAGACTTGGATGTATGAGTGGCTTAGTGATGGAAACTATTCAAAACCTGTTGGTGTCTCTGTATGGTGATAGAACATGAGAAGCAATTTAGTAGGGATGAAAATTTGTGGTTTGTGTTAAGCTGTGAGATCATTCCCTGCTGGATACTTAAGAGTTGTCTTTTCATCACGAGGAGGCTGGTTCTTAGTAATTGAAGTAACATTTCAGTATTAAATTAAGGAATAGTATTTCCAAGGGTTTGGTGCCTTGAAAGCAAAAGAAGGTAATACTGCTTATATACGGTATTTCAAACTTCACACAGTTGCTTGAGCAGAACATATGCTGGTTGAGTGCTTCAATTAGAAAATGAGACTTTCAATTTGGAAAATTCACACTGTGAGGGAGAAGCTCACAATTAGAGCTTATAGTCTGGTCTGCGTTCTGCTTGCCAAAACATCTGCTGCAAAATGGTGTCTTCTTTTGACATTGCTTGAAATTAAATTTCTTTGATTGACTTTTTTTTTCCCCTGCAGTTTAATAACATTGTTATTATTAAAATTCAGGAGGTTTGGTTTCTATGTGTTGGTATGTGTATGCATTCTTGTTATTTTCCTTCAGTAGTAAAATCAAGATCCCTGATAATCACTGATAGAGTATTCCCTTCTGACAGCGTTACCTATTCACTGTGAAGGGCTGCCGTGTTTCTAACGTGTTAAAAGATGTGGGGTTTTTTTTGATTGCTTAAAGATTAATGTACAGGGATAGGAAATTGAAATCACTGCAATGGGCAATGCATACACCCTCCTTTTTTAGATATCCATACACATAGAAAATTTAAATGTATCACAGTGTGAGTTTGGCATGGACATATAAATTCAAGCAACGAACTGCGTTCTGTCTTTTAATAGATTTACTCTCCATTTTCTTCCTAAATACAATGACAAAAGTAGCCAGGGACTCCAGGACAATCACATTATTGTAATATGTTGTTCTGCAAAGAGATGGGGATACATCTCTCCATGCTGGTCTGCAGAACTTGTTGTTGATTGTAGTAGTTTCTGAAAATCTCAGTCTTCAATGATTTTATGCTTCAGCATTCGATATACCTAATTTTCTCTTTGATGGCTAAATGAAGTGCAAAGACATTGGCATTTACTTCAGGTCCTGCAGGAGATAAGTGGTTGAGCAAGAGATTGACCTGAATTCCTCTATACTGTGGTGTCTGCTTTCTGCAGGCTCATCTCTGCAGAGGGTAGATGGTAGATGGTATTTCCTTTCATGCACAAGATTATGATAGGAACATCTCGAAAAGGACCATTGTTAGACCCTCAAATGTAGCACCCATTGTTTTAAACCGATTTAAATTAATTATCTTCATTGTTCAGAGATACCAAATATTCTCACATAGTCTGGAAATGGCTTAATGGTAAAGATACACATACTATGTCTTTCCTAGTAATTTCTAATTAGTAATGTTGGCTGTAACTAATTGGATTCTTTTTGATTTTTTAGTCTTAAAATATTAGCAAAGTCTTTTCAAATGGTGTATTTTTGAGTACTTGTGTGGAGGGACTAAATGAGGATATGATATTATATTTAACTGTATATATATTAGCTTTACTCTGTAGTGGTTATAACATTATAGGATTGTACATGTGTCCATTATAGCTTCCTAGTATTGTTGGAGCCTCAAATAGAAGTCATGCATCCTTTCTGAAACAAGGATTTGTCAAATGCTGTTAATGGTCATGTCAAGCAAGGACAGATTTAAATGAAAACAATCAAATAGCTTATCAATCCATTTTTCTCTGAATAAATAGTGAATTGGCAGCAAATAAATTCTGCAAGAACTAGTTCGTGTTTCCCACCCTAAAATATCCTTGGAGTTTAAGTTTAGGGTGTCAACAGTTAGGCATATTCTATCTGAGTCTCAAATTAAACTGTTTTGATGAAACACATTACAATAAATTCTTTCATTTAGAGAGAATTAGTATAAAATTATAAGATAGATATTTTAACTTTGTATCATTCTGAAGTGGGACCTTCAGCAAACTGTATTTTGCATTTGAACTACCGTTATGCATTTGATGTACCATGTTAGTCCCTGAGGCAAGTACCACATCACCTGCTGTTACATGAAATGGCTGAATACATCTACTGTTCTTCGACAATGTAAGTTTGGACATAAACCTATCAGATCAAAAAAGTTTGATGGCTTCTTCTTCTTGATTCAGACATATTGTCAAGCAGTTCATATGGAATGAATTCTGATCTAAGATTTATGTAGCTTGATTTATTTTATATCCATTTTACTTTTGTATAAAAAAAATCCCTTGACTTGGTCTGTATTGAAATAAATGCAGGCATTGCTGGATGACAGAACCTCATGCGAATTATGTAATCACTGAGGTTCCCCCCCCTCCTAATCAGGTCACCTAACTGAGAAAGGATGGAGTAATGTGTATCTCTTAAATTTTTCATTAGGAGTAAACTAGACAAGATGATTGTGATAAAAGCCTGTTTGGAGAAGGAGTGCATTGCAAGTAACTGTATAGAGAACAGCAGACAGAAGAATGAGGGAACAGGCACTTCTGACCCTCAGGCAATTTTTCCTCTTCCTCCAAGAGCATTAAGAATAAAACCTTAAGTGTCTTCTGTCAACCTGTTCATTTGTTACTGTAAATGTGAAGTTGTGTACTTCTGCTACTGGTTTCCTATGGTTTTGCATAGTAGTTTAGAAGCTCTAGTGTTATGCCTTCCTGCTTATGAATCTCACAGTAGAATGTCCATTTTCCTGCTTACTAATTTTATTAATATATCATCATATGCCATAATTCAGTTCTGAATCTTCAAGTCTTCCTCAACACTTCTCTTCATCAATGTCAATGATGTGACAGTGCCACTGCCCCACTCTCTATGTAATTAAATCAGTGTATCTACTAGGAACAAGCTCAGAAGGTGTAAAGCCCTCTGAATTCTGGCTGATTTTGATATCCTAGTTGACAAACAGGAGGAAGAGTGATAAAACAGATATCCAAATTATTACAGGTCGTGAGTCAGAAGGGATAGAGAGAACTCCACATCTCTCAAAATTGAATTGTGTGTTTGTACTGACATACCTTGGGATCTTTTCAGTCATATTTTTTCCTGTAAATCTACAGGCTAAAGCGCTACCTGCTGCTGAAAAATAGAAGGTCTTGCTTCAATTTTTATAGGAATGATTGGTCTCCCACAGTAGCAAAACTGGACTTCTGTCATTCAGCAGTGTAAATACTGGATGCTAAAAAAGAGCAAGTGTCAGCAGGAAATGTGACTAAAACAGATTTTAAACACGGGATACAATATGTTGATGACACTGTTTTCTTAGTAATCCTTCAATGATATAGTAGCATCGGTAAATTGTTTGATCTGTTGTCACTTAAACATAGTTATGAACTCTTCCCTGTTTATGAAAAAATGCTTAAGAAAAAAAAAAAAAAGGAGGAAGAAGAAAAGGCACTACCAGAAATCAAACACACATGCTTTGGAAAAGGAATTTTTATATGTCACTGTGGAGAAGCAATGTTATTTTGTTTGAGTATTATATTTGCATTAGATTACCTGCTTGGTATTGTTCTGGTTGCTCAATAATGGAATCAGATGAGGCTTCAAGGGAAGAATAGGCATTGAAGAAGACAACAAAGGATATACTCCTTATCTCTGAAAAGTGTATTCAGGCTTCTTACAGAAAAAATGAGCTTGTCACCAGAAAATATTGATGTTCTTGTGGCCATCTCAGTTAACAAGCCTGTGTTTTGC
Organism: Cephalopterus ornatus; assembly: GCA_013396775.1. NCBI lineage: Eukaryota > Metazoa > Chordata > Aves > Passeriformes > Cotingidae > Cephalopterus > Cephalopterus ornatus. The sequence continues at coordinate 22,935 of VZRE01012463.1, read as the reverse complement.
AGGCCAGAGTCTAAGAGAAAAAAAATATTTAAGACATTAAAAATTCCTTCCTAGAGAGAAAAAGTGAGGGAAGAGAGCAACAACAGACACATTGTCTTGGAAAGTTTAGAAGGAAAAGTGTAGGAAGAAAGCTTTTCTCTTCTGGCTACTGATCTGGTTTCAGCTGGGATAGAGTTAATTTTCTTTCTAGTAGATGGTACAGTGCTACATTTTTGATTTAGAATGAGAATAATTTTTATAACACACTGATGTTTTTTAGTTGTTGCTGAGCAATGCTCAGCAGTACACTAAGGTAACGACTTTTCAATTTCTCATACCACCAAGGAGGCTGGGGATGCATGAGAAGTTAGTAGGGGACACAGCTGGGACAGCTGGCCAAAGGGATATTGCATACCATATGGTGTGATGCTGAACAACAAAACTGGGGGGAGTTGGCTGTGGCACGGCAGCTCGCTGCTTGGGGACTGCCTGGGCATTGGTCAGTGGGTGCTGAGCAATTGCATTGTGCATAATTTAATTTGTACATTCTCTTACCATTATTACTATTTTGCCTTCCTTTCCTATAGTATTAAACTGTACCTATCTCAATCCATGAGTCTTATCTTTTTTCTGATTCTCTTCCCCCTTCTCATTGGGAGATAGTGAGCCAACAGCTGTGTGATGTTCAGCTGCCTGCCAGTTTATACCACCGCTCTGAGGGTTAGATGTTGCTTCCAAATAGGTAACTGAGTTCTCTAAGGAGCACCAAGACAAATCTAAAAGTCAAATCTGCAGACCTTGGGTAGGCCTAATCTTTCTCTTTACTTGTGTGCACCTTTTGGCAAAAGGTGTCCCTTTGCCTGTGAGGAACTGTTTGGGGCATCTTGCCAGCTTCTGTCATGGGCACCTGAAAGCAGTTTCTCGAGATGGTCAGCTCCTATAGGTGTAGTGAAACGGCAGTGGAAGCAACGGGATTCAGTCTGTTTGTTTGGGTCATTGGCATCCACCCCAAGAAAAGGGGAAAACAAGGTATTTGTGAGCTCAGACATGCATTTATGGAGTAATTGTAACTGTCCCCAAGGAATGAGCGACAACAGGGGGGTGTTGTAGAGGTCTGAGGTGGAGTGAACTGCAGGAAACAGGAGTCTTATCTCCTGTGAAAATTGCTTACTCTTAAGAGGCAGGGGGGATAGGCCACAGGCGTACCCTTGTGCCCTGCATAGGCTGTTAACACATATATTGTGAAAATAATTTTTTAGACTGCTTTTCAAAGAGGAAAACTTCGAAGAGAAGCTTCATAGCATAACAGCTTTCCTGTTTTAACAACTGAGGCAAAACTTGATATATGTGAATAATAGTAGATACATAAGCAGTAGGTCTGAGATGAAACCTCTTTTATATCCTGAGGAATTGCATTCTTTACAGGACTTCGTTTGGGCTTGTTGACCATAAGATGTTCTTTCACCCATCCATTCCAGTGCTTAGCTTCTACAACCTCGAGTTACTGTCCTAACATAATAGAATTGTTTTATTTAGCAATTATTTAGTAATGCCTTACTTAATTACTTAAGATTATTAAGTTTAAAAATTAGGTGTTCATAACAACATTTGTAGGACTGTGAAACTTTTGGAAGTTGAATAGTCTGACTGTTTCGCATTGGTTGGAATGTGGCTTACAAACTAGATAAAAGGAATAGTGTGTATTTTTAAGAACAGTGTGGCAACAAGCACATAATGTAAGAAGGAATGGCGAGGACTCTTTTTAATTTATCAATTTGCTAAAAACTTGCTTTTCACACTGAAGAATGAGCACCACTTTGTCCAGCTCTTGGCAGAGTTCTCTGTGAGGCAGCATTCAGATAAAGCACCAAAGGATAGGATGTTATATTGCTGTGGATCCAGTATGGACCTTAGGCCCTAGTTTTTCAAAGCATTTAGCATGAATTTGCACATCAAAGGTATGCGCAGTGACCTGCTACCCAGCAACTTCTGGTGAATTAGCACATTGCATTATGGATGGCTAAAAGACAGAATTCCACTGTGCAGAACAATCAGTCCAGCTCTCTTGCTAACATAATATTCTTTATTAAAAGCAAATTACTAAAGAGATTGAACCGTATTATCGTGTAATTGTGTTACTTATCTTTCTTTTGTATTACTAAAATATTTGTCTTTGACATGGTTTTTGAAGATACTTTTACATGATGCTTCCATTTGGTTTGATTTTAGGTCAATAAATACTCCACTAGAGAAGAGCTTTTTTCCCTTTCTACGAAGTTCAGAGCAAAAGCATATTGTTCAATATGTTAATAGATTTATAAACAAAGAGGTTACAATGGGGAAGCCTGCCAAAACCTTCAGTATAGAAGCACCACTAGGCCCTGCAGTAACATACCTGACGCTAGCAGAGAGAGTGCCAAAGAAAAGCTCTCAAATATGTGGTGGTGATTTGTTTGGGGGTTTTTTTGTGGTTTTTTTTTTAACTGAATATAAATTTTTTTTACTGAATGTAATCAGAAGCATTAAAATATTTTTTAAAAGGCATTGATTTGAATATAACTTATATCTGATTTTTCTAGTTATATTGCAAATGTGCCAGCCTCTATAATCAAAATAGTGGGCACCTACTTTATCATTTACTGCAATGCAGTCAGATTCATCCTGACAGGATTTATCTATTATCTCACTCAATTCCCTCAGAAAAAAAAGAAATTATGTATTTCTCTTTGAGCTCTTGATGCAGCAAATTCACTCAGACTGTTTTATTTTCTGATACTGGCTTTATAGAGTTTTCCTTCTTTTCTCTGTAAGTTTATCAACATTTGTAAATCAGTTTTTTTTCCTAACAAACATCTATTGCCTGACTACTTAAAATTCTACAGTCCAGGTAATTCGGAATTTTGGGAGGATCATAGTGAAGTGACAAATGGAAGACATGATATACACAAAAGAGAGCATGTTAGAATGCTTAGTGCTTATTCCTATAGCACTAGAATGGAATTCTTACCAATGTAAAGCATATTTTTATACCAGTATAATTAATATTCTCAAGGGTTCAGGATTCCCCCCCCCATGTGGTCAATAATGCTAAGTCTTTGTGAGTTAATTAAGTTCTTACCTGATAATTATCTACAGTATGTTCAAAATCACTGTTCATGTAAGTTCTGAAGTTAGGATTTTTTTATCATTGGCATCTTACTGATTATAATAACATGCAAATATCCTAAATGTTCCTTTACAACTTCAATTGGAAGGCATCAAATTGTGATTAGTGTGAATTGTCATGTTGATATTATAAACTTAAAATTCATTGTGGTTGACATAGGGAATAAGTATGAAATGTAGGGAATGTCATTACTGTGTAATGAATATCACTTATATAAATACCAGTAACATTATTATTACCATTTTTGGTGGTAATATAGCTTGTTATGATTTTATACCATTTTTGGTTAGGGTCTGGGGAGATTAAAATCAGCCTAATTCGATGATGTTTACTTGGAATAATACTGTTATCAGGGATTTGAAGGATTAACCCTAATCTGGCTTTTTGTAAGTATAAGATCAGAATGATTAACATTTTTGTTCCCATGCTGTAAGTGAACCTAAATATCTGGATATTCCTTTGAAACCACTAACTACTACCTTTAATATGGGGAATATTTTTCAGATGCAACAGTCACCATTTTATTTTGATTCGTGCCACTACCTGCTTTTGTGTGTGACTGTTCCCTAGGACATTTTTACAGGCCAGGGGTGAGTGTTTTGAGTGGGTTGGGGTGTTTTTCTGTTGGCATATTGTGAGGGTTTTTTATTCGTTGTTTTCCAAAAAGAGGCATGTCATAGTCTCTGAAACTCTAGTGTTCACAGTAAGATTTATTTTCTATTACTTCCTGGTATATGAAATGATGGTGGATAGGTTTATAGGCAAGAAGATAAGGAGGATTTCAAAAAGGACCTTAAAGAATTATACAGTGCTTTTTGTGTCATAAAGTCAAAAACACAAGGGGGCTACAATACCGTTATGGTAAAGGTTTTACAGGAATACTTTTAAAACTAATGCAAGTACTGAATGAATAAAATCAGTAATCAAGCTGTAAGCAGCAAATGTGCTATGTTATCTACGAAGATAACACACAATGTTCATTTTTCTTAGTAGCTAATTTGACTACCAAGCTTTTATTGTTACTTCTGTTCAATCCTTCCATTATTAGCTGAAGTTGAGATTTCTCACAAAAGTTCATCCTTGGCAATAATAATTTGCTGCAATATAAAATAAATTACTTAACATAAAAGATTTTATTGATTGCAGTGCCAGTTGGCACTTTCTTGTTCTCTGTTGAAACGAGGACAACACATTGTCTATTACAGCTGCACAGCTACCTTGTGACCACAGTGTTTTGCAAGTTTTAACATTATTGCTTCTGTACGTATTTTTCCCCCATAAATTATTCTTTGCAGAAGAATGTTAATTAGTAGCTGATAGATATAAAGATTGCCAGGGACAGCCCATTAATTCCATTTACCTTAATGGCACTTAGATCATAGCTTGCAGTACAGCTGTATTCAGACTGGATTATAAATGCAATTTTTTGCATCATTAACTACCCTGATTAATCTTAGACAGCAAAAGCATAATTATAGAAAAACATGACTTGCAATGTGTCAGTTTAAAGTTGTAGCTTTGCTCTTTTATATTTATATCATTGTAAACAACATAGATTTTGAAAATTTGGACTGTGAAACAGTCTTTCTCCCTTTCTTATTAATTAACTTGTGCCTTATACTAGTAATTTCTCATTTCTACTTTTACACAGGGGTTTTGAGGTTTTATTTTTTTGTGGTTTGTGTTTGGTTTTGTTTTTTTAGAGTGCCTTTTGTAACATATTTTGCTTTTGACTGGTGCGATTACTGGATATTTGCATAGTAATTGACCACTATTAACAATGCGTTCATGCTGTTCAAAGAGTATTAAGGAAAGCACGTGTAGTTTTTGCCTGATTTCTGTGGAGGCCGGAGGATGTCACTGTGATTTTCGCATTATAGGCATTATAGTCATGGGCCAAACAAGAGTGCCAATTCAGATACTAGTCTCAGAAAGGAGCAGATCTGATGAGGTGCTGATTTTTGAGAGAGCAGTCAGGAAATGGCATGTTCTACTTGAGTTCATGTTTAATGCTAACAGTTGGGAAACCTGACCAGCCTGGTGTCATAAAAGCTTTTGCCACGTGGGGCTTTTTGACTTTTTTATCTTTGGTTTTGATCATTAAAAGGCGATCTAACCCTATGCTGATTGTGTGTCTTTGGTGTAGTATTGTCTCTTCAATATAGAACTGATGTGACAAATCCCCACCCTGATAAATGCATTATGCTACTTACTGTTAAACTTCTAGTTGTAGTTAACATTGAGAAAGACAAGAAGTGACAGAGAGAATTTTCACTGATAATGCCATTTCTATAATCATGCCATTTCATAAATCTGAAAGGAAAACTTGATGATGGTTCAGAAGTGCCATTTGTAAACAGTTAATGGGTGGTTCTCAAGAACATGCTGGATTTTTCAGGATCAGTCAACATTGCTGCATGCTGCAAATGTGCTGAGTGTCTCCTCATGTGGAGTGTGGTCTGAAGAATTTTTCAAGGGGGAAAGAAGAAAAATTTTCCAGTCATTAATGCAAATGGATAATCACATTTATGCCTTTTATAATACCACGGATTTCTCATGTGTCGAAGGAAGACGAGATAAAAGTCCATTGCAGTATAACAAACAACACTGTTGTTTTTAATTTTGTATTTGAGTCTCCTGGATTCCTCTTCTTTCAAACTATAGGCACAGCCATAGTTTGCCATTGCAGTGGCAATCTGCTATGCAAATTGCAAGGAGATTACAATAAAGAAGAGTTTTCTCAGTAGTGCCTGAAAAGGCAGCAGCACTTTTAAGATGACACAGAAAAAGAAGGGTTGGAGCACTGTAGTTTGCAGCTGCTCCTGAAGGAAAAAAGTACTTTTTTAGTTACCTTATCCCATAGCAGAATTGTTGGAACCTGCAGCTGCTCATGTGAGCTGCTGGGGTAAAAGGCAGACTGTTGTCTGAAACAAGCCAAAAGCCACAAGAAGTGTGGTGAGAAGTTGCCCAAGGGAGCTGCTCTGAGCTAGGAAGAAGGTGGTGGAGGAGGAGGTGATCTCTTCAACTCTGCATTCAGGCACAGACCTCCACAGCGCAACCTTGAACCATTACTTACTCTCAGTTCCTACCTGTAAGATGAGGATAATATTTCCTGACCTTTTAAGTGTGTCACAAAGATCGTGATCATTAATGATTAATCCCAGCATATGAATGTGTGCAGTGTGTATTAAGATCTAAGCATTATTGTCAAAGCTGAGACCCAAGGTCAAGTCTTGGTTTGAACTGTTTTCATCAAAGTGTCATGATAAGCAGAAATAAGTCATAGGGGATAGGATTCATCTTTAATATTAGATCAGTATAAAGAACTTTACATTAGCAGGAGGAATGATGTTTTCGTTGGTGATGTTATTTTTATAATCACAGATAATTAAATGAGTAGAAAATAGAACCAGTCATGGAGCTGAGAGCCCTGAAGACATCTGAGAAGACAGGAGTAAACCCACTGGGATTTATGCTGCACTTTTTAGATTTTCTTCATTTTTTCAGAATTCTTTCATTAGTTACTGTCATCTTATCAGGTCCCTCCTACCTATTCTGTGTTTTAGATATCTCCAGGGCAGAGCTTTTACTATAAAAGCAGATACAATGCACCCATATGATATCCATAGGCCATACATTATGCATAACAAGTGAAATCTTCAAAATAGCCAGAGCTGGGATGCTTGTGTATCATATAATTTATTTTCTGAAAGGGTATGTTAACAGTGCAGATGTCTTTAAGTACTTGACCTGCAGGCAACAACTATACAGTTCACAGGCAATGAAATTGCCAGTCTTCACATCCATAGGTACTTGTGTGAGGTGCTCCAAACACAGATGACTTTGAATCAATTATGCCTGTGCTGTCTAGTGCAAAGACATAACACTGTGAATGAGAACAAGTGGATTTGCCAAAAGTTCTAGTACAGCTTAGTTTTTATATGTTAATTACCTGTAAAGCACTGTGAAATACTCAGATGAGACTTCCTATTTTGTTTAAGTTCATAATATACACAAAATCCTTTTCAGCCTCACTAGTTCAAATGACTCAGTGGCACTCTCACTGAACCAAGTGATACTGTCCTTCTGACAGGGGTCAGCTGAGGAGATGGAAGATTGGGGCTACTTGCCTGCAGTAGCTCAGTGTCTACCTGCTTCATCCATTCCTTTTTGCCCAAATTCTGGTTTCCAGCTGCATGTATTAGTTCATTTGGATTTTCACCCTGAAGGGACACAGAGAGACCTTTCTTACACACTGGACTGTAGCTGCACCACAGTCCTCACCTGGTCAATGAACCTCTGACTACCTTGTGTGTGTCTCAGGATCTGTATATCACCAATGTAGTCAGGGCTGCGTTGAGCGTCCAGTTTCAGTTTGCTTGACCTAAAATAGTTTAAAGATAAAAATCAATATGAAGTAACTTTAAACAATCAGAGAATTCAAGAAAATAAGTTAACTAGGTCAAAGTCAAAGCACTAGTATAGAAAGAAACCGTGTCACAATCTGCCATGATAGTGAAGAAGTGAACGTGTTTCACCTTGTAATATTGTCCTTTCACAAAACCCAAAAGTAATCAAAGTTTTGCCAGAAACCAAAGGCTCTTACTAAATCCACATTTGGGGCTTTGTAGATATATTAGTATTTATTTATGGTAGTGGACTCTTGGAAGGAGTGGGGATTACTGTTTTAAGCATTTTTCAAGATATCTTGAACTTGTAGGCTAGTATTTCTGTATGCACACATGTAAAAACAGGTTTCTTTCCTTCCTTTGTTTCATTTAGTTCTGGTTTGATCTACAAAAAGCTCAGAAGTTAGCATCAGACTGGTACTTCCCTGGCAATACCTTTTTCTAAATTTTAATTTTGACACATCATTCAGATAAAACTTCAAAGATGAAATTGCATGGAAAAGTACACTGTTAATGTTTCATCTTTTTCCAAATTATATAAAAACACACTGAGAATTATTTAATGCATCACATTTCAGAGATGGGTAGGAAGGGATTAGAGCACTTCAAGTAGTGAATGAGCCATAACTATATTCTCCACAGCTGTTCAGTGCACTCAGGATTGCACTAATGATTTAGTCACTAAGACTGACAGGAGACTTGCAATGAATCTCAGTGGCAATCTGTAAAGAATTACTGGAAAAGTACAGTCACAATGTGGTACCCAGTGCAGGTATAAGTGTGTTCTTTTCATAAAAAGGGAATATAATCCTGGTTTTGTACCATGAAGAAAATGAGACATTTCAACTGGTGGGGACTTGGGTTAGTAGTGTTATAATCTCCATTTGTTCTAAATTGTTCTTTTTCTGTTTTTTGCTATTTTCTGCTTCCTACAGAGTCTGAAAAAAGAAATCAGGTTGATCTTAATTTTGCAGTTAGAAATACCTTATTAAAATGCAAGTCACCTTCAACCACCTCTTTCCCTCATCTTCTTGGGATCTTCCTCAGCTTAGTACCAAATTCTAATGTATACATTCATGCATACATAGTTACTAAAACCAGCAAGGTTTATTTCCACTATTATGTAAGCTCTCAAACTGTATAAAAAGAACTTACAACATTTTTTTCTCCATTTTCCAATTTCATATTCCTCTCTCTCTTAGTGGAAGTGCATTTCCTGAACACACAGTCTCATCCTGGTTCAAAGAATCAGGCAGGTTTTAGAGCTAATCGTGTTATGGAGGAAGTAAGCAGGTTAATGACTTCTTCTGTCGTCCATAATCCATGAGCCAAGCAAAGTTAAAGTATTATTTGCATGCAAGGACATATAATGCTCTTAAGTGATCTGTATGAGGGCTATGAATATAGCCACACATGTAATTTACCCTCACACTGAACCATTACCTGTTATAAGTGTATATTCAGCTGCATGTGCAAACTACAGCACTTCAGTTCCCATATGTGAAGAGTCTGAGGACTGTTATTTTTCTGTGTTGATTGCTGGTGGTACAATTAATTTTACTAAAATTCTCTTGAATCTCAAGATGTGAGGCACAATGATGACAGTTTGTCACGTGATTTTATATCTTGGAATTTTCATTAACAGGACAGTAGAACTCCCTGTCAAGAGAACGGAAGTTCTTCCAAGAGAAGGGAGTGAGGGAAAAAAAGAAAAAAAGAGCTGCTCTAGTCAAATAATTATACCAATAAATATCCATACTGACACCTGATTTTGAAGAAAGACAGGCATCCATTAAGAACCGAGAGAAAAATTCAATAATTTTCTAATTACTCTGCTTTAAGGGGCTGTCAGAAATCCAGTGGCTGAACAAGCAGAGCATCTTTGTAAAATGTTTCAATTGAAATGTTTAAGTGTTTTATACTGAAACAGTTATAAAATGAGAATTTGGAAAATTTCTTCCTCTCAAACATCCAGGTGCTATATTTTAACCTTTTCTTCATGAAAATATTTGGTCACTCATATAGTTCCCTCCAGAACCTGGGATAAAATTATTCCGTTGCCATAACGATTTTTTCTTTTCATGGTGGGATGTATGGATTAAATTATGTGTTGTGATCCCTTTTAGTCTCTAGTTCTACTAATATAGCTCAAGAATTGTAACCTCTCCCAGTGTTAAATCTTAACACAGTAGACAGATTTTGAAATGTGTTGAAATGCTATAAAATTATAGATTTGATAGAGAATTTAATAATGCCTGAAGGATCCCATGATCTTTTTCAGGTAAGAATATATATTTTTAAACATTCAAATTATACTCTCTTCCTTAGTTATTTATGATTTCTTTGGAGTCACCAGAATAAAAATAGGAAGAATTGTTTACATAGGTTAAAAAAGCATAGGAGCATGATCGGGAACATTGCATCACAGGATTATTTTCTCTGTCCTTAAACACATACATAATTCTTGGAAAAACATGTGGTAGTTTTCAGAGACCACTTTGCACTCTGGTACTTGTAAGCAATCCACTTGTATGAGTGAATCAAGTGCCTCTCTGCCAGTTGTCTGTCTGGCACACATCCTGCTTTTATTGTTGTTGTGATTAGAAAGACTCACTATTATTAAATACCAATGATAACACTTGGTCCGGTTTTCTACGATACATTCACATATGAATGATAGTATCGGGAATTTGTTGTGTAACTCCCATTAGGCCTGCCAACGTTTTATTCCAAACTCCTAAACGCAAAACATGAAAATTCCCTTAACTTTTTTTAATGTATTCTTTTTCTTATGAACTCATTTTTGCTTTGTTCTTGGTTGAAGCTGAGAAAAGAAATGGTGTTTGTGAACATTAGGTTTTTATCTTTATTGGTATCTTTAGAGATAACTTTAGGGAGAGTATAACATTTACCTCTTTTTGTTCTAAACAACTGTTTTGGGTTCAATCATATTTTTACCATCTGCCACTAATCATTTAAGTGAGCAGATAGAAGAAGCAATCCACCCCTTCTTTCCACACTACTTCCGTAATGTCTACTAGAAGTGGAGTGAGTAATTCTTCCACTTTCAAGGTGATCTGTTTCATGATAGTCTGTTCTTCTGCTGCAGTTCTTGTATTGAGCGTTGCTCACTGGATAATTGAGCAATATGACAAACATGCCACATTTGATTGCTTTCATCTTCTCTCCTTTGGGAGAATCTTTTAGGTCTGGCAGAATTTTGTGTTTCCTTTGGAAAAGCATGGGGCATCAATCATAGCTTTGTAATTCGTAAGATTATTATCCATGGTATTTGTTTGCTGAAGAAACCAGAAAGCATGTTTTCAATGAGGTAGGACTGAAGAAAAAGTAAGGACTATCCCATTTGTATAACACTCTGGAGAGTTATTCTGAGGGATGCCAGGCAAGTCACTTAACTCAAACTTTTCTCAGACAACTTTATGTATTGGAACTCCAACTTGCAGTTGTAAAATTGTGTTTAGTCTGTGTAGTCCCTTCACAGATGAATCTGAAGTCAGGAACTGTTTGGGAAACACATGAAAGGCAATATAATAGCGAGTACTATTAGGTATATTAAATTAGATATCTGGAACTGGTGTACAAATTTTGTTCTTTATTTTTGAGAAAATACAATCTTTTATCTAAAAAAAGAAGTTTTCAAAATAACTTAATTATACTTGTGAGCTACTCACATCCTGTGTCGATGAAGACCAATGAATAGGCTGATAATTTCCATTGGGAGAGAGGTTTCAGCTTTATATAGTAAATGAGGGTTAGGGCTTTTCACTGAACCTCTTGGACAAAACATAACATTGAACAGTTGCTCATTAAGTGAACATTGTCCATCTTTTGAACAGAAAAAAGCCATTTTTTTTTTTAAATCTGTGAACATATTTCAAAAATATAAATTCAGAACAGTGTCAAATTAAGACTTATAGGCATTTCATGTTTTTAAGGGCTTGATCTGCAACCTTAATGTTCTTTTAGTACTGGGTGTTTCTATATTTAGCATGCATGCACATACATACACAGATTTGTTCCAGTTTGACAGTCCTTCACATGTTGTTTAGTGTGTTTGATTAGCATAATCACTGTGTGATTATTTCTCACTAGCCTTAGCATATGCAAATTCTTGTCTTTTGACTGACAACCATTATTAGACAATCGGAGTATAAGGATTTGCATAATCTCTCTGTGGTTACAGTATTTGTGTGTAATACCACTGTGAATGCAAATCCTTTTGCTCTGACTGGTTTCTGTACATTCAAGCAATTTGCCAGAAATACTGCTGCTGCCTCAGCATCTCATTGCCAAGTGGAAAAATCTACACAGAAAAAAAATAACAAAAAAGAAGGGAAGAGAGAAATACTAGAGTCATGTCAGGAAGGTGATTAGACAACAGTTACAATTAAATAGCTCCAATTTAAAAAAAAAAGGAAGAGAGATACACTCTCACAGAATTTCAATAAAAGAATAAAAAGTTTACTTTGGGAATTCATTCTGAAGTTACAGAATTCAAGTTACATAAACTGGTTGCATTGTTTGGGAAGTGACTGATTTTCTTTTTGACAGATACAGCTTTTTAAAAGAAAAGTAATTATTCTGTAAATATTGCACATTGTTGTACTTGATGCAGGTTTCTTATATTAATTATGTTATATTTAACAAGGTTGAGTAACATTTCTTTTTATGTACATAGAAAGCATCAGGTTAATTCTAATCTCATTGATAAGAGCAGAAATGCCAGACACTAAGAAAAGGTGTATAATGTTAAGTTCAATTCACTACATAATTATTCACCATAATTATTAGAGCAATACTGAATAAATTAACTGTAAAAGGATAAACCACGCATGATAGCACATCTAGAATGTGTATTTTAACTTTTTGACATCACATTGTTCTATTTGTACATGAAACCAAAATATTGTTAAACATTCTTTTGTGTGTGTGTGTGTTTAATTATGCTTAGTAAACTCTTCCCATGGTTCTTTTTGAATTATGTTCTTTAGTTACTTTATAAGATTCTTATTCACAGATTAATGTGGTTTTGGAAAAAAAACAATCCTTTAGTGCTAACCTTAACAACAGGACTTATTTCTCATTAATAATGAGAGAAAATATGCTTAGGATCAAATTACTAAGCTGTTGTTGAACTGTTCTGTTTCTGACCTGGTCACAAGTATATTAAGAATGTGTCAGGTAGATGATAAGTTATAGATCTGACACTTTCGGAAAACATCATATTCTGCACAGATTATTTTTTTAAATGTGCATAGTTGATAAATACTTTTAAGAGTGTTGAGATGGCTGTGCACACGCAAAAGTGAACTGCAATGTGTGACACCCACCAGTTCCTGTACTTCCTGGAAGTTTTAGACCTGTAGCACTTGCCAGCTTGAAAGTGCAGCTGCAGTAGATGTCAAGCATCTCTTGGAGAAGAAGTAGCTATGACTCAGCTTCACAGTGCCTACGATATGGGCAATGTAAATCTGAAAGTCCAGCAGTTCTCCAAAATAAAAAAAAATTCTGCATAAGTAATAATATAACAATGTGATGTATTTAAATATCACCACATCTGTACAATTGACCGGCATGATTGCAGGGGAAATGACTGTGAATTCTTGATGCCACTGAGATCACAGAGGAACTACTCATTTTTCAGTTGGAAATAGATAAATTATGCCATGAGAAAATTTCTGATTCTAAAAGTCCCCAAGCTATAAAAGACAGAGACTTTATGCCATTGAGGAGCATCCCTATAGCTTAACCTTTTTGTGCCTCTACAAGTATGGCACAATTATAATCAAGTAGGCAGTTTTATGTTTGAACTGGTTGATGTTAAAACTGCATCTATTCGGCAGTTTTAGAAATGGATCAAGTTCACTAATAATTATAAACTCTGGAGAACATGATAATATTTTAGGGTTTTTGCTTGGTAATAGCAAAGTTTGGTACAAGATTTACACTCTGTCCAATGCTCTTACAAGTTTTGCTGTTTGTTGAAACATAAGAGAATGAATGAAAGGAGCTCGCATTGAGTTATCTTTATTTTTTTAATTGATGTTACAGTGCTAGCACAATGCAATGTTACAGTGTTACAATGAAAATAACATTAAGGGAATTATAAGCAATTATATATAATTATTATAATTACATATATATATATAATTATTTATATTCTTAGTACGGTTTCTTGCCATAGGTTTGCATTTCTACAATTTATATTGGAGAGTAAGTAGAAAATTAAGTCAAATAAGTACATCGTAATATTATTATTGAATGTGTTAGCATCTGAATTTTAAGAAGGTCTGAGAGGTGTCGGTACCTGGGTCACTAAACTCACTTAGCTGTTCAAGTAATGGGAGTCATTCCTTATGTGGTTTTTGGTTTTTTTTTATTTGAATTACCACTAAAATGGTCTACAGCAATTTTTTCCTGAGAGCTTCAATGACCTGACATGGTTTTCTGCTCACTTAGGATAAGACTATAGTGATCTGAGACAATCTTTTCCAGCTAATTTCTTTGGTTTTGAGGTAAAAATACTTTCTCTACTTTTTTGATTGCTTTAGGCCTACCATATGTTCTGAACAGGCTCTGGGCATCATTATCTTCATCCTTTGACCTGGATGCTTTTATTTATAGACATTAGTGCATTTCCATTAATTTACTGCCAATGGTAAACATTTGAATGCTCGTGTCATGCCTCTTGGTTTTAATACACAATTAAAAAAAAATCCCTTTGATTTATATCCTTTTGCGATTTGAGCCTTTGTGGATCAAACTTGCATGTTTTCCTTTGCTATTGGTTTGTTGTTGTTTTTAATTTAGGCATATTCTTATGCCTCTGGGATAAGAAATCACAGGAAAAAACCTACAAAAAATTAGACATATTAAAAATTACTTGAAATTCAGGAAGAGCTATGTGCTTGAATTTCAGCATAAAACAATTCTTCACCCACACTCAAAAAAAGGGAACTCTTAGAAATTATTTGTGGAAAACATGTAAAATTTACCTTTCCAAAGGATCAGATTTCTCTGTAGGCAAAATATACCATCCCAGGTTCTGCATTATACACACAGGCTTTAAGGATAGCAGCTGTTGTGTCATAACTGCCAGTGCAAATACATTATGGAGAGGAAGTAAAGGGACATCTTGCCAACCTTGGTCCTCTACACAGCTTTGAAAGCTGAATGATAATCTTTCATATGAATTGCAAACCTCTCTGTCCTTCACTGTAAATGAGAGTAAATTAAATCAGTTTCATCTAAGAAATAAAATCCAGCAATTGTAATATAGCACTAGCAATGAGTAAAAAGCAATTTTTATCAAAGTTTATCATGATAACTTTTATTTTGAAATTGAATACCACTTACATAATTTGAAATAAAATTTATCTGTGTAATTAGCAATGTTCAGTGAGCCTAGAATTGCCTGGAGATTATGTTAAGTATCTCACCAGTTGCTGATTGTCTCAGCTATATGATATTATTTCCTCCTTTATACTTCCCTGCAATCCTTGCTCTCTATTTTCTGCAATCAGCTACCTCTCTTTCTCCCTCTGACTCTCAGCAGGCCTCCTCTCTGTCTTCAGTATCTGTGAGATCTGAATCTTTACCATGCTGCACCTAAGTATCCTGCTACCTCTCTCAGATTTCCTGCATAAAACTTCTGGAGGCTTATCTGGTGCTTTTTGGATGATTATTTGGAACTCATGGAATAGGGATGTTTCACAAACAAAATCTCAAGAGAAAAATAATAATGTAAAACACCCCACAAGTATTTTGCCCCAACTTTATTAGAATCTAGGGTTAAGTTTTTAAGTTTAACTGTGCTTTGCAGTATCAAACAACAATCCTCCCAACCTCAAAAATGTTCAAGGCGAGGCTGGATCTGGATGGAACTGTGAGCAACCAGCTCTAGTGGAATGTGTCCCTGCCAATGGCAGGAGGGTTGGAAATAGATGATCTTTAATGTCTCTTCCAATCCAAACAATTCTATGATTCTATGAACTGGCAGAGAAGTGTTTATTATTTTGAAGCAGCTTTTCTTAATCAACTTGAAAGCTGTCCAGAACACTTCTTCATCTAGAGCCACAAACACAAATCATCCTATTCACAGTAACGCCATGTAACTTTATATCTAGAAGTCTATGTCTTTAGAAACTGAAAAGGAAGGGTGCAGATGGGTTTCTGTATCAGCAGACAAATAGGAGAAAATCTGTGGAGTGATTAGGAAAGAAACTACATTTTTCCATGAGGCCGAAATAAAATTAAGTATAACGTAGCACAAGTATTCTACACATTCATGATTTTTTTGTTTTAAATTCTAAAAAATTGTTTGTCTCATTCTCAGTATATAAGCATCAGTTGCCCCAGAAATCTGACCTCATTTGTAGGCAAAATACTTATTTTGAAGGTGGGTAAATCCGATTTAAAAACAAAAAATCAGTTGTTCCATTTTATGAACCATGGTGGAACCTTTCATTTAACCCCTGCAGTGTTTCTTTGTTGGCTTTCTGAAGTTATGGGACTTGTGAGATAATGTGAAAGACACGTATTAACACTAAAGGCTATTACCTCACATTATCTCACAAGTGCCATAAATTAAGAAAGTCAACAAAGATGCTCTCTAAAGCATATCACAGCTCTAGTTAATGTGAAGACAAACAGTTACACTGGATCGAAGAATGCGCAATTTCTTGTTACCATATGCTGACTTTTTTATATATTTGAACTTGACGTTTCCCTAAGTATTTTAGACATGCAGTGGCAAAAGGAACAGAATTTTTCCAAAATTCAGCAGTAGTGAAATAGCATCATTTAGAAGCACATAATGCTTTAGTGTTGAAAATAGCAAGATACAGGTCTATTGATCTTGCTGGCATGAGTACTCACCTCTCAGTCAAAAAAAAAAAAGAGAGCTTTTACTATTTATTTATTTTGCTATGTAGTGATGTTCTTCCTAGTTTATATAATAGTATTTTTGCACCGTGGGCTTTTTCAAGATTATGTTACTCAGTAAAAAGAATTTCCCTAACACATGATTTCATCACTGCAGGAAGTCTTACTCAGCATCCTGTAGTGTTTCAGCGCTTGGTATATTCTCACCTTAGCCATCAGTGTCATTTTGGGGTTATGTTACTGTGGCATCCCTGTATTCTAGGTGGGATTGGTGTTTTTTTATGCTGGTGGTTGCACAAATGTATGAGGTGTTTCACTTTCACTTCAAATTGAAGAGGACGCTCAAACTGAGCATTTCTTCCAGACTGTTCTATAAAGCTCTGCTGTTTTCTTTGGTTCGTTGGGCTTTTTGTGTGTGTGGGGGGGTGTTTGTTGGTTTTTTTTTTTAAACCAATCTGATTTTCTTTTCAACAAGAATTAATTTAAAGACCTATTTCATATCTGACACTGAACAGCTGTCAGGTGATGCAAAAATTCCATAGTGATCTGTTGTGGATTCACTGCAATAGAGGCCATGACCGTCTACTATTACAGCTTTCATGAATAATTGATTACTCTAAGGAAAAGCTCTGATTCTTTATTTGTCAAATAACCCTTTGCTAACAGACTAGAAAATAGTGAATCATGGAGAGATGAGCATGGAAAAAGATGGGGTTTTTTTCAGGACACAGACAGATTATGCTGTGTGAATACTGGTTGTCAGAATTAAGCAAAATCTGTGAATTTTTAACAATTTAAAGATAAAAACTATCAGTGGCTTAACAAAGTTATTGTACAGCTATTACAAGATTTTTAAAGTAGCTTTCAAATGCTTCTTGTGAAAAAGAAATATGAATAATTTTGATCAATGCATTTGAGGAAGTTGACTTCAGTTATCCACGTAAAAAATCTCTTGACTTGAGTAGTTTTTGTAAAATTTTCTGCTGAAATGGTACACTTTTTCATAGCGACCCTTACTTGCAGACATTATCAGACCAGTGTTCTGGTAGAAATTAGCTCAGAATAACCTTTCTCATGAAAGTCCAAATTCATCCTTAAATTATATTTTATTTAAAATAGTTTCATCTAAATGATGGTGAAAATAATCTTTGGAGTATTTGGATTTTTCATAAGTTGTGTAGATGTTGTTTTATGGAAGAGATTAATTTGTTCATTCATGGGAAATTATTATTATTTTCATAATACCGAGCTATTGCTTGCTATTCTGGAATTATTTGGATGTTATGTTCCTTCATATTTCCATTAATCCTTTTGATAGTAATTTTATTTTAAATGTTCTTATTTTATTTATTAAGCTAGATTTTCTATGATCTAAAAATGATAAATTGGTGTTTTGATAGGTAAACTTTTTCAGCATTTACAGGTTTTATCTTTCTTCAGTAAAGGGAGATTGGTACATATAAAATTGAAACAAGGATATCTATTTCAAGACAGCTAATGACATTTTTCTTTGTTCCTTTTTGCATTATCTCGTTGTAAAACTGCATGAAGAAGAAAAATTCATTTTCAAAGAAAAATAATAGTTTTTCCTATATTGTGGGGCATGGTATGGCATGATGCAGAATCTGTTTTGAAATTACAGATAATATAGCACACATTGGAACAGCAAAAGCTTTCATTTTTCTTCTTCTCTCTTTACAGATGGACCCAATTCAAAAAGCTGTAATAAATCATACATTTGGGGTTCCTCTTCCTCATCGAAGAAAGCAAATCATATCATGCAACATTTGCCAGCTGAGATTTAATTCTGATGTAAGTGGATCATTTTGTATCAGATTAGAAATATGTACTTATCTTCTAGTATGTGCCATAATTTTCATAAATTGAACCAAAATGAAACGTTGTGAATTGAGTTTGTCGCTCACCAGATGAAAAGGCTGTAGGATGTTTCAAATAAACACAATTGCTTGGCAGTGTGTATACATCCAGCCAGATTTTCTCTGCCAGTATATCCCTGCAAGCTCATCAACTTCAGTTGTGCTGCACAGAGTGTAAACAGGAAAAATTGACTGATCCATTACTGCTAATAAGGCTGATATATTTGCTGGATCCTAATTCTTCTACCAGTACCTACGTACCTTCAATTGGCTCCTTCCTTACCTCCTCTCACTCCTCCAGCAGTGAAACAGAGCAAGCTTAACTGGAAATGGTCCCTAATACACAGAGGAAACATGTCTCCCACAATTACCCAAGGAAGCTATGCTGTGATGTTCCTTAACATCACAAGTAACACCTGTTATGTCAGAGAAAAGCCTCTTAGATTTTAACTCTTCTATTTCCTTCTCAGGATCATTGTGTGTGCAGACAAAACCTGACATAGTACAATATATTTCCTTCTGCTATTCAAGTCTCTTCAGGAATTTTCTTGACATGGACATGGCTAATGGAAATTAATCTTCCCCATTCACTACTTGTTTTACTAATTTAAATAGGGAAGTTACTTCTGTCAGAATAAAAATGTTTGAATTTAGAGTAAGGTCAAACCCAAAAGTGTCTACTAGAATCCTTCCTCATGTCAGTCACAGGAAGAAGTGAAATAATTCTTGTGTGCTCCTGCTTCTTTGTAGGCAGGTATTTATGTACAGTTTGTACTATTTTTAGTTTATTGATTATTTATTAAAGCCATGATCTTGTCAAAAACTTAAATTGAACTTTGAAGCCTAATTTTAGGGATTGCCCTCCTAGGGGAGAAAATAATGCAGCTCTTTTCTTTCCTCTCAGCTTTTTATTCCTTAGAAATAATTTAAACAAGTTCTCAGTCACAATTTCCAATCAGCATCACATACTTAATTTTACTGATGATTCCAGGTTTTCTAATGCACCTAGTGAATGGCCACCTTCCTCTTAGAACATTGACGTAATTTTCAAAGAGTGGTGCGAGGAAGGATAATACACTCTCTGGAGTTGTCATGTCCCTCACAGATAGAAATAAAGGAGTCAAATTAGGCTCTTCCTTTTAGAAGCCAGATGCCAGAATTAGGACTGTGGATACTGAGTAATTCATGAGGAGGGAATGATGGAGGCTTCTGGACTGCAGTGGATCTCACCGACTGAGCAGCCACACTTATCACTTACAACTTTCAGCTTTGTTTTAGGAAAAAGCATGTCACACTGAATCATATATAGCTGCAAGAGATATCAAACACTTCAGTGTAACATACCAGAGTGAAACACCTCCTTTCAAAGAGGGTATACCATTTGTTAGTCTGCAAAAACATCCAGACAAAAGAGAGGATGAACACATCATTAAAATGACTTAGTCATTAGCAGTTACACAACTCGGACTGATATATGGAGTGGAAAATTTTCCAGCTGACAAGTGTTAGGCATTTTCCAGAATAAAATGTCTGAAATAAAAATGCTTCTACACAGAAACAAACAAGATATCAGTGCACACTGATACTTTTTACTCAGAGGACTGCTATGGTCCCATACTGTTCCTTTTTTGCTTCTCTTAGAAAGTATTCTAAAAAAGAGAAGGGAAAGAAGCAGTGGCCATTTTCAGAGTCATCCATGGTGTTCAAAAAACTGGTTTCAGAAGAAATTTATTAATTTAAGCTGTTCACAGAAAACTCTTGGAAGACAAGCTGTTAAGCAGATATTTAACTGTCCCTTCACACCTTCAGGTGTTAGAGGCTTGAACTCCAAATAGCCGACCCTGCTCAGAAGAAGGTTGTTTTAATGCTCTCCTCTCTCAGAGAAGATCAATAATAACTTTATGGAATGGGGAGACCTTCTTGATGAGTATGTTTCACTTTCCACTTTTAATATTCACCTAATTTTTAAAGCAATCCTAGTGTTGCTGATTGATGGAGAGATTATGATCTGAAAGTTGTCCATTGATTAAACTAGGATGATGTCTCTCCCACTTTTCCCTACCACACAGAAGGGATTTGTGGATATATTTTTGATGGTCTCGTCTCATTCCAGAGCTTATAGTTATTACTACTGCAAATCACAAAGCACTCTGCTGAGGTTTTTCAAGACATACTATGTAGTCACAGCTCCACTTCAGTTTAGGAATGTTTTTTTTGCAATGTGAGAGGAGTACGCAGAGCTATTTCCTCCATTGCTTAGGTAATTCTGAAATGTCCACCAGTGTTTGAAGTAAAAATGTGCTAAACTAAAGATTTAATGTTGCGACTCAAAGGAAAGATTGCTTTGAAGAAAAAAAGCTGTTAGCTATCATTTTTTGATAACTCTACTATATGAATGGCAAGCATACTCATTGTAAGTTTTTCTCCTATTATCATGAAAAAGTTTTCATTTACTCAATATTCCTACCTTTCATTTTCATCATATTTGGTTGAACATGATTTAAATCCATAACAAAAATAAATACCTTTTCTGTCTAGAAACCTAGGCTTTGTGTCTCTTCTACCAATATGTCTCTATTTTAGATGTTGGAGATAGGATTTATCAGAAAGTAATGAATAGAAATTCTGTTTATCTGCTGCACAACAATATTATGAAAATGTTTACAATAAAACTGATCTGTGAGATTTTTCATTTTTGCAGAGAATACAGAATTTTCTCCCTTTTGATATGGATTTCTTTAAGAGCAGTAGAGCTTTTTTTCTGGTTACATGGTATCAAAATTACATTTAAAAAAAATGAGAAAAGGCAGTACAATAGTCTAAAATCATTTAGCTTCTTTGTAAAGGAGTTTTCTATAAATGTTCATGACAGCTGTGTGTTCAGTATTTCTTTTTAAAATAAATCTTTTCGTAAAAGGGAAGGGAGGAATGAGCAAACAACCAAAGCCTCTCCATGCTGAGAAAAAACATTAGAACAGCAGAGGTAGTTTCTGTGGAGTTCATTTCAAGCATTTTTTTTTTTTCATTCAGGGAAATCTATATATAACATTTACAATCACATTGTGCATCCAGTACAGGGCAAAACGTTTATGTATGTGCTTGGGTGCAAGTGCCTGTGTTGCCATTTAGATGATGGCAGCTGCTGAGAGGTATTGCACCAGTTCAGAAGAACTGTTAAATGCATGCTTCACATTAAATATCTGCTAAAAGTCCCCTGTAAAATGAAGTGCAGCTGACTTCAGTAGGATAACTCATGTGCCTATAGGTAGCTGTAGGAGTAAATTTTCTGCTAATGGCTTGGGAAGAAGAGAAAAAGAAAGTGCTTTCTAAATTTTCCTGTCTTGACCATTTCATCTTCTTTTGCCTACATTTCTGATTTCAGTATTTGATGAAGTTATCAAGTTATCAGTATCTATCAACAAGGTCAATCCTTCCAAAGGGGTTATCTATTTTTCTTCCCTCTTGTTTAATGCAGATGGCTGAGTGATGATTCAGTTTGCCTTTAAAGAAAGGTTGGGCAGAGTTCTGATGTGTTCACAGGATTTGAATTCCATTCTGATACACTGTAAAAATATTTCCAATTATGTTAGCCAGAAGTTATTGTTTTACTTAAATAGCAACCACAGTCATATTTCTCTGAAAATCAGGAGCTGAATTCTCATCAGTCCTTATTTGTTGTTTTTACCTTGTTTTTCTCCATCTCAATAAAAAAAAGTATTGCTGAATTGATATATAGTTCAACTGTATGAAGCCATCAGGGTTCAAAAAGTGCTCTTGCTGTTAAACAATAGTGAAGGACTTTTTTGAGGATAAGGATGCACTAAAACTCCGCAGTATTTTACTATGATTCTAAATTTTGTGGGGAAAGAAGCAGGATCAGAGGACTTATATTCTATTTAGGCTATGCTTGACATCTAGAACAAATGATTAAAGTATCAATTTGTAAGCACCTAGGGTATAATAAGGCAATAAGAAACAGTCAACATGAATTTGTCAAGAACAAATCATGTCAAACCAATCTAATTTTTTCCTTTGACAGGGTAATTGGCCTAATGGATAATAGGGAATAAATAGCTGTGATATATTTTGGCTTTAAAAAGGGTTTGTAAAGTTCTTTGTGACAGTCTTGTAAAGCAAGTAGGGGAATATGTTCCAAGTGAAATTATTAAAAGTTGGTTGCACAACAGATTGAAGAACTGTAGTGAGAGTAGTTCCTGATGGTTTCCTGTCAAAACAAAAGATCACAACAAGTCAGGATCTGTAAGTGTCTGCTCCATTCTTATTACTACTCTAAATTTTCATTAGCATTGTGTCTGATAGAATAGAGTATACATATACCAAGTTTTTGGATGACACCTAGATGGAGGGTGGCAGGCACTTGATGGAAGGTAGTAAGTTCAGGATTGCAGTCCAAAATTATCTTCACCAGCTGGAGAAAATAGTCTGGAATTCCGACAAGTGCAGTAAGTAAAAGCACAAACTATTGTGCTTAAACTGGAAAAAGTAAATGCACAAGCAGTAAAATGAGTAAATGTCTGGCTTAATGGCAAAAAAAGAATTATAGTGAATCATAATCCAAATACATATTAACAATGTATAC
>VZRE01012462.1:0-10125 GCA_013396775.1 Cephalopterus ornatus | reverse complement strand
ATCAGCTTGGAATGTCCGGCTCGGCCAGTTTCTTTATGTTGCTAATTGGCACTCAGCCTCCCCCCCCCCCTCACAGCAGCAAGTAGGGGGAAGGGAAGGAAAGATTCCTGCCCAGTTTTCAGCACACTTGAAAACTATAACAGTCAACAAAACTGGTCCTACTTGAAGGAAGGCCTTGCTGCACAGTGTCAGTGTACAGCAGCAGCCATATTCCAGGAGTAACTGTGTCTGCCTGAGGCACATTGCTTGCTGAAATTAAATGTCAACACATTGCCACACCTAGCCAGTAGCTGAGAACTGTAATTTCACTCTAAATATGTGAAATCACTGAAGAACATAAAATATATATTACTTGGAAGGCAATGATACCCTTTTCTCTCACCACACATACAGAGCCTCCCTTGAAAAGATTTACACACAGGTAAGCAAACTTACTTTGGTGGAATTTTTGTTGGGAGTTGTGATTGGACAATCGGGATCAGCAGGATTCAGACAAGGTCGATCCATATAACCATGACCAACCTCTGCTTTTTTCAGCATTTCTTCCCAGCTCTCCACTTGGTAATTTATTTTTTTTAACTTTTCTAAGAATTCTAAGGGGTCAAAGTTGATCCACTGAAAAGGAGGTTTCCCTCTGTTAAAGAAATCAGGGGAGAATGACAAAAAAAAGACAAAATAAGTACTCAAACATAATTTTTTAATTTGTATTTTTGCAAATGTTGAAGTTGTTTTCTGTTACAAGCTATAACCTTTTCTAGTAAGGTTGTTTCATAAAATGAAATGCATGTTTTAATTATATTTGTTTATGCATACTTTTCTTGTAGGCCCTGTGGTGATTTTAACAAAAATATCAGTACTTACATACCAATTTACTGTACTAAAGGGAATATTCACATGTTAAAAATAATTTCATTTACAAACCAAGTAAAACCATCAAGCACCTAAATAACAAAAAAGCAGCCAACTGCTGCTTCAAAGAATTTGGAGAGAGGGGACAGGGAAAGAAGGGAGGAAGCTGAAGAAAGAAATCCTTTCACATAGTATCAGATTACTTTTTTCTGTTCTAATAATCATCTTGCAAATGTAATCAATCAATATAGCTGGTCTTTGTTTGTCTATAACAATTCTGTGCTCCTGCAAATTCCGTGGCTGCTTGACTATCAACCATCAATTTTTCCTGCTACCATGGCTGTCATCAGTGTCACATCTCCCACCCTCCACTTTTGAATTTGTGATGTTGACAGACTAAAAAGGCTTCTGGTTGCCTTATTCTGTGATTCAAACCACACTGTATTTGCTTAAAGAGGCTTAATTCTTTATTTGAAATCTCCCAACCAGAAAATGCACACCCCCCCCCTTATTTCCCCATCTAAAACTGTACAATAAACGTTAGGAGATGACCATTGCAAATTGCTTTCACAGAGACATGAAAACCAGGTCAGAAACAATAACTCAAATGTTAAGTCTTTCAAAAATAAATGCCTGAACAGATTAACAATTAACTCTTTGAACAATCCAGGACATACAATATCACACTTGATAAGAAACTACCCATAAAAGATATATTTGATTTCTTTAATGATCTCATAAGCAAACGATTTGAGTATTACTCCTTAGGAAGACTTCAGTATTTACCTAAGAGACCTACATTTTCTTCGAAAAAAATTAATTCCCAGCCAATATTTTTTTAGTTTGGGGGTGGAGGAAAAAAAAAAAGAAGGAAAGGAAAAAGTTTATTTCCCAAAAAGCATACAATTAAAAAAGCCTGAATTCAGACTTTATATTTTCTTTTGCATGCTAGCAGAATGAGAAAAGCAATGACACAGGACTTAAGTTGATGCATACAAATCATCTTTTAGAAACAGAAAAATCTTTGCTCAATTAAAAAAAAATCCATGCACATTTTCTGCAAAGACACAACAAATTTTTTTTATTATTTTTATTTATTATTTTTTGGTTAAACCAGAATCTGAATAAGCATTGGGATACATCTCAAAATCATGCATCATTTTACTATTAAAACTAGTAACTGGAAAGTTATAAAAACAGCATGCTTACAATAGATAGGCAGTTCCTGATTGTAGCTTTGCTCCTTCCCAGAAGCAGTCCAAAGGAGTGATAATTAAACAAGGATAAAGATATTCTATGATCTGACAAAGTCAAAAAAGGGAAAAACCCCACAATTAGACTACAATATAATCTAAACAACATAAGATGAATCGTGAAAATATAAATTGTTTATAATCAAATGCCTGTTATGCCTACCTGGTCCATGTACCCTGCTTCTGTGATGAGTTCTCCTGATTTATAACATAAGTGTTCCTATTTCCATTTTCTGTAATAAATATAAAGAACAAGGTTTTTTTCTTTAACAATTACTGAAAAGTTATTTTTAAAATGTAACTGTATTGGATGTGGCTGAGATGGAGTTCATTTTCCCATAGTAGCCCTCACAATGCTGTGCTCTGCATTGGTAGCTAGAAAGGTGGTGATAACACACCAGTGTTTTGGCTACTGCTGAGCAGCACTGGCACAGCATCAGTGCTGTCTCTCAACATTCCTTCCTCCTCCCCAGCGAGGGCAAGATCCTGGGAGGGGACACAACCAGGCCAGATGACCCAAACTAACCAAAGGGGTATTCCATACCATGTGACATCAGCTCAGATATAAAAGCTAAGGAAAGGAGGAGAAAGGGGGGGGTATCTGTTCTTTACAGTGTTTGCCTTCTGGAACAACTGTTCCATGTGCTGAAGCCCTGATTCCTGGGGAGTAGCCAAACACCACTTGCTAATGGGAAGTAGAGAATAAACCTTGTTATTTTTTTCTTCACTTGTGCATGCAAAAACTTTCGCTTTGCTTTAGTAAACTGCCTTATCTCAACCTACAAGTCATTTTCCATTTTATTTTCTGTCCCCTGCCCAGCTGGAAGGCAGAGTGATAGAGCAGCTTCATGGACACCTGGCATTCAGCCAAGGTCAACCCACTACAATAACATACATTAAAATTATTATTTATATAGACGTGGTGGCCTCAAGTAGTGAATCACCGAGAAAAGACAAATTTTATTCAATGTAGGTATGCCACAACTTCACAAAATAGAAAAGGTCTTTCTTTTTGTAGTTATAACTAGAAAAATCTATTCCATTTATGCTAAACAGTCTCTGTAAAAGTCATTAAAAATAATGGAGCTACTTTTGGATTAATAAGCTAGTTGACAACTAAAAGGGACAGAAATGTGGCTTTCTATGAGCCCACTTGTGAATTAAGATAGCACTTGGTGACACAAGAGAGAGAAGTCAGCTTCAGGCTCAGACTAGCTCTGACTCATGCATGTAGGAGAAAAGAAATCATTAGATTATTATAATGTTATTAATACTATGTTATTAAACAGCCCAGCAATTCTACCCACTGGCATTTCTCTTCCATTTTCATTTTCCCTTTAAGCCCAAATTACTGGAAGGTTTTTCATTGTTAGAAATCCCATCAATAAAGTCCCGTTTTTAAGAGCACAGTTACCACTTCTTTACCAAGACAAATGCTGGACACTGTAGCTCTGCTCGTAAGGGTACATTTTCAGAATCTCATGCAATACCTCTTACACCATTTTATTTGTTAAAAAGTCAACTGGTCACTGCTATCATGACACAATTTGAAGCATTAGTAACTAGTGACATTCAAATCAAAACAGTTCTAATGGAAGTGCTATCCATTAAAAGTATATGCAGGGAAATATCTGTCCACTTTCTAACTGTTACAGATTATCAAGAAAAGTTTTGATTTTCTTCTTACCTGTTGTACATATAAACATCTACTCTGCTGGCCTGAAGTGCAGAGTCAAGGTGCTGTCTGAGTGCTTCTCTTGTTAGTATATTGGCACCATCTTCATGTGGAGTCTGAATCATGAGCTGAGGGTTAAACATGGCCTCTTCGCCAATCTTCTGCCGTGTATAATTTAATTCTCGACTCACTCGTCCACCAACTGATGGATAAATATTAACAGCTTATTCTGGATTCACATGATGAGCACTCTCTGGTCAGAAAATCTTTATCATGTGTATGGAATATTCTACCTCAAACCAATTACAGCATAGCTCTAAATCTAATACCGAATTTCTTTTAGTAAAAATGCAACAAAAAATATATTCCCCATTAAATATATGCCATTGTCCCTACTGCACTAAAACACTGATGTGCAAATTGGAGCCTTTTAAATGACATGGTTTTTTATATTAGAACAAATATTCCATATGTAAAAAAAAAACCAACAAAAAATCCTTTCTTGATGACCAGACCAAATACTCTTATGTTACCATTTCTTTCACTTGTATAAACAGTCTGTTCCAATAGCACATTTCAAGACAAATGTCTTCAATTTACACTCTTCTAAATAATTTGGCAAAGGTACAAGGGAGATGTTTTTCTTCAGTTAAAAAAAGGGAAGAGGGAAAGATTAAGTGAGCATGAGTACTTCTTTCAGCCCTATATAAAGGGAAAAAATAATAAATTCACACAAAGAGGTGCAGTCCTGAGTGCAACAAAGTGTAGCAGAAAGGACCATCTAAAAACAATTTACCCTAGTGCTTCAATACCTGCATAACATGGTGTGCTGCAGGGAATAATTAATACACAATATCTTTTTCTAAACCTTCATAAGCTGAGCAAGTGTGCTTCATATTAAAACATGGATTAAAAAAANAAACATGGATTAAAAAAAAAAAAAAAGGAAAAGACAGAGAGACTGCAAAGAAGACAGACTCTAGAGGGAGTCAACTTGCCTTGACAGACAAAATTACATAAGAATGAAAAATTATCTTCCACTTACAAAAAGCATTCAGCTAGAGTACATATATACTTTATATAACCTCCCCTATAGTCTCTATAGAAAAGGAATGTGGGAGGGGGTTCAAAAAATGCAGCCCATTAGCTGGATCAAGACCATATCCAGATGAGGAGGACAAGAACACCACCAATATATTGTTTCCATCCCTTACAATATATTAACTTTATTGCTATGCTAAGGCCAAGCTACAGACCTGGTCTAATTTGTTACATTTTCTTCAGTTCTAGTCACCTTGGCACTGATGATCTAAATGACTGTCAAAGTTTGATTCTGCAACTATGGGAATAGAAACTATACATGTAAATCTCTCTCTTCTTAGGCCATATATGATCTGTAGCCAGTCAGCAGTGTGAGAGATGACATTCTCAAGTCTTAACAAGCCTAAGACATACTTTTTCAATCAGTTGGGCCCTCATTCTACTTGCAACCCCCCTGGAGCTAATGGGACCATCAGGCAAGAAGCTAGGCCCCAGCATGGATAAAGCTGTCAGACTCAGGCTCTCAAGAATTATAATCATTCTGGCATGAGGCAACACTTAATTTTTAGTTCAAGAATTCTTTAAAGAAATAAGTATTTCTACAACACACTCCAACCATCTTCTCAGTCAGCCTGTCGTGTGGCACTACCTCCTTCACATCAAGTAACAATGATCATCCCACAGTAACAAAAAATAAAAAGCAAAGTATAAATTCCATACCTAGATTCCCTTTATAACATATTAACATCCCTCTTATTAGTGACAGGATATACACTAAATAAGGCTGTATATGCCTGGTAACAAAAAAACTACTGTGAATTTCTATCAATAATTAAACTCTAAACCCACTTAGACTTTGCCTCAAGTGTTTGAATATGTGCACGTTAATCACAACTAAATGCAAATTCAAATTAAATAGCATACTCCATATCAAATGCTCCTTCTAGATTAAAAGTAACTTTGCAAACCCATATATCAGATTTGTTGTACTGCTGCTGTGTTGAAAGAAGTGATTGTCCCACTATGCTCAGCATTGGTATGGCCTCGCCTCAAGTACTGTGTGCAGCTTTGGGCTCCACAATATAAGAAGGATATTAGAATGTGTCCACTGGAGGGCAACAAAGATGGTGAAAGGACTAGAGGGTGTGACTTATGAAGAGCAGCTGAGGATAGTAGTTTTGTTCAGCTTTAAGAAGAGACTGAGGGGTGACCGTATTGCTGTCTACAACTTCCTCATGAGGGGGAGCAGAGAGGGAGGTGCTGATCTCTTCTCTCTGGTATCCAGTGATAGGACATGAGGGAATGGCTTAAAGCTTCATCGGGGGAAGTTCAGGTTTAGGTTTAGGTTGCCCTGGGTGGAGTCAGGAGTTGGACTTGATGATCCTCATGGGTCCCTTCCAACTCAGGATATTCTATGATTTTATAATTTATTAAACTCCAATTTCACTCATGAGACTGATGTTCCTGTCCACTGCTGTCTTACTCCAGCAGCTGGTATATAATATGCTAATAAATTTTGCAGGGACAAAGCAGTGGGGAAAAGGGAGCACATGGATTATAATCTATATGTCTTGGAATAAAAGCTTGCTTTTGCAGTTCATACTTCAGAGCACAAAATGTCTCTTTTTTTTTTGGTTTGTTTAAATGCCACCCAAGATAATAAAGATCCAATTGGATGAGGACTTTGGAGTCAACCATAAACATCTGTTCCTGCTACTATACTCTCTCCCTTCCACTCACACTTCACTTTTGAATTTAACTAAGACTTGAACCAACAGATCAAACCATGCAAGACAAAGGACAGCATTCCTATCTGCTGAAAGTGATCAATTGCTTATTTTCAAAAGAAATTATTGCTTCCTAATCAAGATTCTGCCAAACTACATTAATTTCATTGAACAATGAAGATTTAGCTAATCTGACTTGCATCAATCACATAAGTCTGTCATCAGAAGCAAAGCTATTTTTTCCCCTTTTACATTAAAACAGTAATAAGGAAAACATCCAAGAAAGCAGGCACAATGTTCCACAATTCAGCAATAGATCTGCTGTGCATTCTTCTTAAGGCATTACACCAATTAATTATTTACTTGATGGGTTCATTATGAACATTTCTTCTCACAAAAAGAATAAAGATAACTCCACAGGCTAAATTCAGATACTTTATACAGCATAACACTCATACAAAAAGATTACAAACCTAGATTGTGGGGGAAAAAGATTAGGTGAAAAAATACAGATGGACCAAAAGCAAATATATACATCAGTGGCCTTTCAATATATCAGAAGCAATAAAGAACAAGAAAAAAGACTAAAAAAATATAAAAAGTTTCTGCCAGTTAGATGTTTTCTTTTAATTGAAAGTGTCCAAAAATCACTATAGGTTGCCATGCCCAAAGATCCTGCATGTAAGCAAGGCAGTGCTTACAAGTCATCATTATGGAGAAATCTCC
Source organism: Cephalopterus ornatus (assembly GCA_013396775.1). Classification (NCBI taxonomy): domain Eukaryota; kingdom Metazoa; phylum Chordata; class Aves; order Passeriformes; family Cotingidae; genus Cephalopterus; species Cephalopterus ornatus. The sequence goes on along the minus strand of VZRE01012462.1, from coordinate 2,854 downwards.
AAAACCCTTTCTGGAAAATCAGTATGCTGAGGTGCCTCTCTGAAGTGCATATACACTCATTCACACAGCATGGGGAGCATAGAATCACAGAATGGTTTGGGTTGGAAGGGACCTAAAAGATGATTTTGTTCCAATCCCCTGCCATGGGCAGGGACACCTTCCACTAGACCAGGTTGCTCAAAGCCCCACCCAACCTGGCCTTGAACACTTCCAGGGATGGGCCTGCACCATCTCTCTGGGGAACCTGTTACAGTACCTCACCACACTCACAGTAAAGAATTTCTTCCTAATATCTTCTAAACCTACCCTCTTTAACTTCCGCTTTAAAGTCATTACCCCCTGTCCTGTCACTCCGTACCCTTGTAAAAAGTCCCTCTCCAGCTTTTTTGTTGACCCCCTTTAGATACTGGAAGGCTCCAGCCCTCTGATCAGATTTGTGGCCCTTCTCTGGACTTGTTCCAACAAGTCCATGTCCTTCTTGTGTTGGGGACCTCAGAGATGAACATGGTAGTTCAGGTAGGGTCTCACAAGAGCAGATTAGAGGGGCAAAAATCACTTCCCTCAATCTGCTGGTCACATTTCTTTTGATGCAACCCAGGATACGGTTGGCTTTCTGGGCTGCAAATGCCCATTGACAGGTCATGTTGAGCTTCTCATCAACCAACATCCCTAAGTCTTTCTCCTTAGGGCTGCTCTCAATCCATTCTCCACCTAACCTGTATTTGTGCTTGGGATTTCCCTGATCCACATGCAGGACCTTGCACTTGGCCTTGTTGAACATCATGAGGTTCACATTTGCCCACTCTTCAAGCCTGTTAAGGTCCCTCTGGATGCCATCCCTTCCCTCAAGCTGCACCACTCAGCTTGGTGTCATCTTCAAATTTGCTGAGGGATTAAGTGATGCACCTTCTAAAGACACAAGTATGAAACTACTTATAATTTTCATTGGCACAATTTCGGACTGAAACATTTCCACTGACTTACTAAAAACTTTGAATATATTGAGTCATTCAGTTCATGTTCTACCTCAAATGTAGTTTTCTTACCTATACTTTTCTCACAATTAGTACTCAACATTTACATGTGTATCGGGTCTGGCTGAGATGGAGTTCATTTCCCCATAGTAGCCCTCACAGTGCTAGAAAGTAGCTAGAAAGGTGTTGATAACACACCAGTGTTCTGGCAACTGCTGGGCAGCACTGGCACTGCATCGGCACTGTAACATCCCTCCCCCCAGTCGAGGGCAAGATCCTGGGAGGGGACACAAGTAGGGCAGCTGACCCAAACTAACCAAAGGGATATTCCATACCATATGACGTCAGCTCAGATATAAAAGCTGAAAAAAAGGAGTAGGAAGGGGGGGCATTCACTGTTTACAATGTCTGCCTGCTGAGAAACCACTACACGTGTTGAAAGCCCTGCTTCCTGGGAAGTGGCCTAATGAGAAGTAGAGAATAAACCTTGTTATTTTCCTCTTTGCTTGTGTGGGCACAAACTTTCACTTTTGCTTTAGTAAACTGCCTTATCTCAACCTACGAGTCATTTTCCATCTTATTCTCTCTCCCCTGTCCGTCTGGGAAGGGGAGTGATAGAGCAGCTTGGTGGGTACCTGGCATCCAGCCAAGGTCAACCCACCACAGTCTCTTTGGCACCCGAACATGGGGAGAGACAAAGGCAGTTAAATATATATTTCAAACTATAGTAATAATAGCTACTGAGTAGGAAGCTTCTGTGCAGGACACAGAGTTTGCCAGATGCACTGCTTATCTCTTTATTTTGATGAATTTGGGAAAGTACTAATATAAACAATGGCTCCATGCTTTGCCCTTACACTGATGGTCTTGTCATGCTGGGGGGGGACCAATCTTCTGAGGATGATGGAGGAATACAACCTCCCCTCCCTGCCTGAGATTGATGTGAATGGCTTTATAAGGAAGTCTCCCATGGTCTTTGCTCATCCTCATGTAAGCTGTTTAACACTGTTAATAATATTAATTAATACTGTTGGCACACTACGGAGTTCATGGAATCTGGTGTTACCCTGGTGTAAGAGAAAACAAACTTTAAGTGAAGATATACTGAAATGTGCCCTGTGGCATTCAGTTCCTGGGTGCAGGGTGTGTGGAAGGATTTGGGCAGGTTCCCAGGGCAGTTGACACCCCCATTACCTGGGACTTCACACCTGAACAGGTATTCAACCCTGGCAAACTGATACATCACCTGATAGAAGGGTGCCTTGCACAGCCCAATGAAAACCGGCAGCTTTTTGCCCTATGCTGGGGCCTGGCCTGTGCCTATTGAGCCACAGTTCAGTACTCTCAGAGGACTGTAGTGGAGGCAGGGACCCAAACTGCATTGGAGGACAATATGGCTGAGATAGGAACTCAAACCACAACTACAGTAATTGCTCCAGTAGTGAAAAGGAAAAAATTGGTCCATATCATGGGGGGAGGAAGGGGAGGAAGAAGAAGGAGGAAGAAGAAGAGGGGAAGGAGGAGGAGAAGCAGGAGGGGAGGGGCAGATAAAAAAGCTGGTCCTTCAACAAAGAAATTGAAAGGAGTGACACAAATTAAACAGGAAACCAAAGTTACCTGGTCCCTGACCTCANCTCACCCACTCTAGCACATCATGCACTGGCACAGGAACTGTCACTCATTCCTCCTGCACCAGGAGTAAAAGTGTACCAATATACTGATGACATTTTGGTAGCAGAAAATGAAATTGCACCTGTACAAACAACCCAAACAGACATTATCAGGCATCTTGAGTCCCTGCACTTACATATCCCTCCTGAAAAGGTACAATCTCCTTCACAAGGAGTAAAATTTCTGGGAATTTGGTGGAAGGGAGGAAT
>VZRE01012461.1:70996-81953 GCA_013396775.1 Cephalopterus ornatus | reverse complement strand
AGACACACCATCCACAATGCTGCTGCTTCCTTTGAGGATACACGCAGGATCATTCTCGAGGAGAAAAGGCAACGCAGAAAGAACCGTGTCCTGTCAGTACCACCTGGGGAGTCATTCTGCTGTGCCTTTTGCAACCGGACGTGTCTATCTCGCATTGGCCTTTTTAGCCATCAGCGCGCTTGTAGCAAGCGTGGGTAGAGTCCTTCACAAATCTTCGTTTGCGAAGCCTAGCCATGATGATATATAGGTATGTAAGTCTACACACACACACACACATATATAGACATATACACTTCTCCTACTTCTTCTGTACATGGCTAATAGTTCTACAGTCTTCATCACAATCCTGTTCACTTCTAACTACAGCAACTTCTGGCACTGCTCTCCTAAATAGGCAAAAGGCACTTCTTAACTGCAGGTCTCTCTTAACTCTATTTTTTAGCAATTTGGCTCATTCAGATGAACTGTGCTTAGCACAAAAGCCTTTCTTTCCTTGGAACAAAATGAAACTTCCAAAAATTATCAGTCTCTATTTGCTCAGTTTCCAAAATCATCAGGCTAAAAATTTCTGTCATTCTACATGATGAGACCAGTTTTATCACTGAGTTATATTTTATTTCTTTCAGCATGATTTTAAGAATTATTTGTCTCAAAAGGTTTTCCTAGTAGTCATTAAGTGGGTGAAAAGTACATATGATAAAACCCAATCTTTCACATCTCAGTTGAGTTTATTGTAGTAAAATCAGTGATTTCTTCTGGAAACTATATAAATTAAAAATACAGAACAGAAAAGCCCAGGGAGGGAACTCTTCCAGAACTGGTGGTCTAGGACAGCTGCCAGTAAATATACAGACTTAAAAAAGTTAAATTCAGCAGTGGGATTTGGGGAGGCAGTGTAGTGAAGGACAACTGAGCAGCGTGCCATGTTGGCTGAATAACTGTGCTTTTCCCAATGTCAGTCATAGGGCTTTCCTAAGCCTGGTAAAACATTAGGAATGTTCACTCTTTCTGGCTGTCATCTTTTCCAACTCAGATCTTGTCTTGATAGTTAAATTGCAGAGACACAATATAAATTCGGTAGACTGCCACTCTAGCACAAACAGACACTACCCTAACATCCAAAATCCTGAAAGTAGTGAAGATGGTTTAGCAAGAGGGATGAAGCACTTCGGCAAGCAAAGGAAAAAGAAGTTTCACATAGTGCTTAAAATGAAAAAGAGAAACGTATCAAGAACTGCTTGTTGATCTGCTTGGTTTTTTATTGATCATTGTACTGAAATTGCGGAAATTCTACAGCTCTGTCTCACTGAATTGGGACTTCTGATTAGAGCCAAAACATGAACATCCATCTGAAACAGGGCACCTGTTCTCATAGCACTGCCTGAGAGGATGGCTTAAGAATCAAAGGTACCACTCACTGCCAACATTTTACAAATCAAAAACTTGACTGAATCTGAACTTATTATTGAAATTAAAGGGTAAAGGACACTTAGGAAACAGATGTTGAAGGAGCAAGAGATTTTTGAAATATACGTAAGGCTGCATATTGCAATCTGAAGACAAGACAACAAATATTTAAATCCTGAAAATACTTGCCAAGGGAATGAAAATTAAGTTTGTAATTTCTAAGAGCAAAAAGAGTTCTCACTATGAAAAATGGAGAAAAAACATCTTGTAGCTCCTAAAAATGAAATGCTAAATAAATATTAGATTGGCTAAGAATCTGCACAGGTGGCTGCCCCCTATCATAGCTTCCATGACTCCCACAAACTTCCCCACCTCAGGTGGGCTGGAATAGAACTGATGACCTTGTCTCCATACCACCCGAGGGAAGATATTAATCCTCTGGCCTCACAGCAAGGGCTGTGCTCCTCATGCCATTGCCCAGCCAGACCTCTACAAGAACAGCTAATTTATTGCTTCCTGAGCTCCTTTTTTTTTTTTCCCCCCCATCTTCAGCCTTCTTAGAAAGAATGTAGTTTTAAGATGTACAAAAACAACAACAAAAAACCCCTCTACTGTTATAAAAAGGCATAGCATAAACTTAATAATAAACAAGGCATAAAAATGAAACTATAAGAAAAATGTGTAGGTATTAAAAAGGTGTAAACAGACCTAAAACTCTAGCCATAGAAATTTTTACTCTCTTTAACTCTCGTTGCTTTCTCCTATATCTTCTTAATTGCATCTGAATGTATTTTCCATGACCAGAAGTCTTGTAAGAGCAATGAAATACTGAAAAATAACCTTCATTTGAATAATTTTGGTTCAATGGTACTTCGCTCCCTTTTAGTAAACTTCACAATCCTTTGAATGGAAATACTCATTGTGCCTTTTTTTACAATTTTCATATTGGCAATTACTGCATAAGTCAAATGTGTTACAGACTTTTCCTCTGAAAACATTAAACATGAAATTGTCATGCCAGAGATAACAAAACATACTGCATCTGCCTCATTTTCCACTGTCAAAGGACATACCATAAATAGGACTGTGAAATGAATAAAAATACAGTAGGACCAGGATTTAACTGTTGGTTTGTAAGACAAGGTCCAAAATGTGTTATGCTTTGGAATATGTAGGAAATAGTATTTGGCCTAAAAGTTGGTTATCATTCAGTTTTCATAAAGTATAAATATTATGGCATTTGTCATCTACACACTTGGTTGCCAGCTGAGCATGTATACGGAGAACATCCAAATGGAAGGTTAAAAGCAAACAGATCAATGAAAAAACATATGAAAATAACTTAAAGCATAACATAACTACCTTCAGCACTGAAGGAAACAAACTTGAGAGATGTTCATGTGAATGCTGAGTATTACTGGACAGCCCATAATGCAACATTTGGGTTAGTGCCATATTCAGTCCTTACAGGGTCTCATGAAAAAGAAATTCAGTGGAGGCTGCTCAAGTGGGAATTTAACATAGCGATGTAGTTCTCCTACTAAAAGAATTTTTTAGCAGTAGGAAGAACATTAACTTTACACCTAATGTTGCACACATATTTTAGGTGAAAAATGTACTTACTATGAAAAGAATGAAGGTCACCAACTTCTCTTATAACCTGAAATGCCAGCTGGAAGCTTAACTTTTGGTACAATACTGTAATCTTTTACTCAACAAAGTTTTTTTTTAGTAAACTCTTCATATACGTAAGACTCAAGCTGCATTAAAATAAAGGCTTCTGCTTAAAACTCAGTTCCACAGCCATCCTAAATTTGGCATACTAGGATACTTTCTACATCATTCCTTAAATTCCTGTAAAGACCTCTCCCACTTACAGCAGCAGCTTCTGCTTAAAACTCCAACAAGGTCTCTTTCTTTGCATGTTAGATTTATAAATACAGACTCTTTACTTGGCAAAATGAAAAAAATATTAAAAACTCAAACAAATAAACAACAATGAATGGATTTAGTTTTCCAAAACCCCTGTGTATTCTGTTGCTTCTCTCTCTTCTTCTCCCCGAGTTCACTAAAAATTTAAGTTCTGCTAGACTGCAGAAACACATTTACAATGCAAATTTCTCAACCTCCTCAACCACCAAGGTTCAAGGATGAGTACTTGCTAAACTTACAAAACACGAGAAATAGTTTGTTTTTCTAAATTAGAACACATCTATTGGAATAATATACTCAAGATTTTTCATATTGATTGTTCATTTATTTGCTGGGGCAATATTAAATAGGGTAACTATGCAAATGTACTTAATTTCTAGCGTGTAAGAAAAGTACTTCAATTAACCCACAGCCTGAATACACTTACAGAAGCACACAGGTCACAGATGCAAATATTGGAAATGGATAATTTCAAGCAATTGAAATTATTTAGATCTGGTTTTAGGCTAAGTTACTCAACAAATATAAGGGGAAAAACTCAATGGCAGTTTCTGAAAAGCCCTACGCATAGTGTAATAGGATGTAAACTCCTTTTCCTGATTCACTATCTTGAAGTGATACCTCTCAAACACACGCAGAGAAAGGCTAGAGAATTACCAATTCATTTCTCTTACCTACCTGTAGAGACTACCTGTTTTTGTCACAATATCATTCTTACTGTTTTCTACAACAATTACACACTATAATACCCACAGGGTTTTATGTCTGTCACACCACAGTACCGTGATTTCTGTTGCTGTTTTGAAGTAGAACACTGTCTGGTGCTATTGTTCAATGGTTTGGTACACATTTCATAGCATAGAGATGATTGTAAACAAAACCACAAATAAAGGCCTATGCTAATCAAAGTGAGAATTATTTGTGTGCTTTGCCAATTTGTCTCATTCTGTAACAGGTAACAAATAAGTACTAGAAGCTACCTATAAAGGCTGACATCAGCTGTATTATTCTTCATCATTAGGATCGGGATTATAATCAAGTACTGGTCAATCAGGTCTTCATTATTCACTTTGCTGTTTCTCAAATATGTTTGTGAGAAACAATTCCATGAAGTTTAATTTCAAACTACTGTGAGTCTATCTTTCCTTTAGCAAATACTGAGAATTGTTTGTATAATTTCAAAAACTAAATATGTGGAAAAAATAACCTCTGGATTACTGGCAAACAAAACCAACGCGCAAATACATACAAACACTTCAGCTCCCTTTTTTGAACATGGTTGGTTTTGAATTCTTCAAGATTGCTAAATTTGCAGATGACTATCATCTCATTTTGTTGAGCTCTGACCAGTCTTGGATGCATATCCCAGCTGAACTCCAGTTGATGAGTGAAAGATTCATATTAAAAAGTCAAAGTGACAAAGTAAGGAGAAGGATCATTTTTCAGGAAGTCTGCTAATGCTCTGCTCTGGAGAGCAATATATCAAATTATCCCAACCGAATACTTGGTGGACCTGTGGTCTTCACCAGAAAATGTTTCTCCCATTTGTAATTCCTGTAAACACTTCACTTTTTCTAAAATTTCTGAGAAACATAAGGCAAACCAAAACAAGAGGGCAGTAACATGACAAGTGCTTAAGATTTTTTAAACTATTCTGGAGCCATGTTTATCACAGATGTGAGAGTGTAATTTGCCTTTGAGTGCTTTGTTTCAGGCACAGTGCTGAAGATTTGTGATTTTATCCCCCTTCTTCTGTTTGTTTGGGGTTTTTTAATACCAATATTTGAAACTATATGATTATGCATGTATTTCTGTTAATTTAAGGGGATATTTCTAGCAGTTAACAGCCTGTAAATGAAAATTGTAAAGGAACAAAGTGAAAAGTCAAATAGAAAGCATTAAAATTTCTAAAATATTTTCTTTAAACTCAGATTGTTTTGTGAAGGGCTGTTCATGAATCTTAACTTTTTGGTTGCCAAAACTATAATCAGCAGCAGCCACATAAAACACGGTAGTTACGGCTGCTGGAAGGTTTCCAGAAAAGTCATGCCCACTGTTTAGCCACTGGACTTCCATCCCGAATCCCGAAATGCAGTGATCCAAACGGGATAAAGAGACAGAACAGATATGTATGATCTCACAGCTCCAACTGTGTAAGCATCCAGTATTCTTGTGGAGTGTTACAGCAGCCATTATTCTACTCTTTGATGGATGCTCTCCTCCAGGACTGATGATAGTAACTTCTTAACTTATCTGTGAGCCTTGCAAACTGGAATGAAAGACACAAGTAGCTTTCCTTTTTTATTTATTTATTTTTTATTCTTAAATGAAATTTCAAAGGATGGCTTTTGAACAGCTTATTGTTCTTTATTCTTTGTTCTAATATTCTGCAATACCTCTTCAATGAGGGTTTGCCATACAGAAAAATTGCAAGATTAGGTAAACAATTTAGAGTTTCTAACTACACTGTGTTCTAATAACAATATAGTATATATTTAAACAATATTCTTCAAATTTTAAATGATAGAATACTTTTCAACTTCCTGAGTTCCCAGACTCAGGTGATGAGCCATACTTGGAGATGTCTTATTATAGGAAAATGAAATCTGGTAAATTACATGATTCAGAAAGGAATACTGGGGAAACTAATACTTCTGGATTTTCTCTGCGATGATTTCTGTGTCTTAAATCACATCTTAAATACTTAGTAAATGTGTTAAATACTAACTTCAATGTTGTAAAAGTGATTACTGGATACATATTTTTTTCTGCAGGAGAGTTGCCAGTGTGCTCTTATTTAAAAATGAACATTTCTTTCTGGCAATTATGATGTGTGAAATTCTTTTATAGCATTAAAACATACCTGCTTTCCATGTATTTTGTTTTAAAATGTTATTTTTTCGCCTACTGAAAAAATCTCAGCACTTATAATCTCAAAGCACGACATGTGATCAGCCCCCGTTATAAAACAGTTTATACAGCATTAAAATTCATATGATGAGACCTACCTTTTCCGCTAACAATTCTCTGATCTTGCTTGCTTGGAGACGAAATTTCATTAACTGTGACTCCAAAGTTAAACATCTTTCCTTCCAGTTTACAGTACCTTCTGGCTCTGAAAGTTCAGCCATACTTATGCTGGAAAAAGAAAGGGAAAAAATACTCATATCAAATTGAGTATGTATTTAATGTCTAACTTTTTTACTATGCATACTAACCTATTTTATATAAATCCTAAGAATGCTCCCACGTTTTATACATGTACAGTTTCATGAAACTTAGTAAAAATACACTAGTTTACAAAAGCCCTAATCACAACTATCAAATTCTGAAATCTGTGTTGCTAATATGTAGTTTTATCACATTCTAATTGCTCCGAAAATTTGGAGCTGCAATTAGTTTTCCCTGATAAGAAGAGACACTTCACAGATCTTAATCTTCAGTATATATCCTTTCTTAGGAAAGGCTTGTAGAAAACTGAGCTTTTGCTTAGAAAATGCCTTACATAGGTGTAACTGCCTGTGTGTTACTTTTATGCAAGCGGATTTATGCATTTGGTTTTATGCAAGCTTAATGTTTGGTAGATGACTCTTTTAAAAGTGTTTTAAAATTCTTAAGCCTAATCAAATTGTGTTCAAAATTTAATATCCTTAATAAGATGCAAAGGGGAGTTTCTGGTTCCAAATGCAAAGGCAGGTGAGCGACTGGTCCCTAACGGACCCCACACAGGAAAAACAATCCCTTCTGCATTAGCTGTTGCAGATCTCAGNAATGCTCCCACGTTTTATACATGTACAGTTTCATGAAACTTAGTAAAAATACACTAGTTTACAAAAGCCCTAATCACAACTATCAAATTCTGAAATCTGTGTTGCTAATATGTAGTTTTATCACATTCTAATTGCTCCGAAAATTTGGAGCTGCAATTAGTTTTCCCTGATAAGAAGAGACACTTCACAGATCTTAATCTTCAGTATATATCCTTTCTTAGGAAAGGCTTGTAGAAAACTGAGCTTTTGCTTAGAAAATGCCTTACATAGGTGTAACTGCCTGTGACATCCTGGTTCGTGCATGTTTTGGTTTCAGATCTGTGCTTTTATCCCCACTTAACTGCTCATGCCTTCTGGAAATTAATCTCAGCGCCCTTCTGGACAAGCAGTACTGGAAAAATTATTCAGGATGAGAGCTGGCTCATCATGGTTTGAGCCTGAGAAGCCAAGAAAATCATCTGTGTGCAAGCAGAAGGGCTGGGCTCTGTCGTGTTCCAAGTGTTTGTAGACAGTTTAATAAAGAGTAAGGGAAAGGCTGAATGTAACCATTCAGTTCTAGAAGTCCCCTTGCTAAGTAAAGGCGCTGGCCATTGCAGGGCTTTGAACACTTAAGTGTGGCTTTGAAAATGAAGCCTGAATAGCTCCTAAGAATCCAATTTATCTCAGAAATAACAAACAGATATAAAAACTCCATTCAGTGGAAGGCAGATGGAAGATAACAACAAAGAAAAAACTACAAGTCATAATATACTGCATGTTTGTCACCTAGGCCATGAACAGTGAGATCCTCACAAGGAAACGCAAGAAGCCACTATTTTCAGCATGATGAAGGAGGCTGACACAGCAAAATCATTCATAATGCAGATCTCCATACTGCAAGTCTTGATGCAGTTAGCATGGATTAATAAGTAACACCTTGGAGAGCCCCCCTCCCCATGACTACTCCAGTCCTTCAGAAGCCTAAGTTCAAGCACTTCCCTTCCTCCCAGTGTTGGAGGAGGTAGCCAAGGTTCATATCCCTCAGCTGGAGCTGGACCTATGCATTTATCTTTTCCACTGCTTCTGACAACAGGAGGAAAAAAGGCAAAGGCAAAGCATCACAAGACACATCAAAGTCATGAGCAGGATTCCAAAAAGTCCTTCACTGTGCTACAGTAATATTTTCTAGTTCTCCTCTAAATTTCCCATGTCTTGCATTATTCTCAAGTTCATCATAGCTCAACAGGTGAAAAACAGGCTCAAAATCTTCTTTCCTGTCACATACCCTAATTTCCTTGTTTTTTTTCATTCCATATCTTAAGTTGGAAGAAAAATTAGGAAAGAAAAACGAATAAAGTTTGTCAGTTTTTCACCACAATCACTAGTCTGAAGATAACTGTTACACTCTTGGCTCTTTCTTCCTCTTGATCCTGCAGACTATCATTCAAGCTGCTAAGCCAGAGGTTGCAACCATCCCTGTTCAGGAATCTCCCACTCAGCAATCCCCATGGAATCACTAGAATTTAAACACATTATTAAGATAGTTTCCTGAGCCCATCCTACAACACCTGAGTTCTAAAATTTAAGTATACAAGATTTCAACTGCTATCCTTCGAGGTGACCAAGACACTTATTGTGTCTTTTACCATTCCCCCCCACATCTTTTAAGCTTGACAGAAAATTCCTTGAACGGTCTGGAAGCAAGCTGCTCACCGTTGTCCTTTCCCTAATCCATGCTCTTCTCTCCTTATGCAGAATCCCCCGCTTCAAGGGGAAAAGGTGGCACTTCCAAGCAGCAGCTTCTCCTACTTTACAGAGGGAAGAAGAAGTTTCAACTGCAGGTTGATCTGGACAGACAGCCTGGACTCTGCTCTCCTAAGTAATGAAGAGTGGCAGTTTACTACTAGATTGTTTATTTAGCTACATGAGACAAAAAGGGATGCAGCCAACATCTGGTTAACAGCGGGATGTTTCAGTGTTTGTGGCAGTGGAAACACAAACGGATCATGTAATGAAACAATTTTTGCTTCTCAGTAGGGCACAATATTACAGGGTGGAGTTAAAAATGTTTGTCTTTCAACAGACAAAACATTTGAGTAGATGGATTTCTGGCAGTGAACAGTGTGTCCAGCCAAGTAGTTTCTCAATTTTCAAGCTAATTAATATCCCACCATATAAACATTACAGATAAAAAGATTGAAAATAACCTTTTCTATGGTGGGTTGTTTGCTAGAGATCGTAATGATTTACTTCGCATTTTCCAACAAGCCAGTGGGTTCTGAAAATATTTACAGGCACATAATACACTGTTTACAATTGCAGAGTGAATGATCTTACTTAGAATCAATGACTTCCTGTTTCTTGTCTGATTCCCCAAGGGAGGAAAAAAATGAGTTCATCTCTCTTGGCTTAATAGAGTACTCTGAATCAGCACTCAAACCTACTCAGAGTCCGCCCCTTCTTCCTGCTCCAGTTCCCACCGCAAAGCCCTCCATATCCCCTGAGTCTTTAAAAATTAAATCTTTTGAAAAATAAACTAAAAAAGCACACATTAAAGCCTTAAGTTCTAATTATGTCATCAAAAATTAATTGAGACAAGTTTGACAAGTCTGGAAAGATTAAATTCATCGTTTTCATTTTTTAAGTTTATAAACCTCTTTCCAGGCTTCAAGAAGTCAGAATGTCACATTCTCCCCAAAGGCATTGATATAATTTCCTTTTCTTTGCCGTCTGCTTCGAAATTATCAAAATACATTTCAGGGTGAAGGAGGGGAAAGTGTTCTAGCTTTTTGAAGCATGTTAAAAAATTTACATATTCCTTATTGTACTGTCAAATGTTTTCCTCTGTTTTTAACAAAACTGAGTGTTTGGTTAACTAAATGCTTCACATTCTGTCCATATGTTCTGGATGTCCTTTCTATGCTGGACAAAGCTTAGTAAGTTCTTCTGTTTCAATAGGCATGGGTTTGCACAGTATATAGTGCAAATATATACTTCACCATCCCAAAATGTTCACCAGCCCAAATGCATTTGGACTATACCTCTCAAATTTCAGGTCCCTTTCTTCCACCTTTTCATTGACACTTACAAATTTTTCTGGAGCCATAAAGGTTGGACTGGAGAAGAGAAATGCTGAGACACAGAGTGGACCTGTTTAGGAATCAAGGAAGTCATTCTCAAGTTTGTTGCTGGCCAGGGCCCTTATTCAGCTCCAAACACTGGTAACTTTATTTTCCATTTGACTCATTTTGCATAATTCTGTGTTCAGACAAACTGTAGCCTAAACTGTTTAAAACTTCCTTCAAAATCTCATTTATGAAATCTCATCCTACTGCTTCCTAGCTATTGAGAAGTTTGATTCCTAGATATTGAGCAGTTTGTTGTGAAACAAGACAGTCAGCCAGGACCCCCCACCCCAGTCCCAGGCACAGACCCCCGCAAGCCCCTCTGATTTCAGGGGCCAGGCTGCCAGCTCCCAGCTCATTACTGCCTGCTCAGCCTCCCAGGGAAATGGCACAACACGGGTGCTCATCTGCATCTGCATTTGACCAGTGTCAAATGTGTGCAGCAAACAACATGAAAGCACACAAGACTGTTTTATGTCCTTTGCCTGATGACAGCAATTTTTAAGGTCGCAGCGTGACATCACACTAAATACCAATGTTTAATTTTTACGTGACATTCCGAAATCTGGCAGTGTAGCTATTTCAAAAGTATCTTAATTTTGCTCGTTTGTTTAGGAGTTGTGTCCTTCCTGCTCTTCTATTTTCGGGAGGACAGCAGGGATGCGGCAGCGGCACTGCCAACTGGACGAGAGGAGCCTGGAACCCACGGGACCTACGCCGCCCTCGAGCCCGCCAGTCCCCGCC
>VZRE01012461.1:0-64390 GCA_013396775.1 Cephalopterus ornatus | reverse complement strand
GCCCAGGAAGGTGCGGGGCGGGCGCCTGAGGCGGCGGTGGCGCGGCCCGGCCCGGCCCGGGTCCGGCCGAGAGCTCGGAGCCGCCGTGGGGAGCGGGGCCGCTCGGGAGGGAGAGCGCGGGGCACCCGCAGGCAGCGGAACCTGGGCAGTCGGGCTCTTGTCTTCCCGTGGCCGCCCGAAGGTGCCGAGGGCTGCGGTGTTGGGTACTCCGACTGGGAGTAGATAATAGATCAGGAGATCTTACCAGTTTATATAAATATATGAAGAGGGGGTGCAGACAAGATGTGGCCGGGCCCTATGCAGTGGTGCCCAGTGCCAGGACAGGAAGCCATGGGCACAGGCCGAAACACAGGAGGGTCTCTGAGGCCATCAGGAAGCACCAGATGTGGCATGAGAATGTCCGAGCGCTGGCACAGGTAGTCCAGAGAGACTGTGGAGTCTCCATCCATGGAAGCATTCAAAAGACACCTGGACGTCGGCCTGGGTAACTGGCTCAGGTGGCCCAGGTAGAGGAGGAGATTGGTCCAGATCCAAAGGTCCCTTCTGAACTCGGCTCTTCTGTTCATAACGAGTTTTTGTGTCAGTGAAGCTGTAAGCACGTTAAATTTCAACTACTTAAACAAGAATAACTTGTTCTTTGTAACATCCGTGATAGCAAAGCGGTTTTGTTTGCTACACAGTTCTAACCTGACATCAATACATGTTGAATGAGTTTTGAACAGTAGAAGAGAACAACAGAAGTTTTGTGCCGTTACTACCATGCTTCTGTATGATGGTTCCAAATAGCGATCCAGCATCATGTCAAAACTCCAGTGAGACAGTTTGTCATTCATCTAGCAATTCCTGTTTGCTATGATTTCTATTTTGTGTCATGAAGTTTGGGTGAATTTTGGATGAAATGATTGAAATAGTTGATAAAACTATTACCTTGAAAAAAAAATTGTACAGCTAATGCAATAAACATTATTTCAGGACAGTAGGACAGTGAAAAGGAAGTGTTATTATGTAATTATGCTTTTAAAACCCTGTGACCTGTTGATTTGAAGTTTTTTTGTTTGTGTCTTGTTTTTTAAGGAGGTATTTCTCTAATCAGATAAAATGGTTTTAAAGAAGAAGAAGAAGGAAATGCAGGTGGATGCATTCTTTCTTGATCATCATCAGCTTGAAAAACTTCAGAGTAAGTAGAGTGTATTTTTCTGAACTAATGCGGGATTTCTCTTGCCTTCGAGTAGCTACTGAAATTGATCTGTGTTTTTGCTTGTTACCTTTTATTTCTAGGAGGTTTGCTTTGTGATTGTTAGGTGTGTTTGTTCTTCTGTGGTTCATTTTTATTTTGTAATGACAATGACTTCTTACCTTGACAGAGTTAAAAAAAATCCTTTAGAGCACTGTCTTTTTGGTTTGAAAACTCTTAATTTTGTTTTGTGTTTGATATGAAGGTCCTACTTGTGATCCCACTTGTACACCTGTAATTCAGTGATATAGGAAGTACTACCTTAATATGTGGGCTAATACTCAATTTCCAGGAATCACAGAATGATTGAGGTTGGAAGGGTTCTGTGGAGGTCATCTTGAGTGTATTTTTCCCAGTCTGTGTTTTCTGTAGTTAACTTGATTTAAAGATACTGTTGATATAGTCTTTTATTTTGTGTTTTTTTTTTTTTTTCCTTTGGTTTCTTCTGATTTATTTGATCATATAAGCTTCCAGTGATATTTACTTTAAAAAACCCGAAACCAAGCAATGCAAGATTTGTATACTAAAGTATACTCAAGTTACTATGAGGTAGTACTGGTGAGGTCACACCTGGTGCACCGTATCCAGTAGTTGGGTCCCCAGTACAAGAGCAATATGGACATACTGGAAAGAGTCCAACTAAGGGCTTCCAAGATGCTGAAGGGCCTGGAGTGTCCTTCCTATGAGGAAAGGCTGAGAGAGCTATGATTCTTTAGCCTGGTGAAGAGAAGGCTCAGGGGCATCTTACCAATGTGTAAAAAATTCCTAACCGGAGGACATGAAGGAGGCAGAACCAGGGTTTTTATTGTGCTGAACACTGATGGGCCAGGAAGCCATGGGCACAAACTGAAACTGTTTAGATTCCCTCTAAACATCAGGAAATGCCGTGTTAATGTGAAGGTGACTGAGCACTGGCACAGCTTTCACAGGGATGTCAGGGAGTCTCCAGCCTTGGAGATATTCAGAAGCTGTATGGCAATGATCCTAGGAAGCCAGCTCTAGATGACCCAACTTGAGCAGTGATATTGGACCAGATGACCTCCAGTGGTCCCCTCCAATTCAACCATGCTGTGATTTTGTGAAAGTGGTCTTCATACTGCTGATAAGGCCTACTATTATGTTTCAGGGAAACTGATTTTTTTTTTTTTCATTTGTTAGAGAAAAAAATTGGTGTTAGGGTGTTGTAAGATGACTTAAGGCTTTGTGGCACCAGTAGATTTACTGGAAGAGGAAAAAAACCCAAGAATTAAGCAGTCATTTTATATTATTATAAAGTATGTATTGTTTATACTGTTTATTTTAATTACTTTCTAAAAAGGGATTTTTGTTTCAAATGTAGAGTTTTCAAAGGCTGAAGAGCAAAACCTGGCTTCTCTGCTTCTGCACTGCGCACAGCTGAGAAACGGCATCCAGCAGATCCAGTGTATTAAACAAGTAAGACTTCACTGTTGTTAGTGTGGTTTTTGGTAACTGTGTCTTGCACTGTTAATGGGAAATAGAATTAAAAATAAACTTTGTAATGTTTTTAGCCGTTCTTGGAAACAGGTAAAAAGCAGTTATTGCTGCTGCACATAGACCAGGTAGAAATGTGGTTCTAGTACTTAAATCAGTCGCTGAAAATGGTGGAAGACAAGTGATACCAAGTTTCCTATTTTGTATGTATGTATTTTTGGTATTACAGGTGTTGTTGGAACATTAGCTAACACTTCCAACTCAAAGGAAATACAGTAAAGAGACGACAGTTTTCCACCATATACTTGGAGGAGAGGGAAATCTGCCACTGTTAATGATGGTATATCCAGAGCTTTTTGTTCATCTTGCGTTCTTTTGATTGTAGATTATGCCACTGGTGAAGAAGATGGATCAGAACTCTGCATGTGATCCCATGGTTAAAGCCTGTTTGGATGTTTTGGGAGAGACATATTTTTCACTGAGTATGAAGAATCCTTTGAAAAAAGTATTAGCAAGGTAAAAAATTGAATAGTAAGCCTTTATTTTGTTTAAATGCTCTCTTTACCTAGAAGTCAGTAATTTGTCATTCACAACAAATTGCTGTAGTTTAATTACTGAAAATTTGTGGTACTAATACGTGAATATTAGTAGTATTTTTTTTTCTGGCTTAGTTAAAAATTTTAATTATAAGTAACTTATCATTGGATAAATAACTTCAAAGTGAAGTATTATTTTGATCTGTTTCATTATTGGAAAGACAACATACTGTGTAATTAGCACTTTGAATTTTAAAATCCAATGTTAGCAGAAATTCAAAATGCCTCTGTTAAAAAAAAAATCTCAGCTTTGTCAAGAGAAAGCGGTTCAGAGGAATCCTAACTAAACTGATTTCTTGTGCCTATTTTTATTGCAATTAAATTTTCCTGTTGCAAAATTACTGCTTTATTTCTTTAGTGAATTTATTACAGCCTTAATGTTTTTTAAGATCCAGTGCTTAGCTGTCTTCCTTTCTTTATCTGAAAAGGTTCATTGTCCCCACTGAGAGATGCAGGGCTTCCGTCTGGCATTTGATTGCAGGCGAGAGTTTTACACCCATTTGACAGGTTTTCTAGCTGCAAAATTAGAACCTGCATGCTTATTTTAAAACAGACTGTTTCTGTTTATTAGAGTTTTAGCTGACATTGACTTCAGTCGAGGTGATGTTCAACACCTCAGTGTAAGCAAACTGATTGTGCTGTTTCTTGCCGTTGCAGTTCACTGAACGGTCTTCCTGAAGAGTTGATGATGTTAGGTGTGCAAAGCTTTGTGTGCTGCCTTAGGGCAGAACTGAAAACCACAAATGTGTATTTGTACAGAAGAGTGCTGGACAACCTTGCTTCCTGCATGGAGGACTTCAGCTTAGGTACAGTGACATCGAATATATTGTCGTCTGGTTTAATTTGCTCAATGCTGGTTTGCACCTTGGTGCCACACCTGATAATAGTGTTTGCCATTATGCTAAATAAGTTGTGCTGGCTGGTATTCAGTACTTAAAATGTATTTTCTTTTCTCTAGGTAGAACAAGTATTAAGAACCTGTTTGAAGAAGGTAAAGTTATATTTACAGTGAAATAAGCTTCACTGCAGATTATTGGGGGAGGAGTGGATATGTGAAGAAGTTACATGGAGCAGGGCATGAAGATCTATCAGATCTCATTTCCTCCTGGTTAATTTTCAATAACTAGTACCCTCACATGGTACTTTTTTGTCAAAGACAAGGCTTTGATTTGTACCTTTAATTTCCAAGGGTCAGTCTTGCTTTATTGAGCAACTCCAGACATAAATCTGTAAAGGTACCAGTGAGTGATTCTTAAAGGACTGGGGGAGTTGATGCTACTTTGCGCGATGCATTCTCTGTGTTGTGCTTCGTAATAAAGTTGGATGTGGGAACACTGAGCTGTTAACAGTCAACTACAGCAAGCCCAGGCCCACTGGGCAAGAATTTTGTTTAACGGTAATTTGGCAGAAATCTGATCTTCCTGTAATGTGGGATTACTGGACATATTGTGCCCTCAGCATGCAAGTAGTGTTCAGCTTCATGTGGACCTTTTATGGTTGCTGTGTCTTTTTTGGTAATTTCAGCTTTTCATGAAGGAATCAGAATTCTCAATACCTCATAGGAGTGGGCCAAGTGGGTTTGGAAACTCTTGTTTTGTATCAGGTTGTTGCAAAACAGCGTGAGATTTTGCTTCAGCATTGCTTGTTTTGGTCTGCACTAAAATGTCAGTTTAATTTGTTGTTGGAGTGGAAGAAACACCACTCTATGGATAACTGTTCATTGTAGCTGGCTATGATGTGTATGTGTGCTTGATTTGCTGGCATTTTTCTGTTCTATTTCTCTTTTAAGTAAATTCATACCATAATTATTTTCACTAGTTCTTCAGTTTCTGCAGAAGTCGCTACTTGACATACAGGAAGAAAACAGGCAAGTGAATTCAATATAAGCTCTACTTTATCTGTTTCTGTTTCACTCTTGCAAGATAATTTGGTTTTGAGTATCCCTTTAATTGATGAAAGATGGGAATGTCACTTTACAATGATGCATATTTTAAATAAAAAAGCTGCTGATACTTTTTTTTTGTGGCAAATATGATCCAAAATAACAGAGTAAGGCACTGATACTGTTTTGGAGCTACTACTTCTAAGGGAGACGTTTGAATTGTGGTTTTGCTGTCTGAATTGTAACTAAAAGGTGTAATCAGTAGATATAAAATTCAGATAGAGTAATACTCTTTCACTTTCCATGAGTGTTTAATTCAGTATTTGTGTTCTGTTTGGTCTGTCGCAGCAGTCATCATTTAATACCTTGACATTTTCCAGCGTTGCATCAAGTGAGGTCTCTTCACTGTGATCTCTCTCCAGAGGAGGGTGCTTAATGAAGTGTTTTGTACACTAAAAGTTTAGGTATTTTCTGTTGTCATGTTAAAAGAAAGTTGAGTCATAGAAATATGCTTTGCACATAGAGGAACTACTTGAAAAACAAGAAAATAGCAGCACTGCATTCTGTTGGTCTTTTGGGAAAGTTTCTGGAAAAATTCAGCTCTGTTCAGGCAGAATCAAATGAGTGAAAGTTTGTCACAGGAACCCACAGAAGTGTGGCAGAATTTGTCATTTTTTTTGTTATCTTCATTTTAACAGACTGCCCTCGAGTCCACTTCTCTTTTTCCTGTAGTTATGTATCTGGTCAACTCAAGCAATAAATTAATTTTTAGTGTTAATTCTTTCTGAATTTAGCAGAATGTAGGTTTCTAGGGATGGTGAAGAATGGCTTTATTATCCTTCTTGTATGCATGTTTGTCTTTATTTTTTTTCTCCACAGAAAGAATCTTGGAAATTGTATTGTTCAGACTCAGTTAATGCATGATTTACTGATAGCCATTAAAGTTTCAATGATGCTTATACAGAAATTGCAAGAAAATATCCAGGGAAATCTTTGGAAACACAATGAATCTTTTGTTTGGCAATGTATGTGTAGTTTACTGAAAAGCTTCGCAACCTTCTTAATGGATGGTAAGTGTAGTAACATTCAAGCCCAAATATTTTTATTAACTCGGTGTTGTTGTCTTTGTAGTAAATACAACCTGTATGTATAAAAACTTAGTTTAGCTTGAATGGAAATTGAATTACTGAGATTAATGGAAGTGGGAACAGTCTTTGGTTTGTAGATAGTGGTTTTGGAGTCTACAGTTCAACATGTCCTACTGTAAGAAAACAATGTAAATGCTATTACTAATAATTCAGAAACTAACACAAATGCTTTTTGGACTTGCAGAACGTCTGTGCCTACCAGAAATTTATACATGTCTGCGAATTATGCTGTCAGCACTATTTATGAGTGCACTATAACTAATTATATCTTCTTCTTATACAGACATATTTGTACAGTAGAATTTAACATGTGTCCATAGGCTCTGCCACAGCTCTCCTTGGCTTACTGGGCAGTTCTATATTTTCTATCTGTTAAAAGGTATTGACAGTTTCCCATTACACTGGAACATAAATTCATTAATACTTGCTAGCCAGGTGGACACTACGGATTTGTGATTATACAACTACAAGTAGTCTAGGAAAATGCAATACCATCTTTATAATTTTGATATGTAGTTCTAACACGCAGTGTTCGCTGCGCTCTAATGTAAAATATCTTTCTCTGCCATATAGCAACACTCCTGCAAACTGTCCAGACTACCTCAGGACTGGCTGTTATTCTGTTTACTAGAGCTATGTATGAACCAGTTGAGGAATTACCTTCCTTGGTAAGTGTTTCTTCACTAGGACTGTGCAATGTCATAGCGATGTTAATCTGTGCTATCAGAGTTGTTTGGAGGCTTTGCTGATGCAGAGGCTTGCCAACCTCTGCATCAGTCTTCAGCTGGGGCGTAAATCTGTTACTGTCTCCTTGCCATATCTCTCTGAAATAATAAGACCTTGGGTTTTGAATTTGAGAAAACCAGTGTACAAGAAATCTCTTCACGTCTTCTAAGTTTAGCACAAAACAGCTTTTCTCCTGTGCTGAGACACTGTAATGGGTGTTATTTTGCTGTTACAGGTCAGTGACTTGCTTCTTGGGACAATGAAACACGCAGGCGTGCCGGCGTGGTTTGTGAGGAACTGTGGGGCTCTGTGCACGGCAGAACTCCCCGACTCAGTCCTCCTCTTTCTTTGCCATGGAGCACTTGCTATGCTGGATTGGAAGAACGGCAGCATGGGTGAAAATGGAGAGAAACTATTAGTAGATATTGCATCAGTCTTGTTGTCTTTGAGTTCAGAGTAAGTTTGTGTTTTGATTTGTGTTGTTTTGTTTTTGGGAGGAGTGGTTTATCTTTCTACTTCTGTTTTCATGTAACTCCTATAGTTCTGGTGGATTATCTCTCTGTTTTCTTTGTAATGATACTAGGTTTTTCCACAGATCACATGAGCTTTTTAATATATTCAGAATAACACTGTAAATTTGAAAAATACAATGATATTGCGTAGTTAATTCCAAACGTCAATTTTGTCTTGCATGGTAAAATAAAATTTTGTTTTCTAACATGCGGGGGAATAATTTACCAACTTCTTTATGATAGGGTGTGTCAGAATCATTTCTTATGTAGCCAGATAAACTTTAGTTTCAAAACATCCTTCTAAAAGTTAAGAAGAAAACAAAATGTGCCATTGAGTGGAATACTTGAAGATAGATGAGTTAGTTGGTTTTTTTCTCACTGCAAGCATTGACTGCTTGCATCTAATGGCCTGACCAGCACTATTGCATTGGAGGTTAAAACATGTACTCGGTTCAACCTTTGTTCCTGCCTTGGGGGTCAGTTTTGTGATTTTGTTTTGCACGTAGGGTACTCAGTTTGGATGGTTTTATATGGCAATGAAAAGTTTTCCTTATATTTTCAAGAAGTGCGCAGTAACATAATGCTGCCCAAATATTAGCAGGTGCATAGTAATTTCTATTTTTGCTTTTAAAAATGAAGTGTGGCATGTCAAGTTTCTTTTCATATTTAGGGTGTTTAGCTGTGACCACTTAATAGCATGTCAGGTAACTAAGCATGCACTTTGCAACATCCAGTTCATCACTTCTGTTTCATTCCTTTTCCTTAAGGAGAAGTGGATAGTGTCTTCTTACCTGTTTTCGTGCAAGGTGAATGAATGTGATGAATAATTATTTTGAAACACAAATTTATTTTTTTTTTAAGTGATAAATGAAAATAATAAACTTTTTTTTTGTTTGTTCTTTTTAAAAGGTTAAAAGAATCCAGTGTGGCAACATGTTTGTCTAGAGTCCTTGCTATTTGGACCAATTCAGCACTGGCTGCCCTTGCTTCAGGCTCTCCAAATCTGAAAATCAAGCTGAATGGGAACTCTGACATAATTGGGAAGCTGCTGGAATATGTTTATACACACTGGGACCACCCTCTGGATGCCATTAGGCACCAAACTAAATTGATATTCAAGAATCTTCTTCAGATACACCAAACCAGCATTACTGGATCCAATGAAGAATCAGACCCGTTCTTTTCAAGGCTGATAAAGCATTTACTAAGCTTGGATTGGCATGTGAAAGGGAAGTACTCTTCTCTTGGCTGTCTTGTGGAGTGTGTGGGCACTGAAAATATACTACAGTTGGACAGAACAATTCCAGTACAAATCCTGGATGTGATGAATGATCAATCTCTTGCACCTTATGCCAGTGATCTTCTGGAAACCATGTTTACAAATCACAAAGCCCATTTTAGTTTGAGTTTTCAAGAAAGCACCTGGATTGATCGGTGGCACAACATCTGGGTTTCTCCTCTTCTGGTAATACTATGTGAAGGGAACCATGACCAAACTACTTACATAATAGACTACTATTTACCAAAATTACTCAAATGTAACCCTGACAGCCTGAGTTACATGATTAGAATTCTTCAGGCCTCTGCAGATGCTAATCTGGGTAAGAAAATAAATTTTGTGTTTGTAATTATAATTGTTTTTTTAAAACAAAAATCTCAGACATGATTTCTGATCTATTGTTATTGTTAGAATTAACTTGGGAGAAAAATTCCAGATAGTTATTATTGCTATTAGTATTTCAAGGTGAAAGTCATAATAATCACAAGTGTGTCTTCATGACATGAGTAAAATAATTACTATTCCTTTCCACCTCGTGGGTGCCTTACTGTTCACTTTACATGCCAGGGTTTATGTATCTGTGTTTTCTTCCACTGTTTTTCTATTCCGCTGTTATTTCTTACACAGGCATGTCCAGTAACAGGATTTTACAGACTTTTTCTTGCAGATATGTGGATATGAGGTTTTATGTTTCTCTTTTAGTTTTTGACGTGATTTAGCATAATTCTAACATAATGGCTTGTGAGACCTCACAAGGTCTTTTTTTTCATATGTGTTTAAGATGAAGCTTTTCAGGAACCAGACAATTTAGAACTGGTTTAATCTATAATAGGACTGTCTTCTGGGATTTACAGTGTAGAAGTAAAAGGAGGTGGAGGTTGGTCGTGTTGAAAGTGTTGGGAGTTTCTGAGAAGCATTGCAAATAGTACGTTGTTTGTGTTACTCAGACTATAATTATTGCTAGTTTTAATTTTGTTTTAGGCTCTTGCAGTACTAGAGGAGCTCTTGGAGCATTAATGGCATGCCTGAGAACAGCCAGGGCTCACGGACACTTGGAGCTTTCAAATATCATGAGCAATGGTCTTGTATCCACTGAATGTATAAAACAAGGTCTAGTTCATCAGCACAGTCAGGTAAAGATCAACCTTTTATGTGTACCTATAAATTAGAACAGTTGCTTTGATTCTGATCACTGTGTCAGCATTGTTTCAAAACAAAGGTATCATCACAGGTGCCAGTAACTCTTCTATGGTTAACTTCCAAATATCTTTCAGGTTTGCATTGATGCTTTAGGTTTGCTTTGTGAAACCCATCGTACCACAGAAATTGTGTCTATGGAAGAAATGCAACTAATTCAAATTTTTATGATGTACAACTTGAACAGTCAGTCTCCTTCAGTAAGGCAACAGATCGTTTCTTTGCTGAGAAAGGTAATTTCAAACCGTAAGTGCCTGTTACATTAGTTATAGTGACATTAAAAACAAAAAATATTCTCGAGTATGTCATGACGTTGCTCATCTGAAAGAGCAGAAGCTTTGCTGTATGTATTACCCAACTGAATGGTGTTAAGTCATTGCAGGCAAGGATGGCTTAAACAAAAAATGAAGTGGTTGGTAGGCACAGTAACTTGGTCATGAATGGTAGTGGGTGTTGCTTAACTTGCCAGCGCCTGCACAGTTTGCCAGTAGCAAATCAGCTCTGTAGGGTAAGCAGTGAACCTTGTGTTGCCTTTGCTGTGGGCTCAGATTGTGCTTACATAGACTTGTCACACCTCAGGCAAATTCACAGTCACTCAGTCAGCCTCAGAAACCTCACCTGGAAGACAAGATAGAGGAATATTAATGGAACAGCATGGCAAATGCGGCTGTGCCATTACAGTCTGCAGGGATTGAGTCTCTCAACGCTGTGGAAATTGTCGAGATCGTGTGAAGTTCATGGCAGAAGCATCTGGGTAAAATGAGGAAACCGTGGATGCATAAAGAACGTTTTGGGACATATTCATGGGAAAAGAAAACAGCGTGGAAGGAGAAAATAACTAATTTGAGATGGGTCTTAAATGAAGGGAATAGGTTTGGCAGAAACAAAAGAGAAATCCAGCTCTTTCCATTCTCGCCTGCTGCAGACACATGAGATGGAAGAATTGTATTAGAGGGAGTGTAGTAAGAAAGGAGATACTACCAGGGAGTAATAAAAGAGGTGGAGGAAACATTCTGTAGGTGCTAGTCAAACTCTTTAACAGACACTGAGGCTGTAAAATTCATATGCATTAATTAAGCTTTTTTATATGTTCCACAGAAAATGAGGAGGTGAGAGGAGAAGACTAGGCATGAATTTAAGGGGGAAGATGAAAGAAGGTGTTGGAGGTCAGAGGGAGGGGAATAAAGGTCACAAGAGAGATGGGAAGCAAATCCTTGGGTTTGGAGTGGAGAGAGAAGGATCTGTTCTGTGTTGTGTTGTGTGCAAACTTCCTAAATATTACAAGCAATATGATCTGGAAAATAAGCTGAAAATCTGCCTTTCCCTTATTTAACTGTCAATGATTCTTACCTTACCTATGTTTTGCTTTTGTTTTAAAAGTTATTTTGTAGGATACAAGAAAGTTCCCAGGTGCTTTATAAATTGGAGCAAAATAAAACCAAGCAAGAATTACTTGAAAACTCAACTACAATGCATCCTTTGGGGATTTTGCAGCAATATAAAGTAAGTTGGACTGCTAGACACACAGATGTAAGAGGTGGGATAGCATTACTGAAAGTTCATTGTTCTTGAGTAGCTCTGAGTAAGTTACACTGTGTGTGCATTAGGAAATAGTGCAGTGCAGAAGGAAAAAACCTGTAAAGGCAAACAGTGCTGAGGAGCTTGTCCACTCTGATGCACTTACACAGGTTAATTTTGGCTAAATATACCATTGTTGATGAACTGAGTGCCCATTAGTATTTGGAGGTGTCTTCAAGGTCAATATTTTTCAAGAGCAGTATTTTCTGAGTGGTTGCTCCATGATGTGAATTCAAGCAGCAGTAAGCGAGGAATGGCTGGAGATGTAACCTCAATCAAAAAAAAAAAAAAAAAATTGGGTAAATGTCCTGTCAGTTCTGGGCCATTTAGTAGTGTGTTTTAAATGATGCATGTTACTTGGACTTCAAATAGAGATCAGTTCAGCTTCAGCCTTTTTCTTTCTCTCCAGAATGATCAGTGAGTGAGAGAATGACTGAGAGAGCTTCAGTATGAAGACTTCTTTTGTATTTGTCCTTTTTTACCTATTTAAAGGCTCACATCATTGGTTTCTTTGTGTTAAACTGTTTCTTTGTCTTGAATTCTACTTTTCCGGGTCAGCTAATTTTCCAGTTTTGGTACAATGGCCATCTTTCTGTGGGAGTGGGTAAGGGAAACTCTTGCCTTTAAAAAATCCCAAAGGATTGTCCAGCCTTCACTGTACTCTAGGAAACAAGAAATTTTGTCAGTACTACAAAGGTAGGCCTACCGTTCTTCCAAAATTAACTGTAAGGTCATAATTTTCTGGATAACATGTAAAGCAGAATGTCCTGAATTCAGTTACTTAGACTTTTGCTTGTAGTGCAGCAAGTAAACTGTCTCAAATTTTTTCTTGTGATTTTCAGGATTTCATGTCATCTGTATGTGACAGACTTTTTGAGGTATTGTTTCCTGGTTCATCACACCCAACCAGATTTTCTGCACTAAGTATTTTGGAATCAATAGCAGAAGTATTTTTGATTCCAAAAGGTGAGAAGCCTAATTTTATAGACTGTAGGAATGAGTGGTATTGAAGAAGATTCTTTCACACCATCTAATGAATTTCTGCCAAAGTAAAATAGTATTCTTAGTCCTTAATTTCTGTGGGTTTCCTGGGTTGATTTCATTTACCTGAAGGAAGGATAGTATGTTTTATTGGAAAAAGGAATATTGAAGTGAAAGCAAATGTTTATGGCCTGTTGAATATCTTCCATAAGTTGGGATTCTCTTGCATATCCTGCTTTTTAGCAAAGTTTTTCAATGAATTTTTGTTATTATAAAGAAAATTTCTGGACAAGTTTCAATATATTTGGTAACTTACTCTTTTATCCTGTTCAAACATCTTGATAATTTAAAAAACTGAATTCATGAAAACTCTTGATTGAAAAACCTTGCATATCCTCATGATATTATTATATTAAATAAAAAACAATTTTATTGACCAGTTAATGATGTTGTTCTGCTGTTATTTTAAATTTTCTTCATGATGTAATGGAACCCCAATTCAAGAAGTATTAGTGAGGGCCTTAGAGTACTGATGGTTTTACTAAGTCTTGTCTTTGGATCATATGGCCAACATAAAAGTATGTTTTCAGGCTTAAATTGCAACTTTTTATTTTTTAAGAAATGATTTATGTAAGATTAAAGTTGATTTTGAGAGGAAAGAAAAAATGTCTTGTTAGATCTTTTCTCAAAACACCTTGATAAATGATGAACACATTAATTTTATTATTATGAGTATGTAGTACATTGTTACTGCATTTTTTTAATAGAAAGTTGTATTGAGAGTTTTTATAGAAGAAGCATAGAATTTCAGAAACCTGACGTTGCTTTTATAAAGGAAGTTTAACTGCTGTTGTGTTCTCTGCTGGATGGTGGTGCACAATATTTACATCTTAAAATTTCTGGCTTCTTTGTAGCATTCTATCAGTCACTAGAGGTCACGACTCCCTTACATGAAAATTAAAAGCAAAAAATTGTAATGGCTTACATTTTGGGGGATTATTTCTATGACAGAAGAACCCAAAAGACCAAAACACATTGAATTTTTTAAACATTTTTTTGAAAGTAATTATTTTCTAATATTATGTACTTCCCAGGAAAATAATTTGCAAGCAAAGCTAAAATAAAGGTTATTTCCAGTTCTGAATTTAAAGGGAATAAATGGGATTCTGTTTTTGGCAACAAGTTACTTTCAGTATTACTAAGAGTGATTTTTTTGGATAGGGTAAGCTTTTTTTTCTCCCAACAGTAATCGGGGTATTTTAAGACCTGCTAAGAGTAGTAGTAAGTTAAAGTTTTAGCTAAAGCATTATTTTAATCTTATTGTAATGCTTCTTTTAGCATTACAGTTATTAGAATGTGAACACAGTGCTTATTGTGGAAAGAATTACAGCAAAATTACCTAAGCCATTGATTTCTTTGAATAGGTCAGGCACAAGTTTTTCGATTGGATCAGGTGATTGATTCTACTCGTGTCCAAACTTTGATCCAGTGTTTTGCCAGTACTTTCGAGGAAGTAAAAGTTCTGGCATTTGGGCTTTTGATGAAACTACGTGATGTTGCATTTAATTTCCAGGTATGGAATTTAAGAGTTTAAAGGGAGTAATTTTGTGAAAGATGAATGTTCTGTATTATACCAGGTACTTGGGTCGGGTACAGAGCATAATTCCTGAAACTTGGAAGTCGGTCCAACTTACCTGCAGTAGTGTTCATTGCTAACATATTTTATATGTTTTTATACAGCTTCTGCCCTTACCTAAGGAGGCTTGTTTTAGTAATGGATGAAGGCATTTGGGAAGTTCATTGGGTGTGACTATGAACTATCAGAGAAGTAGTTAATGTGAACTCCTTGCTTAGCTGTGACTTCTCTTTGGAAATGATTGAGGCATTTTGACTTGGTTACTCTTGTATTTTAAGAAATTCAACTCCTCGTTTCTTTTACTTTCTGATTGGTCTCAGATTTCATTATATGATGATATTTTTTAATTTCCCACAAATTTTGTGCTTTGAACTCAATATTGATTTTTCTTTTTTATTAATTAATAAAAAGTGACTTTTAAATTAATAGGTACCGATACTGTTTCCTAGTAAACTGTGCTTCTCTGTGATGTCCATTAGCAGATAAAACACAGTCATCTTCTTGTGAAGTGCAGTGTGATTGAATACTCCCTTATAAATTACTTTCCCCATCCTCAATGTGTACGTAATCGTATCCTTGCTAAATACATGCACATGTTTTGACTGTAAGGTGATCAGTGCACAAAATAACAGTGTCTTCAGAAATATGTACCAGCAAACCTAATGAAAACCAGATTCTCAGACTTCAGGGTGTTAAGTAGCTTAATTAAATCAATATGGAAACTCGAAAAATGAGCATTGTTGTTCGTATTTTTTCAGGATTCTGGAAATCTAGATCTTCTGTTCCAAGCAGCAATGGATCTTAGCACAAGTACCAAGCCATATGATTGTGTCACTGCTTCGTATTTGTTGAACTTTTTAGTCCATCATAAAGGATTGCAGCATATTTGTTTAGGAAAATGGCTTGAGCATAGCGCCCAGGTGGATGAAGAAACATCAGTGAGTACAGTGGAGAAGAACACTTTGGCAGGTAAGATTTTGGGGAAAAAGTTTGTTGTATTTAGTTGAAACTTTACTGCTTTTCCTTACGGCTTTTTGGTAGCAGGCTTAGTGAGTAAGAGATGCTTATTTCTAGCAGGATTTCAAGTATATTTTGTTTTGTTGTTAAGAAGCCAGGTGCCTGGCTTAATCTGTTGAAGTTATTGAATATCCTAGAAGATGGCTTTTATTCTTATTTTGACTAGTGACACCGAGGCCCGGGTAGCGAGCCTGGTGAAGCTGGGCACATGAAGTGCTGGGAAAGAAGCCTCTGCTTCCTCTAAGACCTCAGTCACCCAAAGGGAAGGCAGCTGGTCTGTGTATGTTCCAGTACTTGACATTTGCAACACTGCCTCTTGAAGCCCTGGTCACTTGGAAGCATTTTTCTGAGTAATTTGCAGTCCTGCACATACACATCCACAGTAATCAGGCTTTTGTTCACATCTGGAATGGTTTTCTTCTGTTTAGTGCCCATGGATGAAAGATGACAGGGCTCTAGAACTGGCAGGCTTGGCAAATTTATTAGTCAGGCTTCATCCACCTTTTGTAATTTTCAATAAAACTGAAGTATTTAAATTCATTGTTTGTAATAAACCATTTTATATAATTTGTAGATTTTTAGTAAACTCACTGTTGTGTACTTTTTGTGCCATTACTGGCTTCTCTGTAGATGCCTTCATATGCAGTGAAATAGTGATTTTGAGATGTGGTTTTTGTTGCCATAAATGGAGGAAATGTGTGGATAACCTCATGTCTCATTGCTGGTCAAGTTCTTTAGTGGAAAACATAGGGTTCAAATATTTAACGGTGAACTTTTGGTGTTTAATATTTTGCTGAACTGATTATTATATTAATGTGTCTCTTAAGGGTGAAGTCTGACTTGCAGTATGTCGTAGGTAACTTCTTGTGACTTCATCATAAGCTGTGGGATTGTCTCTAAGCCTAGGATCAGGGTTGTGCTTTTCACAGCTACCATTTGATTCAGATAGACAGATTAAATTGACTATAACAAATACTGCTGGAGTTTAGGTTACTGAAAATCAACAATAACCTGTATTTAAGTTACAAAACAGAGAAAAGTGTAAACAAGGAAACTGCTGTGAATTTTCTATTGAATTTTTGTGTAAACAGGCTTTATTCCTTAATATACACCTTAAAGCAGATTTATTTCTTAGTAAATACAATATATGTATGTATGATGCAAATCTGTGCTTCTAAAAATTTTAGTTATCAAGCTTTTGTTGGTGAATGTTGAAGAAGAAATATTCCAAGCCAAGAAGTCTCTGCTTCAAGCAGCAGCGTCGTTCCCAATGTACGGGAGAGTGCATTGTATAACTGGGGCTTTGCAGCAGTTATCCTTTAAGTAAGTAAAACATACTAAGTAGTAAGTTGTAACTCCATATTCAAGTGCAGTGGAAGAGCTGTTCAGGAGAACATAAAAGCATATAATATTATTTATAACAAAATCCAGGACCTGGATCTGGCTGCTGCAGTGTTTAGCTAGCCCTTTGATACTTCCCTTATGTGTTAAACTCAGCCTTAGGACTTTTCAATCTGTACCCTTTTATAGTTTTCATAAATACTGCTGTGGAAGTGTTTGTAATTTCAGTTCTTTCTCTTAAATATGAAATTATCTTTAATCCATGTTATGATGTTTCTTGATTGTGATTTTGGTTTTGATTTTTTTTTTCTGTTAAGTAACTTGACGCTGGTGTCTGAATGGAAGGAAATGGTGACCAGGCTCATTCTGATGTCATACAACCTCTCTGCTGTAGTATCACCAGTAGTACAGAGCTCATCACCAGAGGGTCTTATTCCAATGGATACTGATCCAGGTAAAGAAACAAACAAACAGAACCCCCAAAGAATTCTGTTAAAATCTGATGCCCCTGAAGTTCTCTTTGTCTTGCAGTGATTAAGAATTAGAATGAGCACCCCTTCCTTTTGATTTCTCATTGTATATCATAATCTTAAACCACTCTTTTAACTTCTGATAAAGGTTGTCTTGATTTCTGCACTAAAAAGCTCTAAACATCTGCAGATTGTGTTGTTGCATCTGTTTCAACAGATGCAAGAGGGGGACCGTAAATTGACATTTTCTTCCTTAATCATTCTAATAGCTGTAATTTTACATTTTTGGTTTTTTTTAATGCTAATAGCTTTCTTTTGCACTTTTGCACCCAAAATTAATTACATCAGTATAAAGAACTTGAAGTAAGACCAAACTATCTTAAATATGCCTCTTGTTTAATATGCAGAAAGTGCAGGTCGTCTGCAGATGATTCTGAATGAGATACAACCACAGGACACAAATGATTATTTTATGCAAGCAAAAGTTTTGAAAGAACATTGCAAAGAAGAATCTGAAAAGCTGGCTGACCAAAGGCCAATGAAAAATACTTGCACAGAAATGAGAGGTAAATCCAATGCTGTATTATTAATTAAACTAAGGTATTTTTTATGGAGCAGGCATTTTTTGTGGGTTATCAAAATTGGATATTACTTGCTCCATATAATGTTTCAGTTCTTACCTCTCAGTAGCTAGTTATTTGGACATGGTTTTAAAGACTAATTCCCTGTGGTTTTGGAAGACTGTGGTTAATCTCTCTGAAGGCACATGTGAAGTTTAGTTGTTTTGATATTGGCCTAGACTCTATTGCCCTAACTGTACTGGCCAGGTAATCTTTAATGCCTTTTCTATCAAGCAACAATTCTAATGCATTTCTTGTTGAAAGGTGTTACTATGATTTCCCTTTCCAGTGTACACAAGGCTAGTGGAGAATATGTTCATGCAATACAACTTGTAGCATGAAATTACGTAAGCAGAAGTTTCAGTCAGAAAGATTCCCGTGGTAAAATGTTAGGTAGTATTTTGTCTGCTTTAATGAATAGCAGCTATGAAACTAAGCCTTACAGTGATACAGAAATTGTAAGCTTTGGCATCTTCAGTGTAGGCCAGAATAAATATACAGACTGTCTGTAGATTTTTAAATTTAATGGTTTGTGCAAGCTTTAGAACTACTTTTCCCCACTTTTTTTTCAGTGTTTTAAGTAGTTTTGGTCGGGCCGTATGAAAGGAGTGGGTAAATACGTGTAAGTGTCACAGCGGCCGCCAGATGGAGGTGTTGCGCCGTAAACGCGGTCCATTTGCCAGGCCTCTCCCTTCTGGAAGGAATACTGTGAGCGATGGATTGAGGAATGATGGGGAGCTTGTTGGAGCCTGGCTCCAAAGTTGTAGATGTTTCTGTAGTTCAGTGTGCTGGTATGACCCAAGGGCCTCTGCTCTTTAAAATAGCACTGCTCTGGTAAAATATTCATGCTACAGCCTTTCCCAAGTGAAATAAAGTACAACGAGTGTTGAGGAGTGGAAGCAATTAGGGTCAGCAACGCTGAATTGTATTTTGGGTAGACAGGTTTCAAAATTTTTCCATAGTTAATTGTGTTTTGTAAGAAGATCAGGCTAAGTGCAGTTTAAATTCCACATCTGCAACAGAGAACCTCGACTTACACTATTGCATTTGTTCGTTTTTATTTTTAAGGTAAAGAAAGGCAAACGTGTGATGTCACAGCTCAAATGGTTCTCGTATGTTGCTGGAGAAGCATGAAGGAAGTATCTCTACTCCTAGGGACACTGTGTAAACTTTTGCCTTCACAGACTACATCTCAACCTTCAAATGGTTTGATTACTATAGAACAGGTAGGGAAGGAATTTCTATTATAAAATTTCTTTTTGGGTAGTAGTGAGGGGAAGGCAGTTTTCAGAAAACTTTTTTCTTAAATCTACTTCCCCTTATGGGCCATTCACTTAAGAGTTGGTCTTGATAATCCTTGGGGGTCCCTTCCAACTCAGAATACTCTGTGATTCTGTATGGGAAAAGTTATGGGGTTTTAATTTTTTATTTTTTGTATTGGCCTTGTTCTTGTGGTTTTCTTGATTGTTAATCAAGTATAATAAACCTTGTTTTCATGATGTTCAGAAAGCATAGCTACAGTAGAAATACATAACTGAGGAAATTACCATTATTATTATTGACTTCTAGCAGAGACACTAACAAACTCAAGGAATATTCTAATTGTATCGAGTTATTTATGAGACGTATGCTGTGTTTGGGGATACCAATGCCTGTCTGTGTCCCTACCCTTTGTTGCTCTGTCTCTTGGTATATATAAGGAACTTATAGAAGTGCTAAAAAATCTTCTACGCTGGTGTCATATTCAGAATGTCTTTCGTTTCATTTTACTTAAAGCTCTTTATTAATTAAACTTCATAGCCAATAGTTCTAAAAGTTAAACATGCTGACTAGTCTTAGTCTTGTCCTCCATAGGAGACTGAATTATGAATAATTTGTATGTAATGTGACTCTCTTTTTCCTCCAATTTTTTCGATTTAAGAGATCAGAAATGTTAATATGCCATCTGGGTCTCTTGTAGAGTGTTGAGTTAAGCGTTTACAAGAAATTAGATTACCACAGGCATTTATTTGGGAAATATTTTGTGTTTATTAAATTTCTGTTTTTAATTGATGACCTTTTCATTTCCATATGGTTTCAACAAAAGAGTCTCTCCGTGGAAGATTGAAATATGCAAGACTTACTACTTTTTAACCTCTCTTTTTTTTCCAACAGAAAATGTTTAGTTTTTCCTTAGGTGTTAGAGCTTTCCATCTTAAAATAATTAATAGTATAATGCACTGCAGATCTTATTTGTCATGTTATCTATTATTGGGCTGCCCCAGAAATAGCGTTGGTATCTTTATTCTTGCAGTGTCTCTACCCTTCATGTTTTCATCTGGTTAACAGCTGTGCTTGTATTGGTGCGGGAGTCTGGAGGGTAGATGAGAGAACAGATATGCATTTCCACCGTTCTGGTCATTAATCTGCATCAGGTCAAAAAGGAGTTGGTGTTTTAAAATGAGTCAGCTTTTACCCTAGCATCTCTGTCTTTAGAAAACAGACATTAGTAGATGTCCTTTCAGAAACGCTGTGTTATTAAGCAAGGAGTTGGACTTTGATGATCCTTGTGGGTCCCTTCCAACTCAGGATATTCTATGATCATATGAAGATACCTCCTCTTCCTATAGATGTCTCCTTAGGTTATATATACTTCAGATGACTTCCTGTAAAGCAGAATGTCTGCGTTCTAATTTGGAAGAATTCTAACTGATTAGAGGTTAGTTTAAAACCCTGATTTTTCTCAGGCTTGCAAGGAAATACACAAAAAAATACAATTTCACTGAATGCATACGAATAGAAGAAACATGGGCATTTTTTCTGCATTTTTGAAATTGGCATTACTGTATTGTACCAAAATAAGGTGATTTCATCATAAATGACTGAAAATGCTGTGGCACTTCAGACTTCAATTAAACACTTTTCAGTGTTGACAAGTAAGAGAATTGGATTTTGGTATCTTTTGCATGTAGAGCCTTCCTTTCAAGTTGCCCATTCTTTTTCTTCATTCTGTAAGTATTAAAAGAGATTTAAGAGTATAGAGAAGAAAAACTCAAGAGAAACCTTGGTCATCTTGCCTTGAGTCAGGACTAAGTAATTGTTGAAAAAAATTTGGTAGCACTGCTTGGCCAGTCTGTTGTCATCCTGTTGCAAACCCTCCCCATCTTGTGCCTATGTAGGAGACGTTGGCAAAGGCAGCTCATGTACGATACTTTGTTGTTGTTGCTAGGAAGTTGGGACAATGTCAGATTTGCTCTCTCCTTGTCTTTTGAGTAAGAGATTGGGTTTATGTATCATTTGATACCACTGTGCACACTGACTGTAACATCTTCAGGTCCATGGTGTGGAAATGTGTGTATAGAGCAGTCTCAAAATACTGTATCTGGAGTTGCAGTCTTCAAAGTCTGAGCTGTTCTACCATGGTTGCTTTGCCTTCAGAAGCAGACATAGGAAGGGCATAGAATATATGGAGTATAGTATATCTTTCTATTCAAATACATATTCTACTTCTCATTTTCCATCTGGTCCTAAAAGTCCAGTGATAGCAGACTCGAAGCTCTGCTTATTAAGACGATCAATACAAATAAGTATCACGTCCTAGTAACCACCAGGTACTTGACAAAACAATATCTAACGAAGACTGTGTTGAGTTTGTCATATGATCTGCAAATCATGAGAGTGCTCCAGGCCTGGAGGAGCCTTAGCTCTTCCTCAAACTCCTGTTTATCTCACTTGTGAAGTTTAAAGACTGCTTTGGGAGATAAGCTTGCTAGAGCTGTGTGCCAAATGCCAGGGATTCTGTTTGTGTTAACCCAACACTCCCAAGAGAGCTGATCTGAGCCCTTGTGGTGGAACACTGAATTGACAGAAGGCTTGTGAGTACTGACAGTCCTCAGTACTTTCTACTTATTTGTGCCACCAGTGCAAAAGTATGACTCCTATTGCTGCTTTGGAGCAGATGCAAGCAGTTTGTTCTACCATAGGAAGAATTAAAAAAAAAAAAAAAACAACCAAACAAAAAAACCCCAAACCCACGAAAAAAACAAACCTCTCCTCAGTTCTTAATGTAATCAGTCTTATCTCCTCTGGAGGTTCATTATATTTGGCAATATTTCATAGACTACAGTTAGTTTTGAATTGAGATGCTTTTTTAGTCCTTTATGCATTTTAAGCCATGCTCTACTAATGGTTTGAAAAACACCACCATCTAGAATGTAGAACCTTACTATAGTGGCATCTTATTTATGTGGAGGCACTAATGTACCAACCACTTTTCAAAGCCCTCTCAGAAAGTCCTGTACAGAATTTATGTCTTGAATACTGAGATTCTTGGCCTCGGCAGCAAGCGTGGCCCTGTAAATTGTTCCCTGTTGATTTAGTAACACTAACGTGTTGTGGTCTAAATTTTTGACCAAGATGATCAAATGTATTTATTATATTTGCTCCATACTCCATATTTGAGTATTTTAACATCATTAATTTCATGTGCAAGCAAAGTTGGTAGAGGCACCTTGTGTTATAGTTGCTGTGCATCTTCATGATGCTGTAGGAAATGTGTATTCTTTGACTTCCTCTCTATCATGATGTATGAAGTACTGTTTTTCTGACATGAGGAAGCTGGGACACTCACGGATGGCATGATGCCATTAGATAAGAATCCATGCCTACACACTTGCCTCAGGCTCGGGCCGGTGTTATTTGCAAGAACTGAGTTATGGCAGTGGTTTTTCTAGCCTGTGAGTTCAATTTGATGCAAGCTTCTAGTCAGTATGGCTGTTGCAAAACAGCTCGGAAGTATAAATAGTAAAGTTGAAAGTTACATGACAAAAAAAGAATCATATGAATTGACTAAAAATGTAAGGGTGGTGGTGGAACAGGATGGTAAGTTGATTTGCCTGTGTATGGTTTTTTTGTTTCAGTTTTGTTTACACACCTGGAGAGCTAGTCTGTCTGTGGGTCAGTTCCTTCTGAATAAAGGGCACTTACTCCTTCTTTTTGGGCTAGAAAGCTGAAATGAAACGCCGTGGGTACATAAACTACCTTAAAATCCACTCAGAGAAAAATAACCTTTTTAGCTCAAGTATCTCCAGTTATTGTGTGTTTCACATTAGGTGAATTTTAGCTGCAGGAAATAATAACTAGGCTGCCTCAAATTTTTATTTTTTTTTAAGCTGTTGCAGTCTCATTGCTTGGGTAAGACAAGTTATTTAACTGGAGGATGAAAAGCTATACAGCTTTGACTAACTTCTCTGACAGCTAAATTACGTGTCACACTATTAAACTATTAAAGTCGCAAGTAAAAGAATAAGTAGAATTTTATAAGAAACTTGATGTGATTTTATGCATGGTCATATATAAAAGCTTTAAAGAAACTTTTGCTGGAGAACTTTTAGAAAATACTCCTGAAGAAAATTTTGCATAATAGAATTAAGTACGTGCTATGCATTTTAAGCAAATTAAATTGGAAATTTGATTTAGTCCTTGAAAGTTGATGAGAATTATAGAAAAAACCCCAACAAATAAAACAGCCCAGTTTAAAAACTTGGTACTCTCATAGAACTCTAGCAAGTAACTGTGAGTAAAAGTTCAGTTATCCCATTTGCCTTTTTGACACTTTAATATAGCTCTCATTATAGCTCTAACTACATACAACATCTTTTCATTTTAGAAGTGCTTCTAAGAGTCCACAGCAATTATGCAGAATCCTAGAACCTTAAAGATAGCTAAGGTAGATTTGTTTCCCTTCGGCACAATTTTTGGAGTTTAAATTTTGTACCTTAGATATTTTTGTAGGTGTTTGTTTCTGCTGTTATGCTTTAGTAGATATTTTCTTTGAGATTTTACATAGGCGTGTAGGCAGACAAGGATTCTAAATTTCCCTCTGAAAATAAGGGTTGTCCCTTTCTTCTCTTAAAATCTGTGTTCCTCTTGGACAAATAATTTTATGTCCTTTATTTTTTTGCCTTTTTTTTTGAGGATATGGAACTACCCCTTTAACCTGAAAAATTGAGTATATTTGTTATCCTTAAACTAAGTGTGTGGGGGGGTTTTTTTGTTGTTTGGGTTTTTTTGTTTTTTTTTTTTTATTATAGGACTTCTAGTTACTTTTTTGCTTGTACCAGTGACCTTTCCAACCAGGGGAAGGATTGCTGCTTGTGACTGCAGAATATTTTGCATATGTAAATGAATTGTGTATATCTAATTTCACTTTTTTTTTTTTTTAGGTTAAAAATATCGGCGATTACTTTAAACATCAGCTGCTGCAATCAAGGCACAGGGGTGCATTTGAGTTGGCATATGCTGGCTTTGTGCAACTTATGGAAATGATTTCCAGGTAGAAGATGGGCAACTATATGGTTTTAATCTAATAGTTTTACCAAACTGTGGCATCAATCTTGAAACTGCCTGTGCAGGGGGATCCTTGATTTCATGTGGATTTTATTCGAGTTTGGTGAAGGCATGATTATGACATTTAGTTGCATGATGTCTGTGACTTGGACTGTGATACTTATGGTTAGAGATGGTGCTTAGGCATTGAAAAATGAAACAGATGTTTGATGCTTGCTGCATTTTAATTAGTCTCTGGCACCTTATTTTACTGAACAGCTCTTAAAAACTCTTGGGAAAAGTAGGAGTGTAGAATTCTTCCATCTCACCCCCTTTTCCTGGTCTTTTACAAAAGTGTATGCCAGACTTTGTTTCAGACAGGATGTTTTCCTGGGAACTTTTATTACCTGTTACTGAGTTGTGTGTTCCGACATTTGGAAGAATACCTGACTGCATCACAAGATATGATGTGCAATCTGTTAATTTTTTTCTTCTTTCCCTTTATAAATTTATATTTTCCTAGAAGAACTAAATGAGATCTGAGCAAGATCCTTGGAATTTCCATTACATGCTTAGCTACCTATTTCAAGTGTTGGTAATGAATCTTTGTGATATATAGTGCTGATATAATGCCCAGTTTTTAAAATCAAAATCTCTACCAACTTGGTGGGGTTTGGTGTTGCTTCTTTTTCTTTTAAAATGTGGTTTTTTGAAAGACCAGTCAAATCTGGCACAGGATGTTGGTGAGGCAGCTGTGTATATGTACCAGCACTGCTACACAAACTGGTGAGGTGTTAAACTGTAAAGCCATGGTTCAGTTGGTGATGTATCTGTAGAAGGTACATTTTCTTTCGCGAGCTGGCAGTCTGAGGGATTTTAAGTTGGCCTAAGTAGTTTGCTGAGAGCTCACACAACCTTACTTTACATTTGGTTATCTACTTAAAAAGGAAAAAAAAGAAACTGATATGTGATACTGTTATTGCTTATCTTTTTGCCTGTCTATATACATTACATATATTTGTGTAAGTGTTGTGTTCTTTTTCTGTGCTATGAAAACTTGGTTCAGGAAGTTTTAAGGCGATGCAAGTTTCAAAGGATTTATTCCTCCTATCAGATTGGAGAGAATCTGGCCATCAGAGTAATACTGTTTAAAAAAAACCCCAGCAAACAGACCTTTTACAACCACAAGGTTTTTTTTTTAAGAGGAGAGAGGAGGTGATCCAAACAGGTACAGCCCCACTCATCTGATCTCTGTCAATATGCAGGGACTATCTAATGATCTTTAAGGAAGAAACCATTCTATGAACTTTGTAGCAAATAAACTAAAAACCACAAAATACTGGAAAACATATAAAATGGTTTATAGCAGACTAGCTGTTTTTCTTAGTTTTCAGTTTTTAAATGTGTTTTAAATGCTGAGGCAAATAGAGTAGAGCAAATCTACCTAGAATTCAGAAAAGTTCCTAATGTGTTCATTCTCTCTCCCTTTTTCTGCCATTGTGTTCAATGGAGCACAATCCACTTAACAGCAGACTTATATTGGGTTGTAAAATGCAGAGCCAAGCTCGAGAACTCTGCTTCTCTGAAAGTTATTAAAACCTTAAGCAGTGTGTATGTGTCATCAAAAACAAAACCCAAGTAATTTTCCTCTTCTGAATTAGCAGTTGTCCATAATAATTTTTTTTGACTTAGCATTTTGAAGGTATTTCAGGTAGAGTCAGTGTTCCTTTAGGAAAAGACAGTTACAAGAACCAGAGAGCAGCTCTGTGGAAGTACATTTGTTTCAATGAAAGACAATATTTTCTATGAACTACAGGTCTCATGGCATATATTTGTACTTAAAATGAAGGAGAAAGGAGACTAATACCAGAACAGCAAATGACTCCTTGTTTCGGTACTGCAGGGATACGAGGAGTGTCTTGAGACTCTTCTCCAAAACAGGTTCATTAAGTCTTGGTGAATGCAGCTGCTTGACAGGTCTGTTGAGTGCCACAGAGTCTTTCCATGTGCCCTGCTACAGCTGAGGGGCTCCTCTGCAAGTGAATCTCAGCTGGTCTACTTCTCTCCACAGCTGCAAGGCTCATGGACAGTCTTGAAGCACATGTATCACATTCTGTATTAATTTACTGCTGTGTCCACAAGCACCAGCAGAGAAAGCCTTTGTCCAGGGCACCTTACAGGAACGTACGGCTTAAACATGATACCTTGTTGGACAGAATTGAGCTCAAGATCTATAGAAACATCCTTGACATTTGAATTCATTCTTTATCTAAGACACGGTCAAAAATGTGTCACTAAGACTGTGCCAAATCCCTTTCCCAAGCATTTATGAATTACTCTAGTTGAACATGGTCCTTCACTTTCGTAGCCAAACGTTTTCTTAAAACTTTATGCTGCAGTGTGTACCATCCAGCTCACTTTTAGCTATACCACCCTTAAATACCAGTCTTGTCAGAACCAAGAGTAGACTTTTTTCTAGACAGAACAATGGTATTCAGACCTGCTTGAGGTAGTGGTGAAAGAGAAGTATTTCCTCTGCAGAGATTTCTTACAAACCTGATGAAATTTGATCTCTGTCTTGAAATTTGGACGTAAATTGCTGAGTCTGCTCTAAGTATGCAAGTTACCGTTCTTCTGTTTCCCTGTTCATATTCCTTCTGGGAGTGTAATGCTCCATTTGTCATGCCTGCTTCGTGTTGCCTGCAGCTGCACCTTTAGAAGACCATACAGTTACATAACAAGGAACATTCATATCAATGAAATAAGCAATGTGTTTTTTTAAAAAAAGATATTTTCCTGTGAAAGGCCTGAAG
The DNA here is from genome assembly GCA_013396775.1 of Cephalopterus ornatus. Lineage (NCBI taxonomy): Eukaryota > Metazoa > Chordata > Aves > Passeriformes > Cotingidae > Cephalopterus > Cephalopterus ornatus. The sequence continues at coordinate 37,602 of VZRE01012461.1, read as the reverse complement.
AAATTACAAATATTCATTTGGTCTGATAACGTGGTGGTTAGGGAAAGAACGTGGAAATCCCTGGATGTTTGCTCTCAACTTGAATCTTCTGTAATCCTTATAAATACTCAAACAATTTCTCTGTACCAAATGATGTTTTGCCTGTTTTGCTTTTATTTTATGTAGTGATCTCTTTTTTGAGAGATCAGGTAGAACATAAAGATTTCTAGAAATCTCAAATGGTGTTGCATAGCTAGAGATGTAGAGCATTGCTTCACTAAAGTTGCAGAATGCAAGGGAAAGGTTTAGGAAGAGTTATGTCATACAGCACAATGTATTTACTTAGAAATAATGTATTTTGAACATTTTTAAATACCTGAATTAGGACTTCAACTGGGTGAACGCTTTTTTAGGTGGTGCAGCAAGTTAGGGCCATACCTGATAGTTTTCTGGAAAACCATAGTGATAAAGAAGAATCCTGCTTTGATTTTACAAGTATTTAATCTATCAGTATCAATGGAAATTGTTCATCTGTACCTAGTCCATGCCTGATCTTCTGTAATATTTCTGTTGGGAAACTGGGAGTAGATCCTCCTAATCCTTTCCACTAAACTATGCTTCTGTCTCATTTTGTTGCTCTGAAGCGACCATAACTCTTTGCTTTCCCGGGGCTCCTAGGATCTGCTAGGAAGACTTGTAAAATGGAAATGTCACTAATGGACTTTCTAGTGAAACTTACTAAAAGTGTAAATAACTTTTCTGCCAAAGTTACCATTAATCACTGATGTGAAGGGAAGAGTCTCAAAGGGAAAGAAAGAAACCTGGGGGGAAAAGCTGTTCTTAGGTGTTGTGATGCTTGTAGAGTTAGGAAATACATGTGAGAAGGAAGCATAAGATACAATGTTAAGGCACTGCTCAGTTCAAATACATATTAATTTTTGACACTGTTCATATTTTCCTTGCCATTTCTTTTCCTGCCTGGTGAGAAAGAGAGATAGGGGTAACAGCACTGTCTTTCTGAAATTTAGAGGCCACCCAAGGTTCTCTCTGCTCTGCTTTACTGATTAGAGAAACCTCAAACCAGCACCCTCATCAGTGCACTTACGTAATCTGGAAAATTTTGCTTCATGTAGAGCAGATGCTAGGAAAAAGAGGATGCAAGTGGAACGACTTTGCAGTTTCAGAGAAGTTGTTCTTAAAAGTAGATTTATAAGTTGAATAGTAAGGCTAAATTCTTGTCTCTTTATTTGTCTGAGAAGTGCCAGGGGAAGTATCTGAGTCTCGCTTTATGAAAAATGGGAATGACATTACTTATGTACAAAAGAATAATTCTACAGGTCTATTGTGAGAGGAAAAGTGGTGGAAGAAAACCCGTTTTTCCCCAGATAGGAACTGATTGCAGCGATTGGCAATGCTGAATTCTGGATACACCCACGTAGAAAATGCTTCTGGTTATGTGAGATTTATGCTACAAAGCACTGATATCCAAGAATGTCAAATCCAAGATCGACCCTTTGTTAACACACCATTTGTTTTGAATGGGAGAAAATACAGGCTTAGGAACAGGGGTTTAGCTTTAGTTTTGGATTTCCAGGCTTTTTCTACTCGTTGGTGCTGACCACAGGAAGGGTTTGAGGCATGTATGAAATTCTTATAACCGGCAAGGCAGACAGAAAATTGTAGATTATACTTAATGTACTGCATCTTAAGTAATTTGTGTATCAAGTTACTGTGTTATATTTTCATTATCAGCAGTATTTGTTTGATCTGGTAGGAATAATTACTATTTCATTCTGGAAGATGACATTTGAGATTGAGACTTCGTTATTCTTAAAATTTAGAGCCACCTGCTTCTTAGGACAATATTCTTCTTGCCAGACCATAAGGAGAGATGGAGCTGCCAAATTTAAGGGAGTAGTCATCTCCATTGCAAAGTCAATAGTCTCTAATGTTTCCAACTCTAAAGCAATAACTCTTTCACCTTCTAATAAATAAAAGTGCACTGGTGGGTGACTGAACAAGGTAGAATTACTTGTGGCAAGATCAAAGCAATACAGCTTTAAGGGAGTCTGAAGTTTGTTGGACTTCAGTATGTATCTTTTATTTCTGTGAGTACTGAAAGGGGGAAAACCCCTCAGTTTACTTAGTAAAAAAATATGCAGTGTGCTGTGTAGGACCTTCTAAATATTTCTTTAATGCTTTACTTTGTGTTCCTCTGCACCCCAGCAGATGTGAGTATTTCTTGCGGGGTGTGTACTGGGAAAATGTACTGAAGAGAGATGGGCACTGTTCTTTGCATGACTAAACTGAGACATTTAAATTCTGCGTAGCTGGGGATGTAAAATCAGATGCAGACTTGATTAGAAGGAGTAGCTGTTGCAGAAAGTGTTGACATGGATGAAGAGAACTGCAGAGCAGTATCTAACTGCAGAGACCCATGGAGAAGATCCATGAGAAGTTCTGTGTGATCTCAACCCTAGAATTGTGTCCTCCTTGTGTACCTGAAAACAAGCAAAGGGACACATCCTGAGAGTAAGAGGGGGGAAGGCAATTACCAGCAACACAAAGAGTAAAGTCAAAGAAAAGAGAACTCACTGGGAGTCTCCAGGTTAATTTGATTGCCTCTGTCATACACTTGGGGCAAGAAGTAGCTTCCTTTTATGCTGTGGCTTGAGGTGACATACTTCTTGTGAACCCATGTTTCTCTAGAGTTCTGGACTGTTAGTTTGCATTCTGGCTGTGGTTTTGAAGAGATGCTACCCTTAAAAAAATGGGGAAGAGGCCTGGCAGTAGTGCAGGAAACCTATGGTGGAAATCCTACAGGAGTTACTGAAGAGTAAGAAGTCTCCTGCTGACCTCTCTGGCACTTCCTGTGACCTCAGTTTTCTGCATTACTGATTTTCTGTTTATTTGGTAAAAGAAGGAAAGGAGGGTTTCACTACAGATTAAAGTCTCATTTATTGTTCGCTATCAGGTTTTTAGCCTACATAAATTCTTGCTTTAATAAGAGGACGATGAAGAAGGAGAGAATAGATGCAGACCTTCCATTAGATTTTGGTTTTCACCTGCTGCCTTTTACCTTTTCTTTCAAATTCTATATTTTGGTCACCTAGGCAGAAAATTTGATTGTAGTCTTACTGTAAGGTCTCACTTCTTAATCACAAATTTAATTACAGTTTATATTTTTAGGTAAGGTAAGTCCTGCATGGTTGAGATAATTGCAGTTGTATTGCCCCTAGTGATTAATTCTTTCTCGTACTCTGAGTCAGTGTCAAACCAGTGTGACAGGTTTTAATAACAACTTCCCATTAATAGAAATTTTTGTAACAATGAATGATCCTTCTGGAACATTGACATAAGATTAATGAGCTGGTCTTGCACACTGAATATGGTACATTTTATTGAACTGAACAGCACCAGAATTTGAAGTAGTCTGGAGTTTTCCTTGTCCTTGGAAGTCCTTTGCTTCCAGTCAATGCTGAGTTTTATAACTGCGGAGGAGGAGTATTTGATGATAGGAGAGCAATTTAGGTGTTTTATCACAAGCTTGACTGACTTAGTATTTTAAAAAGAGCAGTGTGTCTTGTTTTTCATTCCTTCTCTCGCTCTGAGGTTTGCAGGGTTATTTACGTAATATGTACTCACTCTGAGGGGCTTCAGTTTTGGTTTGTATAGTTATCAGTGTAATTGTTGGTTAATGTAAGGGTCACGCATCACCTACTGCGTGACAACAAAGATACGAATTTGTGAAGTGCCGCTTCCTACACAGTGACTGATGAGCATATGCCTTGGTTTTTTTTCTCCAGAACAGGGTTCTTGGCAAAGTATTGTTGCAGTGTGGAAGCGCAGAATCTTGTTTTCTGTTCAGTGAAATATACTTTCCTCGCGGCACTTAATAAGTGGAGTTAGTATAATTTGTACCAACATTGGAAAAATGTACAATTCCTTTTTTAATTTATTTTATTTCATAATAAAAATCTGCATGTATGCTTGGAGATGTTAACATCTAGTAAGAAATATTTTTTTAGGTCACTAATTACTCTCTCTGTCATAATTTTGTTTGTTTGCTTCATATTTCTTATGTATTTGTTTGATATAGATGTAACAATGAGAGGCTGCACAAGATGCCAGAGCAGTGGCTAAGCTGTGTGTTGGAAGAAATCAAATCTTGTGATCCTTCATCTACACTATGTGCAACCAGACGTAGTGCAGGAATTCCATTCTACATACAGGTACCAAATAATGTTATTACCTCTGACTTAAATGTATTCACCAGAAAGGACATTAAAAAAATAAAAATTATGTATATATTTTTCTCACTTCAACTCCTTTTGATCAAACAGTTGGGATTTTTTATACAATCTTTTATACAGGTTGCCTTTGTGCAGTTAAGAAACTGCTTGTAATTAAACCATGTTTGGCACCTCAGTTCTATTGACTCTTGAAATTTTTGGCTTGAGGTAGGTTTGAATGGCATTTCTAAAGACTGAGATTAGGCTTTGTGTTGCCACTGTAATAATCCTGGCAAATTCATAAATTAATTCACAGGTTAAGTAAGACTCTGTTAACCATGTAACTTTGGGCTTCTTCAGTGCAAAGTGGGAGGGTAGTAAAATATGAACAGACCTTTAAAGAATTGTAAAATGCTGGCTTGCAAAGAACTCAGGAAATCCACTCTATAGTAATAAAGCACAAGTAATAGTGTCACAATAACTGGTGTTAACTGGCAGTCTGGAGTGCAGTGAGTGAGTAGGTTACTGAAGTCTTCTGTCCGTGAATGGGGGACCACGCTCCCACATTCTTCCCCACTCCCCATGTTAACTATCAGCTCCATAAATCCCAGCTTCTTTGGCTTCTGCCAAGTTCCCAACTGATGGCTGATCACCCGGTTGGCAGTGTTTTATCTCTGCTTGAAGTGTCACCTCTTACTGAGTGTCCCACATTAGTACGCAGCAGCTCATCTACATCCTCGTGCGGTCAGTCACTGCACAGTTGGTCTTGCAGATTACACTTAACTGTTTTCATTTCTTAAAGTTTGCTTTCCCCTAAATTAACCTCCATGATTTTGATCTTCAAGCAGTTTTCTGAGACAGGAGTCCAAGATTAACTGCACAATTTGTAACTTTCTCCACTCTCTGAAGTATAGTCTCAAGCACGTTCCAAGAATCTCAGAGACTGCTGGGAGCAAGCTCTCCCTGCCAGAATAATTCATCTTGCTTGTTTTCCACTCCGAGTTTGCTCTGAGAAAATTGAGGCAGCAGGCTTCTGTCTGACCTTGCTTATGTCAGTCACAATCTGCTCATGGCTTTGCTAGATGTGTGTGTGCTAGACAGCAGGGATCAGAAATAGGGCATTGGGTTTGGAGACGCTTTTCCTTCTCAATTTCAGCAGTTAAATATCTTTCTCGTTCATATCCATAAGTTGTCTACAGATTGAAATTGGTGATTTCAAGTTTTCTGGTTTCCCCATTCACATCACACAGTTTGAATCCAGTGGTCATTACCTAGTGTTAATCTTGAGGATATGAAGAAACAAACAGGTTTCAATCAGTTTTTCATGTAAAAAGTTACACTAATGTAAGGACTAATGGGCTTAATGGTATCCTGTTGCAGAAAATGTATGTAGTTGGCAGTTGGTCTACATTACTGGTCCATATTTTGGATAAACAGGTCAGATGCTTCTTTTTTGACAGCTTTGGAAGCGTACAAAATTAGTCTAGTCAATTAATTACAAGATTTGAAATTAACGTTTGGATTATTCTGAATTAATCTATTTTTCAAATTGTAATTTTATAGTAAAGAGAGGCGATAGTGTTCTTTGGCAGTAGTTTTGGATGTGCCCATAGCATTCAGTAAAATATTAAACCTTAAATAGCATGTTTCATTGAGATAATAAAAATACAAGTTGTGTAATGTGTGTCCTAACAGCAGTAAAAGAAGATTATTTTATTAATGCATTAAATTGAGACACAGCATGGTCTCTTCGCTATCTGCTTCCTGTGACATGGTCTTGTTTTACTGAAACACATCTATTTTAATGATAATATGTATTTTTTAAGATTATAAGCATTTCATAACATTTAAAATAGAAATGTTATTACTTAATAGTACAAAGGTGCAACTCCAATTAGTGGGTGAGGAAATGGTGAGAAAATACGAATTACAGCTTTAACATTTTTAAGATATGAAATTTTAGTCTTCAGTTCACTCTCCTCTCTTTTATATTTCATGTACACCTTTTTTTTTTCCCCCCTCCCCTCTCTTTTTCTTGTATCAATAAAGGTACTGATAAACTGACAGTGACTACTCCTGAGTTTCTGCCTCACCTCTATACTTCATTTGGCTTGCAGCTGATCCATTTGGTTCTTACTGATGCTGAGCAGACTCTGGGCCCCAAAGCACAAATGGATAATAATTTTTTATTAGAAATAAGTGATTTATGATTATCCCTTTGTACTGACTTGGACAAATTCAACAAGCGCTTCTAGACAGGGAAAGACAGCCTGTTTTAACTCCAATCCTGAACTTCAGATTACTAAATTAGAGTATTTTCATCTCAGCTGGATGTCCTATGCACTGAACTACTATTTGGAGATGGATGCATCTCTTATCTCTTTTTAAAAATGTGCTGCTTTTTTTATCCTGTTTTGCAACCCAGAATTTATTCTTTGGCCAGCCCTTATCAGATTTATGTTGTTAAACTAAAAAAAAGTCCATACTAGGAAATATAAGTATATATTATATGGCAGATACTTTTGCTGTCATAAGTATGATAATGTTTTTGGTCTGTGATAAATTTTTCTCTTGTATACAAGCAAGTTTCTTAGGCAAAGGAATAGTGCATGAGCAATGTTTTCCTGCTGTAAAGTTGAATGCTGGAAGGCTTTGAACAAAGCTAAGAGTTGAAATTGAAACTTACTTTTTGCGAATTTTTATTTAGTCCTTGTGTACAGTCAGAATCTAGGCTGTAATATGGTAAATGCAGGAATGTGGAGCAGAGCTGGTAGTAAAGAAAAATGGCTGGAAACATCTGATTTTTTTTTTTAATTATTTTTTTTCTTTTTTTTACTTTATGTAGGCTTTGTTAGCATCAGAACCCAAGAAGAGCAAAACAGATTTGCTGAAAATGACAATGAAAGAATTGATATCTTTGACTACACCTTTGAATGAATCATTAAGTGTAATTCCACAGGTAAAATTCCGCCTCCCCTCAAAAGGCAAATGTTGAAAGTGTGTTTGTGCTGTTTCAAACAGTTAAGGAAAACCTGTGTTTTTGATAAGGACATTCTGATTTTAACTTCAATAGCTGGATTTTAAAATGTGTTTGCATGTGCAGAGGTCATGAAGTTGCTGGCATTTGCAATCTGTGTAAGATACTAAAAAATGAATTGGGCATAATTTAATATTTTTTTTCCTATGCAAATGCAGTCATATGTGATCAGTTTACTGCCTCTAGTATTTCTAAACAAATAGATAAGTAACTTCCTTTTTTACAAGAGAATTAACAACCAAGCTTTTGTTTACATTTAGAGTAAATAAATGAGTTATATGCATAAATCATATCATATGCAGTAAAACACTACATGAAAAGTGTTTTTATGCCTGCTCAGTAACCTCAAAAACTTAAATACATACATTTGGAATACTAAAATATCTTTTAAAGGCAAGACCTTTATCTTCAAAATGTTGCTATGAAATACTGAATCTTTCTGTTTGTACGTACAAGTCATAATTTGTTGACAATACATAGAGTTATGTCCTAATGGCTCTGCCAGATCTTCTGCTGGTATAAATTTATGTAGCCTTGTCAAAGCCTGTGAAGCTACACGGATTGCCACCTTCCCTTACTGAGAAGAAGAGAAATATCAGAAAATGTTCCATATGGGGTAGCGAGCCTGGCTGTCAGTTCTAGCTTAATATTGTCCTCCTGTGAGTTGTAGTTTATTTTTTCTCACAGTATCTACAGCGTGTCAAGAATGTTGGAAAAGATGATTCTAAACATCAAAAGTTATTTTTACAGCCGTGATAAGCTAAGGAAAGAAGAATGTTGGCCTTCGCTTGCAATGCCTTGGACTATAGTTGTTAGAGGAATGTATTTTTAAGCTGTAAATGCTGCACAATTTTAATGTATTTTTTAGTAGCAGTATTTCTTGTATTTAGTATGGAAACAAAGTGCTGTAAATGTGTATATAGATTATTTTTGCTGTGCATGTTCAATGCTGTTGATACATATATTAAATTTAAGATATTTTCCAATGAATCTGTATTCTTCTTATATTTCTACTCCCGTCACAGGTTCATGCTTTAAATATCCTCCGAGCACTGTATAGGGATACACGTTTAGGTGAAAACATCATGCCTTATGTTGCAGATGGAATAAAAACTTCGATTCTAGGGTTTATGTCACCTGTCTGGGCAGTAAGTTAATCTTAATTTTTCTTCTCTACTTTAACAGGATATAGAGTGGTACAGTTTAGCGAAGCTTTCATCATGTCTATAAATGTCAGTACCACAATTTCTGGAATGTTACGTGGTGTAATATTTTAAGGTACAGTGAAAAATAATGTAGACCTGCAGAAAAGTCATAGTTTTGGTCACGTTTTTTGGTTTTGTTTAATTTTTCTTAATGTGAAGTGCTGATATTCATGAAGAAGTAGGGACAAAGATTACCTTACAGGTAAAAAGATAGCTAGCTTTTAAATTTGGAATCAGTGCACCTAGCCAATAAAGAGTGCATTTACATTCATTCTCACTGTTACTTTGCTCTTCATTAAAAGATTCCATATGGCATATTCAGGTAGAACATTTCATGATCTACTATGCATAAGAGTGAGTGATTTGAACCATTAGAAATCCGGATGTATCCTTTATATTAAAGATGGACATCTCCAAAGAACCTGAACTTTCTATTAGTACCATCTTGATTGGAAAGGTGCTCTGAATTAATTGTTTCCATGTGCCTACCTCTGAAGAGTAGGCATATTTTCACTCAGCTGTTGTTTTTGACTGTACATTAGTGACTGTATTTATAAAAAAAATAGTACATTTTAAAGGGATTTTTAAAGCATAGTTCATATTCTTTCCTTTTTCCTGTAGGTAAGAAATTCATCTACACTTCTCTTTAGTGCTCTGATTACAAGAATTTTTGGGGTTAAAAGAGAGAAAGATGAAAATTCCAAAAAAAACAGGTAAGCTTCACTTTGTATGAATTGTAAGTTTGCAAAACATGACCTTAGCCAACAACAATTTGAAAATGTTGCTTGCATTATGGATATACTGGAATCATGATGTTACAAAAACATCTAGCTCTGCTTAAACTGTGCTGCCAAGAAATAAGTGGTAGGGCCAAAAATATCTCTTGTTAAGCCCAAAGTTAATTTGCACTCGTGTGCAATTTCACAGAAAGGGAATGTTGTTGAGAGATTTTGCTACCAGTGGCTCTTCCAAATGCCTAGTGGCTCTTTTGGCCACTAACTAACCCATAGCTCTTGACAGCAAGGAGAGGGTGAGAAAGAGAAGAGGAACAGTGGTTACATGAGTGTTCGCTTTCCTCTGGAGCAGGCCTGGAGGCAATTTCACCCCTACTAATTTGAGATTTTTCCCTTTAGTCTTCTTTTTCTAGAACACTTTCATGTTTCTTTCTACCAAGCTCCAAAAAATGGCAGCTTGCAAAGCCATTTCTCTTCCAAGGGATTCTACCTTGGATTCTGCAGTCCAGCTTCAAATCCCCTACTATTTCCCTTTCTTATGTAAACCCAATTCTCCTCGGACTCCTAAACTCCCTAGTCCTAAGCATTCCTGTTTCTTCACGCCCTCCAGTTAGTGCACAAGTACCCCCATGTTTTCTTTGGCCTTCAGCCGCTTCCTTCAGCTTTTGCAGCAAGCGAAGCGTGTCCATGCCCTGTGCTCTATAACTGAGCTTTCTGCTCTAGTGGGGATGTGAAAATAACCCTGGACGCAGAATAAAGTCATTAAAAAATACTCCTGGGTAAGCCTGTGGGGCCATGGAGTGGTCACGGTATGGATATTATGGTAACCATTTCAGAAATTCCTAATGGATTTTCACATCACAGGCAAGGTATGCAATTTCTGAAAGAAGGCAATTGTTATGATTTACCTTGAAAAATTCCACTCTTTTTTACTCATTATATAGTGGTTCCTTGCTGTTGATCTAGGTAGGTAATATAATTTTTATGCATATTATGAAAAACATAATGTCCTGGGATAATACCAGTCTTTCATCTCTAGGTGTTAGATAGGTTCCTTTTTAACTGTTTGAAACAATTAATTTCAGGTATCACTTGAAAAAATTAGTTAATATACATGTGTGAACGTGAGGAAGAAATACAGGTGGGAGACTAGAGGGAGAATTCCGTTAGAAAATAACTTCCTCCAGAATGATTTGAAATGTTAGCTCCCCTACTGCATAAAACTATTCCTGTTTAGTCATAAACCCAAATCACTTCTTGCCCAAACCTGAGACTTACTCCTATAACTCCTGAAACCGAAGCAGAGCAATAAAGTGTTTTTTATTTCTTGCCTTCTCACATTGGTTTTGTAACAGTAGTTAAAGTTGGTATTTTTTGCTTGAATTTTTATATTGAGCACTTACTGAAGGAGGTACAACACACCTCAGCTTTTTTAAGCTTGTGTCCCAGGGAAAAACTTCACACTGACTTCTCAAATGCAGTGTGATGACGTATGGAATCTGAGATCTCTGTTTGGGAAGCTGCAGAAAGTAATGCATTTGAGTGTCTCTTGGGGGTGGGAGATACCAGAGTGAAGGAAAGGAATCTTCTACGCAACTGAATTAACTTTTTTGAAAAAACATTGCATATAGTCACTTCTGCTGTTTCTTACATATAGCTGTCAATACAATGAAACAGGGAATTGGGGAGACACTTCTAAAGACAGGTCACTGAGATACAGGAGTTATGAAAAGGGAGACAGAGATTTGATTTCTGACTCTTGTGTCTACAGTAGAACACTGCCGGCGGGTATAAGGTGGGTTGTATTTGGGAGGAGACAGGTCTGTGTTTCTGTAGTTTGGCACCACGAGGTGTCACCGTTGCTGCACAGCTCCCTGCAGCCTCATCCCTGGGGTGCAGCTGTGCTTGGGCACTTGGGGAGCTCTAAACTTGTTGAGTGTTTTGCCAGAACAGAACTCGTATATAACAACCAAGTAATTTTTTTCTTCCATCTCTAAATATGGCAATTTTCTGCAAAAGCACTGGCATTTTAGCAACTTGAATCTATAGGAGCTTGTGTGAAAGTCATCTGGGTTTGAGCTGCTTGTTCTGTTGCCTTCATGATGTTCTGTTTGCATTAAAGGGTCAGTCTGTCCAGACACCAACTCTCTATTGCTGCAATTAGGACACTATATAGGTTTCTAGTTTTTCTAATTTTAGATTAGGGGTTTAAATCTGTCTCTTTTGTGTCAGCAGGGTTTATTGCTGGACTATTCTGAGCATCTTTCTGAAAAAGGATGGACTTTCTGACTGTTTTCTCAGGAAGAGTTCCTATGAAACTGATAAAATTTGGGTGATGGAGAGTTTGTGTAGACTTTAAGAAGAGAAGTTTGCTGGAGCATAAAGTATCAGTGCATCTTTTTAACTTTAGCATGGACAAAAATGATAAATTGGAAAATTAGCATGTGAAAAATAACTTTGTGCAGCTCTTGCAAGTAAGAGAAGTTGTGTGAAGACTGTTTACAGTGGTCCATGCAGCTGTCGAGGTTGAGCTTTCTCTCTCTAGTGAAAAGAAAGTTAGAAACAGAAATCTTCTCTGGGTTTTCTCTTTCTGAGAAAGACTGTATCAAAACTTCTAATGCTGCTGCTAGTGTGTGTGTTAGTCTGTATATATATGTGTGTGTGTGTGCATTTGACTAAATAATACTCTGAATTTCAGAGAATTTACATTTGAAAAATGGTCCAGTTAACACTTACCAGTAGAGGGTTTAGTTTAGGTTTTGTACACTTGATTTGGGAATATAATTTTCTTAAATGCTATGATAATTTCAAATCTCATCTTCTTGGAATCAGGTCTTCTTGGAACGAGATTTTATAGCCACATAACACAAAGTAGTGAGGAGGGGTTGCAAAGCGTCTCTGCAGTGTGCCCATTGATACCTGTTTCCAGAACGTGTGCTGTGCGTATCGGTGTGTCATGGTGTACTTAAGAGAAAATAACCACCCTTCTCTGAGCTCTTCACAGTGCAGGTATTTATGTTAGTGTAGTCAGTCACTTGATACTTGCAGGATGCTGCATCTGCACCCTATTTCTACCTACCTACTGTGGTATCAGCTGTGAGGTGTTCTCCAGCCCCACTGCTGCTCAGCACTTGCACTGTGCACTGGGACCTTCAGGCTGCCCTGGCAGTGGCTCTGGAGAGCGGGCTGCCATGGCCCCGGCCCCCAGGAACATCTTCCCACAGGCTGCTCTGGAGTCACAGAATCATAGAACAGCTTGGGTTGGAAGAGAACTTGAAAGACCATCTAGTTCCAACCCCCTGCCCTGGGCAAGGACACCTTCCACTAGACCAGTTGCTCAAAGCCCCATCCAACCAAGCCCTGAATAATTCCAGGGACGGGGCATCCACAGTTTCTCTGGGCAGCCTCACCACCTCAGTGCCTCTCTGCCCTCACAGTGAAGAATTTCTTCCTAATATCTGATCTAATCCTGCCCTCTGTCAGTTTGAAGCCATTCCCCGTTGTCCTATCACTGCATGCCCTCGTCAAGAGTCCCTCTCCAATCCTCTTGTAGGCACCACCCTGAGTAGCTTGTTGAAGACCCAAGTACAACACTTGGTTTAATGCAAATTGATCAAATAGGATTTTAGACAGCAATGAGTTCCTGTACATCAATGAGTTTTTTCTCTCATTTTTTTATTAGATGGCCACTTCTGGTTTTTCTGTGCAGCCAGTGTGCAATGTAGATTTGTTCATTCATGCACTTTTCAAGAAACTGGGATGTAGTGTATGCATAATAGTTCTGTTTCTTTCACAGACATTTATTTTTTCTGTTAGATGATTAGCCATCTGTAGGAACACTAGAGTAAATGTTTGCTGTAGTTGATTGTAAGCTGCAGTGTTCCTTCCGTAAAAAATTAGGATGTCTTGAAATTAAGAGATACATGTTGTGATAGTTAATGCAGACCTGTACATGAGAATCAAAATAACTTGTATTTCAAAATTAATTTCAGTCAACTTTTTATATATATATATATAAAAAATTAAATTTTTCATTGTAGATGAATTATCTTCTGTCCAAATGAGTTACAGTACTAATAGTGATCTTTCATCTCTTACACAGACATATATGTGTATATATATGTGTGTGTGTCTCTATATATACTACATATATGCATATTTATAGTAGTGGAGTACAGATCAGAGGTCCATAGTCTAGTGCTATACACACACACATATATATATCTATCTGTCTCTATATATATATATCAGAGACCCTTTTGGTCTGTAGTACAATGCTAATTAAAGCTGTTATTGCTTGTTAGTGGACAAGACACTTGTCATAAGACATTCGATGAGACTCTTTTATCGAATTCCAGGTATTTCTAACCTTTTTTTTTTTTTTTTTAAGAATGTGCATAATCAGGAATTGCCTTTGAGACAATTTGCCATTTGACTTAGAACAAACTTTAGTCTTTAGGGTAATAAAAAAGAACCATCCTGGTTTATCTGAAAATTGGAATATAAATGTTGCAGAGTCCTCAGAAAGAGTAACTCGTGGACTTAGGCAGAGGCTGGAATTAAAAGAAAGAATGTAAGCTGGGGAGAATTCCCTTTGATTCTCATCTTGGTGGAGGAGGTTCCAGGATGGAAAAGGTTCAACTCTTTGATTAAAAAATAGGTTTTTAAGCAAGACTGAAATGGTACAGTGCAACCTGTTGATTTTTACATTTTTTAACTGGTGTATATATATGTATATAGTTGTATTTTGGGAAGGGGGAAGCTCCTGTATATTTATAGTTGAGTGAAGGAAAAATGCATATACAGAAAAATACTTAGCTGTCAACACAGATTTTCTGTGGCGTAAATATTCATGCTGCTAGGAATTTGAGTATGAATGCTGCCATCTTCTCAGTGTCTTATTTGAAAAGAAAGAAACAACTTTTATCACCATCTACATAGTACTTTAGGTCTTAGTTTCCATTAATAGCTGTCAGTAAATATTGATGACTATAACTTCAATCTCTTGGAAAGGGGAAACATCTTTTTATTTACAGTAGGATGAAAACTATGTAAATACAGGTTATGAAGATGCACTGTTGGCTGTGAGGCAGTCAACATGCACGACTGCCCTCTACTTTCCTTGTTTTTATTGCAGATTGAATGTTCAGCACTTCTCAGTAAGTGGTTGCGTGCACAGTTGAAGGTCACTGAGTAAAATTAAATTAACTTTTAAAAACAGCAAGTTGGGTTTTTTCCTCCTAAATTGTATGCTTTTTCTTTAACATTAAGGTTTTGTATGAATACTAAGGTTTTTAAAACCATAAAGAATTGCATTTTACACTGTGAAGAGTTAAAGTAAAACATTGCAAATTGAATATTCTAATGCAAACCTCTCTTTTTTGAATGTTATCCCTAAATTAAATGAATTTGGTATTATCTTCCTTTTCTCTAAGCTACTTTAGACTCTAGAGTTGCATCTTTAAGGTGCATGGAATACATCATACACATGATTCCTGTTGAATGTTCCATTCCTGGCAGGCTGACACGTCCTGTATTTCTAACTTAACAGCTGAAAAACCTGTCTTACATCAATGATGTTTTGTCAGTCTTAACAGCAAGTTTATTTGCAGTGCATCGTAGTAGGCTCTGATAGGACTTGTGAGATGGGTTTATGTTGCCCACAGAGGACTGGCCAGTGCTATTCTGGGATAAGACAAAATAAACTGGTGGCACTAATGTGATCAAGCTGTAATGGCACATCAGTGTTGTAAAATGGGATGGCTCTTAGGCGAGTTTTGCTGGGGACAGTACTCTGGCTGACTCTGCGCTGTAAACTCACTATGCTGACTGGGAGACACACCCCTGGCAGAGGTCCTGGTGCCAGCTGAGGTCCAGCTCCGTGTGAGGGGATGTGCGTGCAGTGATGGGCCCAGGAAGAGCAGCGCTGAGGCAGCAGAGTGCTGAGCCTCTTGTGCCCTCTCCAGCAGGGAAACGCAAGTACGGCTTGATGCACAAAACTGGCCTCGGAGCTCTGTGCCTCTTGGACTGCGTGCTGCAGAGGGAAGGGTTGGGATTGCTTTATTTGGATCTTCTTAGTGATTCCCTAGTGAATTTTCTCTGGCAACCTTGACCTGTTGCAGCTTTTCAGTCAAAATCTGTGTCAGTGACAGTGAGGTTTCATGAGATGACTGAGCCATTTAAATGCCTGAGGTCCTTTTCCTCTGTCTCCTCCTGTGTCACCTTCTGCAGCCTGTTCCCTCCATGCCACTACAGTTGTTCCAGTGAATGCTTGCGAAGTACTTATTAAGGATTTGGTGCAGTACATTGCCTTGTGAGGGGGTTGTTTTTGTTAAGGAAAAAATCCCTTCCCCTTCTACCTGCCAAAAATAGGCCACATTTATTTTGTTCAACTTTTTTGTTTTTAATGCTCTGGTTCTCTTTTTTTATTGACTTTGACAGATATAGAAGACTTAATCTCCAAATTGTCTCAAGAAAACATGCAAAAGTTCATGCTGACTCAGATAATTGTTACGACTTTTGCTGATTAACAGTTCAACAACAATATACTTGTTCAAACATAGTTTTGAACAAGCTTTTTAAGTGCCTTATAATAAGAATAATGATGATAAGGTGCTATTAACTTCTAAATTGAAAGTAAAATTTATGAAAGTTTTGTGCAAAACCAAATTGAAAACAAACTCCTAAAAAAATCTATTTCCCTTTATGTTACTGCTTCAATTACTCTGTTTGTTTTGTAAGTCTAATCTAAAACTATCTAAAATTCCCTGTAGCAGAAAATATGCACTGCCCTCCTTAAGAGGTGCTCTGTATCTAATTTCTGCAGATTTCAGGAACATGATGTCTTTTAGATAAAATGCTGAAGATCTATAGAACCATTTTTACTTCAAGATTTTATCTTGTATATACAGAGTCAGAAAAACAATAAGGTCCCACATAAACCCCAGTCATGTTTTTTGGACCTAAAAACACAAATCACTGGTGTGCCAATGTGTATCTGTCCTCTCCTGAACACGGAGTATCTTCATAACATCCTGTCTTAAGTCAGCACCAGAAAATTGAACAATGATTGTGGTAAAGTGACATGAATGAAAGTTTACCCGAAGTGAAACATCCTAAATATATATGTGCTGGCCTGGGGTAACTTCAGTCCATTCATTTGTTTTAAATAAATTAGGGACATGATGCTAATGTTTATTTCTACCAAGTGACTAAAATGCATTCCATGAAACAAAAATTACTGTAAACTAACCACACAGGTTGGTAACTTAGTTTCTGCTGTAGCGATAAAAGTTTTCATTAATATGAATAGAAGTAATTATTCTGTTTTGATCCATGCATAATGTACATATCCCTTCTTCATTAACTTCACTATACTAATTAAAAAGCAGGAGAATACTCCCAGACAGAAAGTGTGGGTTATTCAGAGGTAAAATTTACAATGCTAATTTTGTGGTAAGAGATGAAAGAAAATAGTGTTATAGGCAGTGGTTGAACAGAGTTCTTGGAGACTTTTTAGCGATCTCTACATATCTCTTAGTTTTAGTTATATTCGTGTGTGTACGTACATTTGTATGTACATACATATGCACACTCGTACATATGCACAGTTCAACTTTCTAAAAACTGTTAAAATCAATTATATGTAAAATATTTATTTTAAACTATGTTTTAGATATAATTTCATGTATATGCATATATAGAGGTACATTTGTGTATCAGAATTGAGTGATGGTTAATACTGGTGCCAGGTTGTGTCTGATGTTGGAAGGTTGTTCTCTTGTTTTTATTCTGAGCCCATGGTACACTTGCTTCTTTTGCTAGCATAGCAGCAAAAACACTCTTGGAAAAGTACTCTTCACAAGTTATTTTAGTGAACTGTGTGTTGCATAATTATTTCTCTAAGTCACACTTTTCCTGATATATTTGTTCTGTGCAGGTGCTCTTTTTATACCTGATTACACAAAGAGTGTAATAAATAGCAAAACAAGAGGTATAAGGCAACTTGTACTTAAGAGATCAAAGCAAACCAGACCATGCAGTCCTTTGGAAATCTTGGCTAGCTCTCTTGTAAATAAAAGTGCTTCTAAAGCAGAAGGTATTTAACTACTGTATTTATAAAGGTCTTGATTGGCAGTTCAGTTATTAACCTCATAAAAACACAGCAGCGTAAACTAGTAAGAATGTTTATTCTAGCACTTCTATCTGAAGGAAAATGAGAACCAAGATATAGTGGTGTATTCTTACTTCCTTTTAAGTATTTATTTTAGGTCTGTGTATCATAAAAGAATGTTTTTTCAAGTCAATGAACTTAAACTATTTTGCTTACTGTTCTGCGATTTAAGTATTTTCTAATTCCTAACAAAACAAATGTTAGATTTATTGAAGGTACGGAGTCACCACATCTTTATTAAAGGTGCAAAACCCAATCTTTATAATGATTCTTCTTTCCTCTTCACAATGGTTTTCATTTCATGTGGGGGAAAAAGGAAATTTGAATTGTGTTTCGTTACTAGTTTGATGAGGTTACAGAAGAGTTGTGTCTTTGTGTCACTGAAGAGGTGTCCTGTATCATGTTAGGTCTAGAAAAACAAGTATGCAATAATCTTCTGTATCCTTCCTCTTTGTCTTACTAGCAGATGTATTACACAAGGTTTTTTTATAGTCGTTTTTTTCAAATACTGTGGCTTTTCAAGCCTCCCACAAAATTACATGGCCATTTTATATTCTATGGCAGCGCTAAAATTCTCTTATGCATGTGAAGTGTTTTCTTGAAAGCAGTTTGTCAGGAGTCCTGAGAAAGTGTGTGATTTCAGCAATTTTAACTCGTTCTTATGTTCTTTAAAAGAAATTGTCTGAAGCAAATTAAAATTTATATATAATCTCTGTTTCTGAAGGAACTTGCCTGTTGGTGTTGTCTCAGTCTCATAGTAAAAAAATAGTGGTGATTTTCTGGTTATCCTGCAGAGCTAATCAAGAGCTTTCATGAATATATATTTCTGAATGAATGAAACAAAATTTTAAGTGGTCATTTTTATTTCACATCAAGCTAGTATTTGAAATACTAGTGTACGTTGTGGAAAAAAATACTTTGTGCTGCATTGAAGACTTAATTCACTAACTTACTAAAAACCTGTTAAATCTCAAGAATTTTGTTGTTCAAAGCAGGGTTATTCAGCTAGGTGCAAAATGTTGTTTCTCCTTGGTGAACTGCATGAGGTTTCTGTTAGCCCAAGCCTCAAGTTTCTCGAGGTCTGTCTAGACTGAAATTCTGCTGTTTGGTGTTTCATCCACTCCCCCTAATTCAGTGCTGTCTACAGATCTGCAGAGGGTGCTTTCCATCTCTTTTCAACCAAGTTGTTGACAAAAATGTTGAGGGGTGCAGCGGCCCCAGAATTGACCTGTGGAGTGTTCCAGTGGTTACCAGCCAACAAGCAAACATTGAACCACTGATATCTGTTGGGCCTGGTGGTCCATCCCAAATGCTTTGTTTATCCAAGCTGTACTGCCTCAATTTCCAAATGAGAAATCTGAGCAAAGCTGAACCTGTTCGTCAAGTACACCATTTCCTCATCTTTTTTTAATATTTTTTTCCTGAATGAAAATGTAGTTTAACTGCTTTCTCTAGGAAATAAGAACAGATTCCAGTGCTCACCAGATTCTCGGATTCTGTGTGCGTTTATGGACAAGTTTCTTTAGGTTGGTTTCTGTTACTTACTTATTTTTGTACATGAAACTGAAACCTGGCAAGTTGGAGCCTTTCAGTACTGTGTACACTCTCTTCCCAAACTCTGTTTATGGTGCTTGCCTTAGAATTTGAAGACTACCTCCTTGAGCTGGCAATAATGTGGTCATTTTAGGATAAATTTAAGATTCTGCTTCTCTTTTCTCAAGTGAAGTGAAACCTGCAATTCTTACGGAGGTTTTTGATTTTCAAGAAGGTGTGAGCTACCTGTTCATCCTTTCAGAAATGCACTGCAGATTTCAGTTTGGTTTAAAAAGGAGTGAAATACAAGCATGTTTTTAAGGGTGATGACTGAGTGCCTGGAACTTCTCAAAGGAAGTTCTAGACATTTTTCCATACTTGTCCAGTCTGCATTTTGGAATCTGCTTACATACAGTCTTGGCCTGATTGGTGACATCAAGGGCGAGTTTTGAAAATTACTGGCTGATAATCTTTATATAATTCTTATCAGCAGCAGTTCAGTACCAGTGGAACTACGTGAGTTTGAGAAAGGGTTGGAATATCCATGTGGATCAGCATGTCACAAAATCACAGGAGCACACGGTAGTAAGGGTCCTGTTGGTATATTGACTTCGTTCTTTTCATAATCGAGCTTGCTGTTCTGTTCCTTTTATAAACTGATCAAGTCTCATTTTAAAAACAGTTTACTTTTCCCACTATTTCTGCAGGAAGACTCCCTGAATGCTACCTTCCCAAGTAAAACTTCTCAAGAATCTCTCTGCTTTCATCATTAGGAATGTAACTGGCAATGTGTATTTATCCATGGCCATTTAATGCTCATTTTTTATTGTGCCAGCATTGTCCCTTATTTTAAATAATTATTTTCCCTCCTGATGGTTTTCTTGATGTATTTTGGGTGTCCCTCATATATCCTGTCTGTGTTAATTTTGACAGACAAAATAATTTGAGGTTTTTAAATCTCTGCTCAGCAAATTTGCTTTCTATTCCCTTGGTCATATGAGCAGCTTTTTTTAAGATTGTCTTAGCTGGAAGTTACCAACTAAGGAAGTTATTCCAGCTTACATATTGCCTGTTTTTGGAGAGTGGCATTAGTACTTCCTTGTCTTCTGTACTGACTGTGTCAGTGTTTATGTGTTACAGAACCACATTTGCCCTTTGTCTTTTTCCTCTTGATGAGGGATCCAAGGTACCAACTAATGTGCTTGGATCCTTTTGCTGTTTCCAGCTGATGAGCTCCTAATTTGTAATACATTTTTTAAGTAGTCCTTGTATATGCAGTGGGGTTTTTTTGCTGTTAATTTCATGTCCTGGTATTCTGGTGCTCAGGATATCCGGTTTTGTTTCACAGTGTTTGGATCATCTCTCTCATCAGACAGTACCTCATAACTTTTGTTTCATTGGTGGATTTGCATCAGCAAACTCCTGACTCTCTTACTCTGGTCTTCAAGTATAATAATATTGGTCCCAACAATCAGTTAGGTACACCAGTAACTGACTTGAAACATGTTCCTTTTGGTCTTTCTTTAAGTCCTGTTCCTTCTCTAACTTCGCCATTTTATCTAATAGCGTATCCTAATTACAGTCTGTCAATATTTTGCTGTTATTTTGAGATCATGCTGGAGTTTAATCTGTTAAACTAAAACTGTAGTTTCACAGTGGACTTCATGTAGACATTTCCTGAGACTGTTGTGGGATGTTGTCTGCTTCCTGCTGTGTTCTCTGTCTCTCAAAAAGCCCATGGGTTTTTCAGCTGTGAAGGAAGCATATGAGAACTGGATCTCTGCTCTGAGCTGGAGCTGCCCTGCTTTTTAGTTTGAAACAGATTTTGTGTGTAAAATTTGCATCTTTCAAACATTCCATTTGTTAGGACAAAGTTAAGGAAAGCTGTGGGACTAGAACTGTTCTATTTCCTTTGTCTAGGAATATTGTTACTGTTCTTGAGTAAGTTATGGGTTAGGTTGGCACAGTCTATTTCTAATAGTTCTGCATGTTGCACCTTGTTCCATTTTATCTTATTCCTGTATCTGTAACGGTTATTTTTTTCCTTAATTTTCCATATATTCTTGAGGCCAGAAAAAGGATCTGTAGTTTCATGAATCATTCTTACTAGCACTTTTGAATAATTTAAAATGTTATATATTTGCTTCCTTATTTGTATAATATTATCTGTCTTGCTGTGTTCTAAAATCCAAGATAAAAAATTATCCTTTGAGTTGAATGTAGTAAATTCTTTGAGTTTTCTTCCCCTGCAGTTAGAATATTTTCTGTTTTCTGTACCTTTGTTGCTGTTAGTCATCTTGTCATGACATGCAGCTGATTATCATATACTTTAGTCCTATTTAAAGAACAAAAAATTAATGTAGTTCTTAAAGCATATTAGATTAGCTTTGGTCTTTACCAGGACCTCAGCATAAATCAATGTGCAATACATTTTTTTTCTTGGTCTTTTTGTAGTTGAAAAAAACCCCCTTTTTCTACTTATTTTAAGGTTATGCTTTTGAAATATATGTTAATAGGGAAATGTTCTTCATATATTTTGAGACAGCATTTAACTGCTTAACAAATGATAAGGGTCAGGGAAAGAACATGAATATTAAAATGGGTGACTAAAAACTAGTTAGCCTAGTTAAGTTGCATTGTGGGATTTTTCTAATAGTGAAATCAAGAGAAGCAAATATGTAAAATGTGTATATAAATCTGTCCTTTTGAATGACAGCTTTGCTAAATTCTGTCCTGGTTTTCAAGTTCTTCCGACAGTAATTGTCCTTGCAGTGCAAGGAGTAAGTTTATTCTGTTTCTGCATTACTGCTCTTTAACATAAAGGATTATGTGACATATCATGGTTAATGATTCCACCGTAAGGATTGGTGTAACAGGAGTAGATTATACAGGAGACGATATTTCTATAATCTCATTAAAACTTGGTCTCTCTAAGTGTATCTTGTCTACATTTTTTTTTTCACATTCCAGTTCTATTTTTTCTTTTTAAATATAATATTATTTTTCCCTGTCAAATATCTGACCGTGCTTTTGTCAGCTGACTTGAGATGTTAGCAGTGTTTCTATTCAAAAAGAGCACCGTCCCTGGAGGTTTTTAAACTGAGATTGGACATGGCACTTAGTGCCATGATCTAGTAAACAGACTGGAGTTGGACCAAGGGTTGGACTTGTTTATCTCTGAGGTCTTTTCCAACCCAATCGATTCTATGATTCTATGATTTTTGCAGATTTTCTGAAGAAGTATTATCAACACTTTTAAGCATGATATATAGTTTAAATAGACTTTTCCTTGAAGTTTTATAGATTTACACTCTGCTTTGAGATATGCCTTTTTTTTTATTTTTTATTTTTACTCCTATCATTAGTTGTTGGAGTTTTTTTGGAACTTAGCTGTGATTCCCTCTTGTCTTCTGAGTGCTTATTGCTAGCAATTAAATTCTGACCTTCGTATCATCACATGCCTTCAAAATAACTTCTTGCCAATTTATATCAACTCTATATTTTGTGAAAGATGGTTCTTTTCCCCACTTTTGCCTGCTCCAGAGTCTATTTAAGAGGGAGAGTTTGACTCAGAGGGACACAGAGAATTGTGTAGAAGTGGTGAGTGTCACTTGATTCTGTATGACATAGTACAGAAAATACCTCTGTATTACTGGTTTTCATTAATGGAACATCTTTTCAGGTGGAAACCCTGAGAGAATATGAAAACGAAACTCATGTATGTCTCTCTACATAAACACTCTTTGTCAGTCTTGCTTGTGAGTGCTAAAACATGGCTGCTGTCTCTAGCCATCAAAATGAAAGCTTTTGTGAATGGGCTGTACTCTAATATATCTGGCTTTTCTGCAGAGTTACTTGCATATGAGAGAGCATTCAGATTGTTAAACTGCAAAGTATCTGAGATGTAAATATTGCATCTTCCTGTCTATGTACTGCAGTATTCTGCATGTATAGAGTTCTACAGATTAGTTGTGCTAGTGAATTTAGGAGGATATGAGTGCTCCCATTAGAGTCTCTCTCAGCCTTTCTACATCAAGCATCATTTTAATTATGTACTTGAATGACATTTTACATCGAGGAGAGGGGTTTTATTGTAAGCATCAGCAGCCCATTGATAACTTCTCTGTTTCATTACTGTACTTCCTCTTTCAGTAAATAACCTTCCACTAGTTCGTTATTTAGTTGTCAGTAATCCCATTTGAAATTCTGGATTGTGAAATGGTGCTACTTTGTGTTACTAACAGGAAAAAAGAAAATGTCGTTTCAGAGTCTGTAGTTTAACATACTATCAAAGATGAGCTCTGAAGCAGTATAAAAATAGTTTCAACTGGACCTGGGGAAAAATACTAATATCTTAAGGCTCTTCTCAGTTACTTCTTTTATAAACACGTTTTAGGGTGAGTAGATGTAAAATCTTGTGATCTGCAAAATGTTTGGTTTAAGAATTTAATTATGGTAGCTATGTTGCCAAACATCTGTGTTTGAACTATGTCAGTGACTAATGGGAAGATAATTATCTATGGATATTTTTAATTTAAACCTATCATTCCCTGTCAGATATATTTTAGAGTAGGGAGGAAGAGTTTGTTTCATGAAATCTGTTAGCAGTTGTTTTTGGGTTGTTTTAGTCCACTTGATATATTCCTATATAGGTATGTCAGGAACTTATCTCCTTGTAAAGATATGGATAGCTTATTAATTTTGAAGTCTAACTCACTTGTGTGTGTATATGTACATGAATGAATTTATTTATGGAGTAACATGCATGAGACATATCTTGGTTGGTATTCATTCTTCACAGGAGTACTTTTTTGATGAAATTAATAGAAAATATGTGGCTTAGTGTCATGAACATTTTTCAAAAGCAGAACCATTACTTTTTTTTGTTGTTCCAGTCTCAGTTACGGTACACAAATACTAGTGTGTACCTAATAATGTGTACATATTTCCAGGAGCAAAAAAGATGGTCAGTAATCAAAAATGAAACAACTAAATACCTCTGTTTTATTTATCCAGCTGTTTTTATTTCTGCTTATTGCCTGTTGCACATACCCCTGCCTTGACATCCCCAGGTAGTGCATTCACACTTAAAATGGTGCTGTGTATTTTTGAGAACACTTTTGCATTTTGCAGCACTTTGCTAGTGTGTAGTCTTTCTTGTTTCCTCTCTGAACTGGAGGCCCTGTAACAGTCTGCTCAGACAGTTGTGTATCTCTTTTTCTGAAAGTGTCTGTGGACATCTTTCCTGCAGCTACTGCTGGTTAATGGTTTTGATTAGGCTGCCTTCTCCCCTCATATAAGCTGTGGAGCAGTAAACCAAGTGGGAGGGTATGTACGCTACCCACTTCAGTATTTATCGTTTTCTTTACCTGTCAAAAAGGTTCATGAAACCACGCTAATTACAAAGAATTTTGACACTTTGTAAGGATGTTCGATTCCATTATTTAATATTGATTCAGATGTGGCTGCTGAATTTCTAATACATTAAAAAAGGACCTTTAAAAGTACTTGTGTGAGATGCTACTTGTATATAGTCTTCTCTTAAACCTCTAACGAGTGGCCATCCATTCCGTAGCAATCTTAACGCCAATTCTGCTTTTGCTTGATGCACTCTGTGGGCACAAGAGGTGGAGGTGTCACAGCATTTTTGGATAGAATTTTTTTCTTTTTTTCTTTTACTGAGTTCCTAATGTTTTACATATGAAAAACTCAGTATGATGGGCTGTTTGAGTTGATATACTTAGATCTTACTTTTTGTGCTGTCTCTGGCTTTGCATCTTCAGTTTGCAACATAATGTATGTACAAAAAATTGATGTTGTTTTGAAGAAGCTGTTAGAAGAAATTACATGAGCGTCTTCTGCTTAATAACCAATGATAATCAGTATTGATGTCTTTAAACTGTCCTCATTAGGGCTTTTATTTATATTCATTCTTGGTTTGAATGCTTCCATCTAATTTTTTGACTTGAAGCCTTTTTGTAGCTTGTAACAGCTACTGCAGATTCCTTGGACATGCTTTTAGTTATAGCAGCTCACTACATTGTGTATATATATTCCCAGTATTTTTCTTACATACCTAGAGAGAGTTTCCTGTGCCTCTTTGAACATTTGTTTCTATCTAGTAATCTGTTTTTGCTGTGTTTATTCTGTGACCTGTGGCTAAGGCATGTTATGTTAGTGGAGTGCTGGAAGAAGCTCTGCTGATGCTTCCCATGTGCTTGTTTATTCGTGCGTGATTATTTTTGTCTGCTTATTTTTACGCACGTTCAATATTGCCGTCTCATTGTATTACTTCTCTAGACCTGGATCTGTGTGCTCGTTGTAAGCACTGCACTGGAGTCATGCTAACATGCTAACATTTATCTTGGTTGATCTTGTGGCAAGGAAACCCTGTGGTTGGCTTTCTTTTTCTAAACGGATGGCCTCTCATTTATTTATTTTTAAAGGCAGTCTGTTTTATCTGCGTAGGTTATATGGCTAATTAGAACCTTGCCACTGTAACATTTAGTGGGGATGGTTCTTGCTTAGATGATGCTGAATGGTTTCCTGTAAACCATGAAGCCATGCTTTATCTAATCCAAAGATTATAAAACAAATACGGAAGATTTCTACGTACCTCCTTTTAGCTTGGATGGATTTGCTATTGCGGCTTGAACTGTTCTGCCTAATTAATTCTGTCTAGGGATGAGTTCATTAGGTATTTGTGCATTGCTCTGTTTTGGATGTGGTCGCTCCATCTACACAAGCAAAAACATGTCACCACTGCTATGTGTTGGAAGCAGTGCTGGATAAAGAGGGTTAAATGAAAGTCGGATGCATTTTACAAATCTTCTGTGAGTTACTGTTCGGAGATGCTTTTTAGTGTCAGTAAATTATGAGCATCTGTTAGTACATGTCTATTAAGTATATTTTATTAGCTATTTAGTACACGAGCCATGCTAAAGCAAGTGTAAGTCTTCTTTTGTTCAACCAGAATGTTCTTAAAATGGTGCCAGAATTTAATCTGTTGTATATTTTCTTTTTAGTGTGATTTCCCAAAAAGGCCCAACCAGTTTAATTGACCAAGTGTTAGTATGCACACATACAGACAGAGTTACTTAACTTGTGTAAAATACACTGTGTTATCTTTTTTACTGAAAAAATCGTGCTGCCTTTGGAAGTAGTTCCTCATGTGTGCATGGTTCTTCTGGATTGCCAGTTTCACTGTAGCATTAGAAATCAACAAATAAACAGGTATTTTGAGTGCAGCTAATTACTGCAGAATGCTAATTGTGACTCTTACTCATTTGTTTCTGCAGAATGACGGGAGGGGAGTTTTTCTCTCGGTTTCCGAGTCTTTATCCTTTCCTTCTCAGGCAGTTGGAGGTTGTAACCAATACTTTGAATAGGTAAGACAACGTCTAAGAAAATTTGAAATATAAAGTGGAATGAAAAGTTTAAACTGAGTTGTGTCATGTACACCATAATGCTGTTGTATATATCAGTGCTTCTTGAAACTGTATAGTTCAACTAAATGTCTTTTGCTAAGGCTTTTTTCTTTTAACCTTTGCACATCGCAGTAAGTCCCTGAAGATTGAACTACTGTTGAGAAATTAATAGTAGCTGCGTTCCTAGGATCAGATGTTAAAGAACTTGTATTTTTCATGGCAACAGAAACCAGGTGTTTGACTTACTCATGTTTAACAATGAGGCTTCCTAACATGTTTAAGTGATATGGGGTCATAGGTCTCATGTAACCCTAAATGAACCCTTACCAGCCTGTGACACACTGACTCTGGGGAAAGTCCTTGGTCTTCTTTTAAGGACTCCACAAGTGGTGGATGAGAGCTCGAGTTTGATCAATGCAGATGATACCATTTGGGATGACGCTGTTGCCCCCAGGTTCATGAACTTTTAAAGTAAATCAATGCTTGGTTTGTTTTCTTTTAAAATGCCATGATATAAACTGTGGAAGTTGAGTAGCTGATTTATCGGTGAGGTTCAGTTGTCTGTTTAATGGGCCCAAGGTGGATACTCTGAAGCAGGAGTTTCACCAGTCATTGCTTGTTTTGCAGTCTCTGCATAAGAAAAGAGGATGTGTATGTTCAGCGCAGCAGCCTGCTTTACCTGACATTTTTAAAGGTGACAGTGTCATCGTTGGTAAATTTTGGGAGGTCTTTCAGTTGAAAAAGATTGAAAGTTGCTATCTGAAATGTAGGTTTGGAATGCTTTTTCAGTGTGAACTCAGGCTGGTATCTTAGTATTAGTCATTAAATAAATCAAGAAGGGTTGATTTTACCTTAGATTTCTGATTGTTTTTAAATATGAATAGTAGCCACTTGGTGTCAATGACAAGAACTATTTTTTAATAAAGCCTGCTGTTTGCTAAGTACACATTTCCTTGCAAACTGATAAAAAGTGTTTTTTTAAACCACCTTATTGTAACTAACTCTGCTTTCATAGTTTCCTGGTTCATAGAGAAGGATTATCTGTGCAGGTTTTTAATATTGTTCAAAAATGAAGGCGGCTCACCATAATTGGGAAAAAAAGAGGTTTAGAATAATGCAGGAAAGTGAAGGCAATACAGCCGTAAGTGCCTTCATTACAGGGGTGCCCTGCAGGAGAACTGGATGCCATGTTTGCTCCCAGCAGGGTTTGCACTCTCTTGTAATGATAATCCTAGAATAACTCCTTGAACCAGAAATGCGGAAGCCTGTTTTGTGGGAAAGAAAATCAAGAATAGCATGAAGGAGGATGCTTTTTTCACCAAATGCTTCTTACCCCTTTCTGTTTAGTGAAGTTGAAGAGTTGAAAGTCCATCCAAGCCTGTTTCTTTTGCTTTTAATCCTGGGAAGGCTGTATCCATCTCCAATGGATGGCACTCACTCAGCACTCAGTATGGCACCATTTGTCCCTTTTATTATAAGGTAAGGTGATTTTGTGGTGTTTTTTTATGTGATGGGAGTTCTTTCTTGAATCTCTGGAAATTGTTTTTGTAAAATGCCTTTCTAAACTCCTCTTGATTTTTCATCATTAAAGGAAAAACTGGTATTCACTGATTGCTCTTCGCTATGTTATTAAATGTCTTTTGGAGATTTATAATATCTGCTTATGCAAGCCATTCTATGACTTGGTTGTAAATCTTCATCTGCAAATGCTGTATGGCATGATTGCTGCCACAGAGAGGGTAGGTGAAAACTGCTGACAGATTGTAGCAGTGCAAGGTTTGCTGTGCAGAATTCTGATGGATTTTTCAGTCCTGCAGAATGACTGTTCATAACACATAAATGTAATGGTTAATATATAGATTTGTAATTGTGTATATGTATATAATCTCCGTATCCATCCATGTATATACATAGCTAGATAAAGATATGGGTCTGTACTTTAATATGTTTCCAAGATGACTTTTCAGATTTTTATACAGTGTGACTTTCATTTATATGGTGGTTACATGAAGGTATTCAGCAGATATTTTTGCTACTCTATGTGCCTTTGGTTTGGGCTGGAGAGCCTGATAAGGGAACCAGGGTTGTGGTGGGTGAGCAGAAACCAGTATTTTGAGAGGAAGTCTTGCTGTCTGTGTAAAAGCTTCAACAATATGGTGAGTAAACTTCTGTACTTAATCTCACTCCTTTTGTAGTGAAGCAAGACAAAGTTGTTCTTACCCCAAGATCTTAAAATTTTTATTTTAAAGTACTGTTTATGTTAAAATATAGTATCTCTTTGCTTATTCTTCGCAGCAGATGTGATGTATCTCTTGCTTTTTATGATGTTTTTGAATTTTCAGGAATAGATAATAATTTCCTGAAAGGAAAAAACCTGTAGTAGGAGTTTTTAAATGCATTGTATTTAACAATTAAAAAATTTGGGTTTCTGCCATATCAGAATCTTAAATGCTTTTTGGGGAAATGTTTAAAGCTATTTGTTACATCTTTTGTTAGTTCTGGTTTTACGCCTTTATTAATGCACAGGAGAATGCTCATTTATTTATTTATTTATTTTAATATAATGTTTCAGATAGTTTCTGTTATTGGTAATAGATTAACTTTTTATAAGCTTTTGGTTACAGCTTTTTAGTTTTGTCTTTATACTTACATTAGAACCACTATTTTTTGCAAGGTACGTAACACCAGGAAAATAGCTTTTCATACTTAGTTAGCTTATCTTGAGGTTGTTTTAAATACACTCAGAAGATGTGGGGAGAAAACCCCAATAAAAATTTTTAAGTATCTGGAACATTTAAGAGTTCTGTATCATTGGACCTGCTTTCCTTTAACTGTGTTCCTAAAGAGGAATGATATGGCAGATAAAGATGATGCTTTCTGTGTTTCCTTTCCACTGAATTTGGCAGTACATGCTGTGGATACAGGTATAAAACTAGAATAAAGTTATTACATATTTCAGACAGAAAATTCTGTGTGGGTGTACAGACGTGCATTTTCTGACTGGTTACTTAGCAAAGCATTGACATTTTTATGGTTGCCAGGGGACAATACCAAGGATTCTGCAGGAGGAAATGTATTTATTATATAGCTCAGTGTGCTTTTACTGGCTGTATTTCTATCTACAGTTCTTATGCCCTTGTTCTGTGAATACCATGATTGTTTTCTGTTCATTTCAACTGCATTAGTTAGAATACACAGGGATGATTTATCTTGGTAAGATAAGTATGTTGCTATTTTCCTTTCTATTTCCCTTCCTATTTTTCATTCTGCAATAGCAAATAAACAAAAATAAAATTCTCTCCTGTTCATTTGGTTGTTCTTTAGAAGGTGATATGAAGAATTTTGTGAAGTAACCATGTAGAGAGGATTGAAGAGGCCTGTTGCCAAAGGCCCTATGCTTCAAGTCACTTAATTGTATATAAAAGCTGTTTCCTTGAATTGCTCAATGCAGTATTGTATTCTATAACATCTGCATGTACATATAATTACATGGTAGTCCGATGCAATTACAACATTTAATTGCCATATTTTTACCATGAAATTTTTGCATTTCTGTTGTTGTACCACTGTCAAGGGAAGATATTGCTAAGTAGTAAGGAGAGAGGAAGGGTGAATCTGACCCGTAACTGGCCTTGATAACCCTTCCCGGGGCTCAGCCCGCAGTGAAGTGGCATTCATTTTGTGCTCCGAGAAGATGAACAGAATACTGTGTTTGCAAGCGAACGAGCAGTTCTATGAACAAAACTGCGCTGAGCAGGAAGAATTCAAATTGGGCTTTTGAAGAGTTTCACTTAAGCTCGAGTGGAATTTTCCATCTAGTGGGAGTAGAGCAATGGTTGCTCTGACTGTGCTGAGATGAATTGCACAATATGAGCAGGATTATATGCTACAAGGACAAATCTCAGTCTCTGTGCCCATGCTTGTTACTCCCTGTTGAACTAGGGCATTTGATTACCTATCTGCAGTTCTATTAAGCTATTTTCCCCCCTTTCCTCTTGCAGATGTTTTATGTGAAAGGGAACACTTTGATTCACAACTTATTACCTCACTTTTTATTTTTTTTAAAGAGCTAGATAGGTCTATTTTAATGGTTACTTTCTAAGATGAAAGAATGCACAGCATGTTTTTGATTAACAAGGGAGGTAATCGGGAGGTAATGTTTTAAGTATGAAACAAAAACATAACCTCCCTTTCGCCTCCCCCTCCCCGTTTCAAAGACTTGTAATCTCTTCAGAATGATCTAGAATTCAGTTACCTTATGTCCTCTTGTACCTTGGCTTTGACAGAGTGTTTGTTTAGTGTTAAATGTTCTGGGCTGAATGCTATGAAGGAGTAAAATGAGTATTGCTGTATTGACTTGGAATCTTTTCCCTAGTTGAAGTCTAGCTCTATTTAAGAGTATGTGACTTCTTAGTCTTTTAAGAAGTTTTTAAAAAATAAGCTTTAAAACGTCAAACAATATAGGGTTTTAAAAAATTTGTCAAGTGTATGCGCCTTGTCTTCCCCTTGAAAAAAACTGCTTAATTCTTCATGAATTTTTGCCTTTAAAATTTTGGCAAAGAGACAGATTTCAAAGCAGTGTTGCGTCTAGGTATATTATGTAGCAAATCATTGAAGAAACTCGCTATATGAGGTCAATTTAAATAGAAATGTGAACATCTTTCCATGAAATCAACACAGTTATGAAATTGACACTGTTTTCTTGGGCAGAACTTCGTCAGTTCTGAACTTCGTAATTTCTGTAAAATGGAGGTGCTAAATTCCGAAGTCCCCTGATGCTGTTTCTGGTCAGGGATAAGGGTAGGTGGTAGTGGGAAGCACTAGTCCTTTATAGCTGTCCTCCTCCCCCTTCTACACCTCTCCATCAACCACCCTGAACTGATAGAGCTTTGGTTTTGCACTCGAGAGCTTGTCATTAATATACAAGGATTATCACTGTGACTGTTAGTTAATGATAGACACTAGGATGTAAGGAAAAAAAACATGTCTGTGATGAGGAAAAGTTTTCTGCAGGATGGAGCATTGTCAGATGCCCTGTTACCTTAAGTCATTCCTAACAGAGTATTAAGAGAAGGAGAGGGGAAAGTCCATATCGTCTGTGAGCAAACTGGCAGCTCAAATGCTATCCTACTAGCTGTGATAAATCTGTTATTTGAGTGGGCTGGATGCATCTGCTAGAGTGTTTGTGGGTTTACATTGATCTAGCTATCCCCTGTCTTGGAAAGGCAGAGGAAACAACTGAAGATGTTATGAGTTTTTATTGGTACACTTTCTCTTGGGAGTTACTACTTGTGCAGCTTGCTTGTCCGAACAGGCTCTGTGAAACCTCCTAATAGGCTTCAGCTTGGTAAATTTTTAAAAATCGCTTGGCTGAAGCAGTGTGAGATGTCCAAAGTGCCCCCTGTGATCCTTTGCCCACAGCAGTGCTGTGGCACAGGTGACGCCCGCTGGCTGTGCAGGAGCCCTCCAGGAGCACCAGCGTGGCATCCCAGTGGGTTTCTGTGAATCGTGTCCTTGCACAGCGCTTTGGGGCCTGCCATGCCAGGATGACATCCTTTCACTAAACTTTATTTTCTTGGTTATTTTGAAGGGATTAGAGCAGACTCTTTAAAAGATCTGTTACCCTAGGGATTTGGTGCATTCTTCTCAGATGCATTACTTATGTTACTTCACAGAAAATTACATTTGTGAGTCTGTCCTGCTCCAGGGAGTGATGCAGACTATTGGCCCCAATTTCTTTCAAAACTGTGGGGAAAAGCAAAAGAAAAATCCTAGGGGCCATGATTCCATGTGAGTCTTTAGCCCACCTCTATAATGCAGTATTCTTGGTTTTACTCAGTGGGTAAGTATGCTAAGGACTTTTTAAAATCTTAACAGATGTCAGACTAATATGCAAGTAAGAGAAAATTTTTCTTAACATTCAAAAAGCATTTTTCTTAAAATTTCTTAACCTTTAAAAGCAAAGTATGGGATTTTGTTATAAAATATCAGATTCCCTCATTGAAGGCTAAGAGGTTCATTGTATAACATACGGATTCCATAAGTTGGTCTGTACAAAATGCTATTCAGAGATTGTTTTGTCAGATACCAACAAACTTAGAAGGCTATTTTATAACTACAAACTTGAATTTTAATCTCTTATTATGAATTTTGTTTTGTACTTTTTATTGACCAAAATGCATGGTAGTCTATCTGTAAAAATATATGCTGGAAATTTAAAAATAGACCTTCAGATGCACTCTGCTTGAACCGAGTACAAAGGGCTAATTGTCTTCAACAGTCTTCTGTTTAGTAAAATATTTAAGATCTTCCCCATGTAATGAAGCAGCCTCATAATGTTCCATTATACTGTATCTGTCAAATACAATTTTCAATTATTGGATATGTTAGTATACTTACATTATTGTGCTGTCTTTTGCCATTGACTTATTTATTTCTGTTTCTTTGATGGGTTCCTACTAATATGCAGAATGTTATTCTGATGCAGCTTTATCCGTTTTTTTCCTCTCCCCAATCTTTTTCCACTTAATAAATGCCTTGCATATTCCTTTCAGTCTTCATTGCTCAGTTTACTTCAGCACAGATAAAGGGGAAGTGTTATTACCTTAGTTCACATCTTTTGCTTTTGAACAACAAATTGGATTACATAAAGATGCATACGTAAAATTATTATCTTACTGTTTTAACCTTTGCGTACTAATGTTGAAAATCATCGAATCTATCTTTTAGGCAGTTTGGAGAATATGTGTTAAGTAACTGAGATTGATCCAGGTTTATTTTAGCTTCCTGGCAAGCAAAGGATCTGACCATGAATTCTGAGGCTCTCTTGAGTTTCAGCTGTCTTACTATTTCATAGATCTCTTAGAGCTCACTTCTGAAGGAAACATCTTAAGGAGAAAGACCCCAGTGTAGTAGTATTAATATTCCAGAAGGTGGTGTGAATTTAAATTTTCACTGGTCAATAATGTTACTTGCATGTGGGTTGCTCTTTCTCAAAAGTTACTCTTTGTTGACCTATGCCATGTGGTTTGATTTCTCTGTATTGTGTTCAATTATGTTTAATTATGCCCACTCTATCAGGTGACTGGTTCTGTTCTGTTGTAGCCCTGTGACAAAGTTTGTATGGGCTTCATGGGAATGGGTCTAGGGGAAGATGGAGTAATAAGGAAACGAAATTCAAATCATAGAATCACAGAATCAGCTGGGTTGGAAAGGACCTCCGAGATCAAGTCCAACCATTGATCCAACACCACCGTGGTTACCAGACCATGGCACTAAGTGCCACATCCAGTCTCATCTTAAAAACTTCCAGGGACAGAGAATCCACCACCTGCCTGGGCAGCCCATTCCAGTGCCTGATTACCCTCTCTGTAAAGAATTTCTTCCTAATATCTAACCTAAACCTCCCCTGGCAGAGCTTAAGACCGTGCCCTCTTGTCTTACTGATAGTTGCCTGGGAGAAGAGACCAACCCCCACCTGGCTACAACCTCCTTTCAGGGAGTTGTAAACTCAATAGTGTCTCTGAGACTTTGAGATAAGTTTAAAACCATAAATTTAATAAAGAACACAAAAGACAGGGAAGTGATGAAGTTCTGATAACAAGGTATCTTCAATTTGTTTGAGAAAAGCTTGATTGAAGTAATTCATGTATACCTTGTAAAAATTGCTGCTTATATAAGTTGTTTAAATGCAAGTTCCCTGGTGTTTGTTTGGTTTCACACCTATACAGTTACATATGTGAGTTTAGCGTATCATCCTGTATCTGACATGAAAGCAGCCATCTGACTTTCTGTAGGCTGAACACTGGTATCCTTTGGTAAGAGGCCAAACAAGGTAGCTGAGTGATTGTGCTCTGCCTTTCTCCTCTTGTTCATGTATTTTAGTCTGACATGGCAGCAGTAGGAGAATTAATATTAAAATATTAATAATATTAATTAATTAATATTAGTTAATATTAACATTAAAACTTGCCACTTTTCAACTGTCATTTCTGTAAGACTGGGACTCTTTAACAGGGTTCCCCTATCACATACACATCTTCTCAGTCTTTGGTCTCTCAGTCTTTGGTTTTTTCCTTTGTCTTTTCTTTTTTTCTCTTCCTAATGTCTGATCACTGTAACTGCTCAGTATTATAACTCTCTGCAATAGTGTATTATTTGGAATCCCTGTGATACTGGGAGCAGGCTCTGATGCATTGGAATGACCTGTCCTTGTTGGGGAAGCTTATGAGGTGACCAGTCATTGCAAGATGAAGACAGATATCCTTTTGATTGTGGGTGAGATTCACAAAGCACGAGCTGGCAAAGGCATTTAGAAAAATGAGCAACGTGCACCCCTAAAACACAGATTGTTTTTTAGATTTTTATTGTATTAAACCTCTTGTTTGACAACTATAATGGAAGAAATTTTGCAATAGCTGCGGGAAAAGGAGGGAAGGAGAGGAATGCATTTCCCCACTGAGCATCTCTCTTGTGAGTTGGGACTGTCTTGGAAGTCCTCCATTTCTACTTACCAGTCTATTTTCTGTCCAGTCCTGTTTGCACAGTGATTGGTACTGATCTGTAAAAATATTTATGGTTCACTGTAAATATTTATTAATAAGGAGGGTTTCAGTAATTTTCTTCTTTTTTAGCATTTCTAAATAACAACTTGTAAACAGCTTGTAATTTTTTTTCCAGTTTGATAAAGTTCAAGCTGTAGTGCTAGAGAAAAGACTGCAAAGAGCTTGATGTGCAGTAGGCTGCTCTGATCAACTAGAACTCTTTGTTCATCTTGCACATTCTTTGCGTATTCCTGTCTTTTCTCTGAAACTGGGGGCAGATGGTTTTTTTCATGTTCAGTTGGTGCTGTTGGGAAATATCACAACCCTTAGGTATTCATTATTGATTATACTCCTTATTGGAGTTTTCACTGTATTCATCAGTCATTGGCAGATTATAGTCTGAAGCAATTTAGGAAATATTCACAAACTGTAGGGAGCTGTGAGATTAATAGGAAATAAAAGGAGCTGTCTAGCAGAGAGGCATTCATGAATACTGAGAATAACTATTTTTCTCTAGTGTTGCAGACTCCTGAAGAGTACCAACGGCTGGGGTCCTGGGTTAAAATTTGATGTATATGGCTTTTTATTTGAAACATGATCCAGTAAAAAATATGATGGGGTGCTCAACTGTCAAGATATGATTGGTGAAGTTGAATGAATTGTGGTATTCATTTACATACTTGAAATTAACCAGTCAGTAAGTACTTTGCTGGTCAAGATAAGTATGCAAGTAATAACATTTAGCTTATTCTGCAAAAGTATTTGCAGGAAGGATCATGAAAATGGAGAGAAATAATACATTAACTGTGCAGAGGATGATAAGGGAAACCAATTATAATGATATTTTAGAAAGCCAATATTATTTAAAAAGAACAGTCTTGGTTTGAGTAGAGAAAAGCTATTGGGAAAGCTTTTTAGGAATGGGCTAGTTACTTTTGGTGGTATGGCTGAAAGGGAAGTGTTTTTGAGAACCCAGATTCTTGGGATGTTTTCATGGGTCTTTTATTTTTTTAAAATTGTTTGTAATGCAGTCTTGTTTACAATCATCTGAAGCTTTCAAAATCATCGCAAGGCGCTGAGACTTGATTTATGCATTCAGCTTCCTTTTATAGAGTTCAAAATAATGATACAGTTGCTAAGACAGAAAATAGTCTTTGTTTTGGTTTTTTCCCAACTGTTTGGGTAGTAAGTGGGGTGTTTGTCATTCTGCAGCTGTGAAACATCACAGTAACTATTCTCAAATTAATAAAGTAGAAATATGGTTGTGAATGAAATTTTTTTCTTTTACATGATTTTGAGTTAAGAGCAGCTGTTTTTTTCTAGAATGCTGTGAACCAAAATGGAGGCTCTAACCTCATGTAACTTCAGCAAATAGCTAAATAAACCTAGAGGTTAGCTGCCTTTAGATATTATTTGAGATTTCATGATGGAAATGCAAGAAAAGAGATGGCATTTAAATTGTGTCAACATGTTCTGTAGTAAATCTCCATTTGAAGAGAACATATTTCTGTTGGTTTGTTTATACCATGGTATTAGTAAGAGTTTTCATAGGCTTAAATGTTAGAGGTCTGAGGTGTTTTGGCTTGCTAGATCACAATTCAGGTTTCTGATGTTGATTCAGCTTGGTAACAGTTGGCCACTTTTTTACAATAACCTAGACCTTGGTGACAAGAAGAGAGAAATGTCTATAATTTCTTCCTAGAAAGCCTGTGGAAACATATGGAGAAACAACTCCTGGCATAGCTTGTGGACAGCTTTCACAAATAAAAGCCTGTGTACTTTGCCTACAGACTTTCTGCAGTATTTATGGCTACTCTGATTCATTAAGTGTTTGTGTGGAAAACACTGCCTTTACAAAAATACAAGGTTTTATCTTAATTGCCCAGGTTGGAAGAATAAAATACTTAACACAGTGTATAAAGAGAGCAGAAGTTTGGACAACCATTAACTTCACTTCAAAGGAAATAGATAAGATTTTAGAGATTTAGAACTGCATAAATAACCTGAAATTAAATTTCATTTGTTTCTGTCCACAGTTTTGTTCAAACATTTTCTGAGCTACATTCATGTGTTGATTGTAGATCTAAAACCTCCAGCAAACTGATAATTCTCTAATGCTTTTCTGCTCATCAGGTAAATACTGAGAAGCTATATCAAAACTCAAATTATTCTGGGGTTGTTTTTTGTATTAATCTCAGATTAAAGAATAAAAAAAATGTCTTCAGGCCAATTAAATACAGATTTCCATGGAGAAATAGATTTTTAAGTTAAATGGTGTGGGTACTTTAATTACTAAGGAGCACAGATATCTAAATAAAAAATAATTGTTTCCTTAAAAGAAAAACAGAAACCTAAGCATGTAAATAAATGAACAAAAGAAACTTTATGTACATGCATAGCAATTATTGTTCATATTCCAGGAGACCTTGCTCTCACAGTAATGAATAGGCACTGTCCTGCTGATTTGTGCCCAGTGTGGAAGTCCAAGTTGTGTTGTGTGGAAGCTTGAGTATTTTTTTTTAATGCTATTTTTGGACTTCACTTTTCTTGGAAATCTGTTACACTGCATTTGAAAGTTGCTAAATGTATTCCTCTAGGAGATAATTTGAAGGGGAAAAAAAAAACTAGTCTACAATCGTGATGAATGCATACAATGCCCTTGAATCTTACTAACCAAACTCTTGGTAATGGGAACTTGTAACGGTTTGGGTCCGGCTTTCCCACTGAGTGCTCAAACCT
>VZRE01012460.1:24829-84004 GCA_013396775.1 Cephalopterus ornatus | reverse complement strand
AGCAGGTTCCTGGTCGTAGAAGGCAGTCAAGTTTGTCAAGCATGATTTGCCCTTGGTGATTCCATGCTGGCTCTTTCCAATGACATGCTTCATCTGACCTGTGGTGTCTCCCAGCAGAATTCATTCCATTCATTCCCTTTCCCAAGGACTGAAGTAAGACTTAAGGGCCTATAATTTCCTGGATCCTCCTCCAAGCCCTTCTTGTAGATGAGGTGACATCAGCCTTCTTCTAGTCTTCTGGGACATCCCTGATATGCACAACTTCTCTAAAATTATGGACAGCGTCCTGGCAGTAACATCAGAAGCTCTCCTAACACCTCGGTTGGACAGTGACAGCGTTCATTGGTGTGTGTGGGTCAAGCTTCTGTGACAGGTCACACACCAGCTCTTCCTTCACTAACAGAGGGTCTGTG
The DNA here is from genome assembly GCA_013396775.1 of Cephalopterus ornatus. Classification (NCBI taxonomy): domain Eukaryota; kingdom Metazoa; phylum Chordata; class Aves; order Passeriformes; family Cotingidae; genus Cephalopterus; species Cephalopterus ornatus. The sequence continues at coordinate 83,591 of VZRE01012460.1, read as the reverse complement.
TTTGCATCCACCTGGATTTTTGTACCCAAGGCTGGGGGCCCAGCAGCGCCAGTAAAGATGGAGAAGAAAGTATTGAGAAGCTCTCTGCCTTTCCAGCACTGTTGGTGACTGTTCCCTTCTGCTTAACAGTGGGCCAGTATTTTCTTTCTGTTTCTGCTTGTTGTTTCTGTACCTAAAGAACCTTTTCTTGTAGTTCTTGACATCTTGGGCCACTTTCAATCTGAACTGAACTTTTGCTTGTCAAGATGCACCTCTGCACACCCTGGCAACGCCCTTGTAGTTCTCACTGGTTGTTTGTCTGCTTTTCCATCTAGGGTATGCTTCTCTTCTGGCTTTGAGCAGACTCAGAAGCTCCCAGTTAAACTAAGAGGGTCTCTCCCTACTTCCCTCACCTTTAAAGGGCATGAATGGTTTTTGTGTTTCCAGGAGAGCATTCTTGAAAACCTCCCAGTACTTGCTAGCTCCTTTATTCTCCATGGAAGCTTCCCACAGAACCCTTCCCAACCGAGCTCTGAGCGAGCTGAAGTTTCCTCTTCTAAAACTTAAAACCTTTGTCTTAGTACTAACCTTCAGTGTGTTCACCAGGATCCCAGACTCCACAATATTTTGATCAGTGAAGCCAAGGATATCACTAGCAGAGATGTTACAAAGCAGTATTGCATTTCATTTGCTGATTTGTTCTGTACAGTCATTTCACAGTATCTAACAGACGTGAACAAGACTGATTTGAGCTACAACAAACACTAGACATAGCAGTGCTAGGATTTCACAGCAAACTCTGCAAAACCTAAAAAAAACCAAAACCAAACACATTTTACTCCTAAATGAAGCCACAGTACAATTAGAGCAGAATTACAAGAGTATCTGTGAAAACTGGACAGACACCAAGGAACTTAGTGACCTATAAACAAAGTCTGTAAAAGCACACAACGATCACATTCATATCACCCTGCAACAAACAGAAATTCTCCTTAACTGCTGAGGATTGCCAGGGATGCCGGAGTATCTCAGTTTTCATCCAAAGGCTCCAACAGACTCCCCAAGGGCCTTCCCTAGGCCCTGACAGAGTCCTACCAAACCCACAGCAGTGCAGAGGGAGAATCTAAAACTGCCTCAGCATAATGAATTTTTCTTTTTAGAGTCTTCAAAGAGCATCTATCCAAAGAGTATACGAAGTACTTGTAAGAGAAAGATAGGATAATATTCAAGTATATTGAAAAAACCCCACACACAAAAGACTGAACGTTTGAAAATGTGATCATCAAGTTTGACTAAGTCGTTAAAATATCACAGTATAGCTAATAGTGACACTGGCTAAATACTAAAATATTAGCCAAAATTACAGAAGGAAAAGTATAGAGATGTTAACGTCAGGTCAACTACAGACCCACTGACTGACAGCTTTGTCCTGAAATAAATTTATTTAGTATTACTCCCAACCTTTTTAACTGGAACATATGTAAGTATTTGCCCTATTAGTACTACATTACCCTACTAATTTGTAATTTATAATACACAATAGTGTGGTAACAATTTCTTCATATTACATTTTGACTGAAAAGAATGTAATTTTTTCCTGTTTTTAAAATTGTGTATTACTGATATGCCTAAAATATCTAATAGAGAATGGAGTGCTCCTTAACATGTCATGCATCAATCACTAATCTACTAACATACATTATTAAATTATGACACTTCAAACTGGACTGTGCCAACCAACAGTAACAGGGAGCCCCTAACTATGATAAGATATACAAGAGGCACAATGATTTCTTAAAGATGACCATTGTGCCACAGTAAAACTCTGCACTAGATAAGAAAGAACTTAAGAACAAAATATCTTAACATATCATTGTAACAAGTCCATTTTCTTCCTCAAAGTTTCACAGAAAGCTGAAAAATAAGAATCAGTGAGGGATACTGATTGGCTTTGGCTTGTATTACTTTATCAGAAGACTCAGTGCTCAATCTTTAATGTTAGTTGGTTAGATCTGTATTTGGAAATGCAAAAAGAAATCCGATTTTCAAAAAAGCAAAGCATCAGCACTTCCCCATGAGGTCATATATACTATAATATACATATAATATACATAATAAATAATAAACATATATTATAACAGGTATCTAAACCACCTGCTGGAAGAAAAAAAAAGCATAGTGTTGATTTGTCATGTGTCTTAAAGCTTGTTACTTTTTACATTTTCCCTACAGCATCTAAAAGGCTGTTGAATTTAGCACTCCAGAAAGAGAAAAAAAATCTTTGAAATAAACATTGCCTCTGATTCTTAAGAACAGAAACTAAATCAAGTTCAGAAAACCCTCATTCCAGAGTATTTCTTCCAAAATAGGCCCTGGCTCCTGAGCCATAGCTTGGGAAGGCTATCATTACTGTGTTGTACTACACGATCATTTGAGAAAAGCCATCCTCTTACTGTACAGTTATTACACAAGACATTTTTTTATTAATGGCAAGATTTCTGATTTGTTAACCTTTTACCATTTTTTCAATGGAAAACTTTGTACTTCCCACAAGGACAGGGGACAAGAAACATTAAATTTTGTGGTTTTTCTCCCTCTCACATATTTGAAGAAGTTTTTTTGCTGCTTCATTGTTTGTGCTCAGAAAGGTCATTTCTAAAAACACCTCCCCAACCTAACTGATTATACAGCACCCAACAAAGCTAATGGAACAAAAAGCATTGTCAGTGTGCAAAGACACAAGAAAATAAAATGTCCCACTCAAAGATGTAACTTGTGTCTTGAATAAACTTTTAAATATTTAAAAGAGGTTTTCAAGCTAATTGCCTACACACTCACAGAAGGTAAAAATAGATGATTCTCTAAAGAACACAGAATAATCTGTCATCCTTTGTATTCAGAAACTGAAACAGAAAATCACACACCACACAGTAAATTGTTTGAAACACCCATTATTGCCACCTTGAGTTTGCCTGCTTGTACTAATACAAGAACCGCTATCTTTGAACTCCTTGGTGAAAGGGCGTTGCCCCGAAATGCCACAAATACCTCTTCACACAATCACCAACTTTAAGAGATGCCCTGACAGGCTATTCTTTCCACTTGCTGAAAATTGTTTTTAAATTAGCTCTGTCAATAAAATGTTATGCCCAATAAAATAAGCATTAGCTTTGCATTTACTGTTGGTTTCAACTCATTCCTATATTTCTCAGAAGTGCCCACTTGAAATCTGAAATTTGAAATCTGTCCATAAAACCAAAGGATGAGGGGAGAACACAACAAATCTGTTTACACTGGAGTGGGTTTTGAGCTGACTATACCAAAGCAAAAGAAGATGAATGACAATCAGTATTTCTGAAAGCATCTGAACTTTGTAGTATTTTTTTTTCTAAAATAATTGTTTTATACAGTTCTCTAAGCATTTTTTTTAAAGGAAGGGTGCTTCACATAAGGACTTCAGCAGGAACGTGAGTAGAGCTCCAACTTCTCACTGCTTTTCCAATGCCTACCCTGATATCTTAACAGAGCAATGATTAGAATCTCTGAATGTCTGAGCAGTATAAAAATAATTCTATAAATAATAGTTGAGTGAACTATTCCAATAATAGTGGCTAACCATGTCGAAAAAGGTACAAAAATCACTGAATTACAATTTTAAAGCATGTCACAAAACATTTCCTTACTTCTGAAGAAAAAGAACGTATTTTCTTTGTAAAACTATACCATTCCTATAAATACCGTTTATTTCGATTATCCTTATACAAGCTGATTGTTTTTAAATGGCCATTACCTCTTCTTCTCTTGGTCTCAAATATCTTTTACAAACAGTTCTCAGGACTAAATGGAAGCTATAACAAAAGCCATTATGTTTCTCTTTTGAATTTGACACCTTTTGATTTCTTCAGATGTCTCCTTGACTTACTCATTCAATTCCGGAACAGAAATTTCCAACTACTTTGGTCATTATTTCATCATGTCTATAATTTGTTTCTTCTCCAACATATTTTCTGTATTCCCTTTAGATACATGGTTTTTTAACGAATTATTGAATATCCTCTTTGTTCCTGTTGTACCAGCTTTCATCAATGGCTTGGCCTAGATTCTCCAACTGTATATGCACTGGAAGAACACTTGAACACATCTCATAGGGGCCTTGTCTCAGAAGGCAGCCAGTCCCTCTCATTCTAGCCCATCTCAAAAACAATACAGGAATCGAAGTTGAAATCCAAGGAACAGCAGTGCCAGTGCATGGAAGACACTGTGCCAGCCAACATATTACCTACGGATTCATTACACACCAGGCATGACTGAAGCGTCATAACAAATGTGTGTGACAAACAGAGAAACCTTGAGAGCCTCTTTAGTCCAATATTAGGCCAAATCTTCTTGCAGTTGCCCTTAGCAGTGTTTAGGCATTCCTATCTGCATCCCAGGCTAAAAATTCTGTTCAGGAGCTAGCAAGAAAAATGATCAGTTGAAGTTCTCTCCCTGCTGTTCATCATTTTGCTTAGCCTCCTGAAGTTTCTGTTTTCTTATGTCTTAAGTAATAAAGTGTTTTTCTGCAAGTTTTGTACCTTTGCTGCTCACTGCATCTTTTTTTTAAAAAAAGAGATCACTAATAAATATAAATAAACACAGATCCCACTGTTAATCTTCTGACACAACTACAATGAACCACTAAGCCTACTAGGTTTTCCATTCTTCCAGTCAGTTTTTTACATGTCTTCTGAAGCAAAACTACTTACTTTCTTTAGTTGTCTCTTTTAAGGAATATTTTCAAAGAAAATAGATGACAGTCTGTATTTCTTAATCTATGTTTCACTGAGATGTTCAAAGAACTCTTAATACAGTAGTAAGATGCTCTCTTTCCTCCTCTTCTTCCACATTAAATTTTAGAAATTCTCAGTTTTCAGATGTGTTCAAATATAGACTATTATAGTTCAAAGCACCAATGTTTATGATTCATCTTTGTTTCCTAGAGGTACCTAAAACATAATAAACTTTAAATCATTTTAAATTACAAATACTTACTAAAAACCAAAAGCTTTTTTATGCATTCTAAGATTGCAAAAGAAAAGAGTTACTACAGCAGAATTAACTGTTCGATAATTCGTGGCCTAATGCTTTTTAGTGTGTGTTCTTAAATGAGTTTACAATATAAATGTATGTGCAGCAGATAATTTAGATATTTTTTATTTGAAAAAATGCATACTGTATTACAAATGTATGGCTTCTGTATTTATTTTCTTTTAAATAACAGTGCTTTGTTGTATTATTATCAATAACTAAAGTAGCGGTTCTGGATCATGACTATGCCACTTTGAGTACTGAAATCAGTTATTCCAGGGCAATATAGGATCTGGCTATTTCATTAGGCCTCACTAGAAAAAAAAAAAAATTTTTTTTGCAAACACCTGTAACATGCAAAGCTGTATCCAGCTGTTACCCCAGCAGCTAGCCTTAAAAAAATTGGTTTTTGAATCTTAGTTTTGCATGTCCCTCAATCTAGCAACTTTGTTTCTTTCACAAGCACTGATGTAAACAAACTATTTCAGGGTTTTTTTCTTAATTGTACAATACTTTAACCCCCTTGTAAGTCTCTGTATGGGGATGTTCTGTTGACTTTATTTTAGGCAGATAATGTGATCTAGGCAAATCTTCCACAAACCATATTATGGTCATTTTGGCCCACTTTTAAAATGGATTTTTGTATCAAACTATTAAGATTAATCTTATTTTCAAAAGAACACAGATTCATAATGGCAACTGACTTAGCAAACATGTATTCCATCTACTTCACAGCCTTAACAGAGATGGGAGATGGAACTTTTTCAAAAATTGAAACAGCAAGAGACAAAAAAAGTTGCTGGTTACTCTGCCAGGCACCGCAAAAGGCACCACATGAGTATTTCTGATTGCGCTTCACATTTCTGCTGTATTGTCAAAAGCTGCTCTGAAGTTCTACAATTTTGACAATGTTGGATGAAAAAAAAAAAGTATCTAGCTCAACATTTTTGTTCTATCATTCAGTCTGATCTTCAACACATTTTCTCAGTGTAGACGTACGCAAAGTAGGTTGAAAGAGAGCCCTGTAAATGGAGTCTTTGCTTCATTGTACTTCATCTGTCCTAAGTTTTGACACAGCAGGTGTGACAAACCTGTCCTCAGAATTTACTTTTGTCCCATGTTGGTATATGTGCTGTAGGAGAACGTGATGGCTGATCATTATTGAGCCCCCATCTGAGCAGTCAGTCATGAGAGATTTAGGCTCCAGACCCTCAGTGTGTGTAAAATGATGTAATGTCAGGAGAACTGCACAGCTACGAGCTTTATGTCTACCAGTGAGCCTGCAGGTGTAATAAAAATTCCAGTGAAAATAACAGAAGAGTTTTTCTATCAACTTAGGCTGAGATTTTTATGTCCAAACCGAGAATTTATTGAGAAGTATCTTACACTTTTTTTAAAAAAATACGTTTAATCCAGAGTTTCCTGTAAAGGTTTTTCAGGGGCAGAATTAAAATGAGGAAAAAGTATGTGTCTATCTCCCTCCCCAGGGACACATCCTCTCCCTCACTGTCACTTCCAGAGGGCTGATAAAAATAAGCCCGCCCTTAAAGGAGCAGTTGGTTAGGCCACATTCTCTCTCTCTCTTTTTCTCTCTCTATATCCCATATCTGGAATTAGGGAAGGGAGAAAAAAGAATGGGACCACTCTTTTACAAAGTAATGACATTTTACACTAGCTGTATCAAAAGTCTACACCAATGGACAGCTAACTGAGGCATCTCTGTTCTGAGTAGTGAAGGATGGCAGAAGGCAGAAAAAAGAAAGAAACAGTCAGTTATGCTTTATGTTCTCAGAAAACTAAAGCAAACCCTGCACTTAGATCCTTATTATTATGATAATCCATTGACATAAACCAATATGGTCCTGAAGATGAGAGATTTTCACAGTAAATTCTCAATCCTGGAGCTCCATGCAAAGTAACAATAATGTGTACTATAAACTGCACAAGCAATAGGGCAGAGGGGAGACAGAAACCAGAACAGTCTGGGTTAACAGATCAGTTTTCCACATGACATAGACCATCCAGTCTACTACACTGCTTAACACTTTTGCATTTATACTAAGCCAGAAAATACAGATAAAAAAGAAAATTCACAACAATTCAGAATATTATTTTAAAGAATCTGAAGAACTTGAAAATGACTTTGTAACACAGAAGCAAAATTTGATGTCAAATGTTGCAATACAGTGCGAATAAGGGACATGATAATATGAATTAAGAAATAAGACCGAAATGAAATTTCTGGATTAAAAACAAGCCAAAGGCATCTTTAAGGTTGATTTAATGAAAACTGCTTTATTCTTTACTCTTAGTGATTTGCTAAATGCATACACAACCAAAGATACAAAATTTCACACTGCTGCATTTGACAAAGAAGTTTAACCAGTCATTTCATAAGTTAAGAGGGCTTTGCAAAGGACTTTAACCCATTTCATAGGCTTTTGTTTGCACTAATAATATACTTGGTTGCTTTCCAGATCACTCAGCAGAGATCAAGCCACCATCCAAGTGCAATGTACAAACACACCGAAAAAGGAAGTTCCTCTCTTATTTTGAATGACATTTTACTGCATTACCAAAAAAACCCCTAAAAAGTCAACAAAGTGACGGCTCAAAGCTGCTTCTGTCCTTGCAGGATGCAAAAAAGAAATCCAAAAAAACTGTAACACATCATCCCAACTTTCCTTTAATTGTACTGTCTACTCTAATTCAAACACCAATGAACTGTAACTCTCCATTCTGCTTTCTGAGAGGGTTATATGCATGGCTTGTGATCCACTTGGACAAATATGTGGTTCACACCCAACACACCTTTGTCAAATGCTGTGTTCTTCCCATGGGACTCCTGAAGGTGGCCCATTACACTGGTGACAGTGGACTGTTCCTCATGTAAAGTCCCAACACTCAGGCACACACAGGGAGAGGGGAAAAAAAGTAACTGGGAGATTTTGGGAGGGAACTGTGTGAGCTCCCCTCACCCTAAGGAACAGGGAGGGATAGAACCCCTTTCAGCTTGGCATCTTATTGAGAATATACGTGTATGCCCAGTTCCAGTTGCCTCCATAATCCCTTCTACACTTGATTCCTGTTGAGACTAAAGCTATCTAACACTTAACTAAACAGACACTATTTTCCTTTGGTGTTTGAGTAGATTTTTGGATTTCCAAATCTATGTTTTTTAATCCCCTAAGTTGCTTTGGGGAAAGGAGAGAACAGGTAACAAAGTTCAGTCTTTCCCTTTTTCTTAATGTCTGGCTTTTCTCTTGGTGACAAAACCACTGGTTTGAGATAAAAATAGCACCACTATCCAAGTGAAAAATCAGCAGACACCCTTTTTCCTTGTAGGGTGATACATCGCAAGCATCTTTGTATTGTCAGTCTGCTGCTCCTGCAAATTATTCATCTAAACTAACACATGCAAGGAGGGAGATGCTCTAATGCCACCATGCACACTGGTGGTGCTTGTCTGTCTAACAAGTGATTTAATTCACTGCACTTCTCATATATTTTCTCTTCCCGTATGTAAGAACCAGCCTGCGTTATTCTAATTATAACAACATATGCAGCTAGATGTGCTTTTCTTCCTCATTTTATACCTTGAGCTTTGCATGCCTTTCTGCCCAAAATCTCCCTTTTTGTGGCATTTGTTCTGAATGGCATCCACATGTTGGACACTGGTAGCTGAATAAAAATTGCAGCAACTATGGGGTTAACCAGGGAAAAAACCAACCAAACAACTAGAATTTCCCAAGCAATGGTATTCAGCTGGCTTATGGTCCTTTCTAAAACAGAGCTTCCCTGGATATTATGAGTGTACTACGCCTAAAACATTTCCAATAAGATTTCAAAGCTACTTTTTAATGCCATTTTAATGAAGGAAGCTTTCAAAAACTTTAAAGGTATCAAAATCTATTGTTAGACATGAAGCCACTTTTTGTCTTCCCTAGTTTGGAGTAATATTCATTGACTGTAGGTGCCACTAAAAACTTTTCCACAACATTTCAGTTCTTTGATGGTGTTTTTCTGTTTCATTCATCTAAATTCAGGATTGCTTTCATTAGCTTTTAGTAACAGCTGATGATCATCACTTTTATTATAATTTAAACTTAAAAACTCGGAAAAAGCAAGGCTGGGAAAAACAAAGAACAGAGTAAACAATGAAGACTTTCATCACCCTGAGCTAGGACTCAAAAATCAACACAAGTCACATAACTCAACAGCAGACATAGCAATAATCTCAAAATTAGGAATACTGTTTTCATATTAAAAATTTAAATTATTTTTCCAATATTACTTCAAAAAATCTAAATATGTTTCAATTAAAAAAATTGACAAACATTTTTTGAAGTGTAATATGTATTTTTCTAGAATCTTTCAAAATTATGCTTTACAATGAGTGATTTCTGTTTTGATGAACTTGGTTTACAAAAAAAATTCCTAAACCAGCTCAAGTAAAAAGTTATTTTTCAAAACATGCTTTTGTCTTCCTGACAGCATCTTCCAAGTGGTAGTAGGAAATCTTAGAATTAACAGAAGGTGTATGCAGAGGAGGTGGGAAGCTTGGAAAGAGTGCTTCAAATGCCAGATCTATCATCTGTATTATCAGTATGTCAGATCTGGTGCATACAAAGATGCATTTCTGTGCAATGAATACCTCTCGTGATGTATGAATCCCGAGATGGCACTGAAAATGTGATGAGGTGTCCAGTTAAGAAAGAAGGAACGTCTTGAGTAAGGAGCAAAACAGGATCCTGAACTGCAACAGCCATGGGGAGGGAAGCACCTATTTACTACATTTTTAATGAATAACAGTGTGAAGTTAAAAATAGGCAAGGAGAAGAGCACAGCTTTAATGAAGAGACAGGGAATGTGTCAGCTCAGGAAGCTTCAAGGCTAGGCAAGCTCTAGGAGACAGGGCTGTTTCTCTTGGCATCTCCCTAAAAAAACGTCCACTCAGTCCATGCATAATGTCTGAGTTGAAGCCTGGGCTTCCATGAGGAAGACATCTGTCAAAGAAATCCTGAAAAAGCTAGGAAGAGAGAGATGTCAGAAATAAATGCAAATTATTTTTCTTTTGCAACTTTGTCTCCAAGTTTTATCATCATAGAAATAATGCATGATTTGAATGTTAAGCCCAGAAATGTTGCATGTGAGCACAACAGAGCCCTAATAATGCTATTTAGCATCCATTTCCCAGCAGACTGCACAGCTCAGCTTGGGGATTGGCAGCGGTGTATCAGGACAGAAAAGGAAAGCCTCAGTTAATGTACTGATATGCCTCCAGCAGCAGACAGAAGGTGGAACATATTGTGCGTGTTTCATCCACCATGTATTGTGACTATCTCCTTGGCTCTCCTTTTTTTGATCTACACCTTAAGATCTTGTGAAACATGTAAGTGTGAGAAAAATCTTGTATTGCCACCATCCCTAGAGTCAGTCGATAGCTTTCATTGTTAGTCGCCCAGGCAAATGGCTAAGAGGAGTTGAAGGAAGTGGCAGCAGTGGAGGAAATTTTAACACCTCCGTGAAACAGATAATATTTTCTGTGTCACTAACACTCCTGTGCAGGTCTTTCCACTTCCACTTAATGCCATGTAGCTGGGCCTTCACCATACCATTAATACCAGAATGAAAGGTTAGTGGGAATGATTTTGTCTGATCTACCTAAGAAGGTCTTTCATGTCCCAGATTTTTTTCCTGGATGCCATGAGGCAAAAAACCAGCATGCCAAAGGCAGCACTTATCAATCATTACATTAGGAACACCACCATACTCCAAAATGTATATTAATTGTCACAAAACCATCACACATGAAAATGCACTCCTTTACCTCATCTACACATCCTGGCATTTCTTGCATCTTCTCTTCCAGCTTTGTTTATATCCTCTGAGATTTACATTCCTTCTTTAGCCCAAGCAAAGCAAGAAATATTCCTGGCATCTGTGTGTCCATTACCATGGTTACCTAGTTCATCTGCAGCAAAATATGTTGGTCCATGACCTGACACCGCAGCTCCAGGAGCACACTCCTCCCTTGTCCACCGCTTTCCAACCTTTCCCACTGCAGCTATTTTTTCAGAATGTCTCAATGCAATTGAGGTACCAATACAAACTCTCCCAAAGTCTTCAGTACATTTTTCTCCCTATATAGTGTATCTGTTTTTTGGCAGGCCCAGTCCCTGAAAAATTTCAGGCAATTTTTCCAGCAAGCTGTCATCAATAGCATATTTGCAGATCTTACCCACTGCATTTTATTTGAGGACATAGTATTTACTTGCAAATTTTAACTTGAAAATTTAGCCTCAAAAGCATGCTTACAAGAACACTTGTGACTACACAACTACCTGGGTCTGTCAGGGAAGAACAAAGGTTTGGGGCATCAGAATGAGGACCATGAAGTCCTAAACAAGGGTCTCAGCTGGATGGGGAAACGAACATCTCCCCCCCAGAAAAGTAGTTTGGGTTTCTTTGGTATCACAAATTTTACAGCACAAATTGAATTAACTGTCATCTACTGAGATATTAGCAAGCCAGGCATCACTCCTAGATGAGCGCTCAATATCAAATGAGGTATAAACAACAAAATATTGATAAAATATAATGAAGACGGATTTCAAACCAGGCAGGAGGCATATGTATCTCCACAACTGGTTCAAATGTTCACTGAAACAAAGCTTATCAACTTTGTTTTTTAAGCAACATCATTCTCACAGGTTTTTTTCCAGGTAATATTTATAGCAAAATAGATATGTAAACTGCTACGAAAAATCCCTGCTCACACCATTCATTTGTTCCCATAATTAAAGTTTCTAATACTCATACCAAATTTAACCTACTTAAATAAACTTAAAGCAATGATGTAATCTCTGGAAATGGTACACTAAATATGTGTACCACACAACGTCAAGGCAAACACAGATGTATCTTATGGTGATTCTGAAAACACAAATACCAATGAATCTCTGTGAGGAAACCAAAAGCTGGCAAAATTCGAAATGGCTTTGTAGTCATATAGTTATGTAAAATAAAGTTGTGAAGTTCTCCAGACTTGATTTAACATGGCTGAAACAGAGTGGGTAATTTATTTGCATCTCAGCAGCAAAAAAACCCCCATTCAAATGAAAAATCAACACAAAAATGACCAACTCATACACCTACCTTTTCCATTTATTGTTAATGCTGACGCAATTGTGGCTGTTACTGGCACTGGCAATTGTGGCACTAATGGATGTATCCTTGGTCGGCTCCCCATTCTAGCACGTTCTGCACCAGGTCCTAATAAAGCTCCCACTGGTTTTTCTGCTGCTACTTCTGGTGCTACAGAGTCATCTTGATCCTGCTCTATATGGTCCATTTTATCCGGGCTTTCATTCTGGAAGCCATCAACTGTTGTCCGACTCTTAATTGGACTTTTGGGCACTAGGATTTTAATACCTGATTTTGCAAGGTCCATATTTTTCCGTCCAGAAAGAGATGGTGAATTGTTTTTCCGGAACTTCTGTGTGGCAGAAAAAAGTTGATTATTTTTTGACTCATGTTCTTTACTCATGACTAAAGATTTAGAAGATGTCTTTGAAAACGAACTATTGGTAGATCTAGAAATTTGTTTTCGGGCATTATTTGGAGAGGTCCTGTTTGTCCTGGTTAATGTGCTTTCTTTCTGCTTTTCATTGTGGCGTCTGTTAAATTCATGTATATATTCCTCACAATTAACAAGGTGCTGTTCTGGCTCCCAAGTATCATCGTCACTGTCGTATCCTTTCCATCGCACCAAATACTCTGGTTTTCCCTTCTTGTTTTTCCTCTTGTCAACAATTCTTTCTACCTGTTAAAAAGGAAAATTAAACATAAGACATGGGCAGATATACAACTCAAAGAAGCAACTTGCATGCAAATAATTTTTTAAGTGTAGACAGATTTTAAAATATTCTTGTAGCTCTATAGCTTACAGCCTTTCACTGCTGACTGGACACTCCTCTCTTTAAACTTCAGATTGTTACTTTCATCTCAAAAACATGTTCTAGAATACCAAAATTGTTCTTCACTAAGTATTTTGCATGCACAAGAATCTGAATATGATATATTAAAACTGACATTCGGCACTGGTCCCAGTGAAGCTCTTGAACCAACTTCAGTGGGGATAGGATCTCCCTCTCTGAATACAGAGGTCATGTTTAAATATGCTGTATAAATACAGTATGTTTACCTTACAAAACTTATCAATTTGATACTGTTTGAATAATTTGCTTGCTTAGCATAAGGCGTATGTGAGAATCTCTTACTTACAGTGAGCTATCCTTCAGCTACCAGGGACAATACAGAACAGCTCAGGAATCGGGGCAAGAAGATTTTTTTTAGAGGCTTTTTGTGAAAACATAGAACATTTTGGCCAGAGTTTTTGATACATATACTTGAACAAATTACCATGCCTCACTTATCTGCAAATAGAGATGATATTTATGTCACAAGTATTAAGTATGCACATGCTACAACTGCATGTGGGACCCACAGGCTGGAGGAATTCAGGCAGTGGGGTAAAGCAGACAGGGCAGACAGCAGCAGCTGCAGGGACAGAGGCTCATGCCTCAGACCAAAACTCATGCCAATCATGCTAATCCTCCAGAAAGGAAATTCTTTTACCAAAAAAGAGATATAAATGCAAGGCTAGTCTCTAGGATTTCCCCTTTTTATTTTCTTTTTCCTACCCAGGCTGATTCTTCTAGTAAGTCCTCCATCCCACTTCATTTCAGTTACGGGACCAATACAGCTTTCTTACCCATCTCTCTCTTCTTTTTGGTATTAAAAATGAAGGGGGGGGAGGGAAGCAGGATTTTGGACTATCACTTATTAATTTAATTCCCAGTCCTTCATGAACAAAGATCATGCATAGAAGCCAAGATTACATATACCTAGCAGACCATCTGAAGAAACAGTAACATTTACTGGAGTAGTATTAATGAAATGGAATGTCTACAAACAGTTTAGAAGGATGGAAGGAAAACACAAGTATGTGTGGTGCACATATAAATGGTATATGATTCATTACCAAATCACATCACTGCTGACAACAGATTCTCTTACAAGTGCACCTCAATTGGCATGTGGCACGCTATCATAATGTACTCCCTGGTTTTCAACAGTGAGGTTAAATGACTACTATTATTATAATCTCATCAGCAATATAGGGACATACCCTTCAACTGCATGTGACTCCCTGCAGGTGTTCTACTATGCTGTCCTGTCATTAGGATGTTGCACAGCTCTCTTCACACAGGTCTTAAAAAAACTCAACCAAATCAACAACACACAAAAAAAAATCAAACACAAACTAGCTCTACCTTTGCCTTGTTAATGACTTGAACAGTTGAATACAGTTTATAGAGAGAAACGCAATATAAATTGTCCAAAGTTTATTTAAAATCTTAAAATACATTAAAAGTATTTTTATTGTAGTTCTTTAACTTTTTAGTAAAGTTACTGCACTTAAAAAAATATGCATCTAGAAAAAGGAAACTTGTTTTTTCCATTAACTACTTCAGAACATCTTAGAAGAAAATACAACTCCAAATAAGAAAGTCACTGTAGAGAAATACGCCTTCAATGAGTAAAAACACCTTCAAGTACTAAGCCAGAAATGTTAAATTAAAAACTAAAACCAAACTCATGAATCAAACTTCACATCTTGTCAAAAAAGCAGTTACTGCTATAGTCTTGCTTATCCTCTCTGCCTCTCTCGACCTTCTAAAATAGATTTTAAAAACACAATTCTCAGAGAAAGATCTCTACTACTAGCAAGGTAATTATATTTTCTAGCAGGAAATCTTTGTAACAAACAGCATCAATTACTGGGCACAAAGTTGCGCTATAGTCTTTCAACAGTGAAAGACCACCCATCAAGGGCATGCCCTTTTCAAGCGGTAAGCCATCCCTCCCGTCCAAAAGACCAGACACCTTGCAGAGATAACAGATGAACTCTAGAACAGGAGATGCAAAAATCCATTCTTAACCTGATGATTTATGGAGCAAACAGAAATGCATAACGAAACCCATTATATTTAGCTGTATTGTCCAAGCCTGAAACAAAACGTATTTTGTCATTGCTCTTTTTGATTAAAAGGAGATTTTTTTCCTAACCCTTTATTTCTTTTTGAATATATTTTTTGTTTTATTTATAACACAAAAATTATAGCAATTAACCTGTGATATACAATTTATCATGCAGCTTCAGAGCTTTACTGGGGGACTCTTTTTTGATTGCTTCTGTTTGGTTAGTCTGACTCCCCTAGAAGCACTTGAAAAACTGCTGAGGAATATTCTGCCTCAATACTTTTGCTGATGATAACAGCTACATAAGTGTTTCTCATCCAGAGTTGGGGGCAGGAAACTGGAGTGCTTACAAAATGCACACAGAGCTTGAGTATAGAACAAGAATAGGAATATCCATCCTGAACTAGTGACTCATTTAAACTGTTTCATGGTAAAAACAAAGACTACAAACTAGTGCTTCTCTTCTCCTACTGAAAAAGAAAGCTTGTCCAAGTCATCCATTTCTCCTTCGCTTTACAGTGGTGACATGACATGAAATACAACACGAGACACCTCGAAGTCTGATGTTAGAAGATACCAATTATTTACGTCCAAATATTAAAATGAAAAAAGAGATTGTAACTGGGTGGGTAAAGAAAAACATCTACATTCCTACTTCCTGACACATCAGTCATGGTGTGGTTTCATGATACAGCTACCCTGTTGGAACAGCTAGGCAGCATCCACACAGGCAGTATTGTTTCTCCCCGCTATTGCTGCCCTGGAGCTGAGCTCATCTTATGCCAAGTTAGTTCAGAGAGCTAGAACCTGGCAGAGTGTCCCTAACCAGCAGGAGAAGAGCAAGACCACATCCTTTGCCATAATCACACCAGAAATGCTGGTAACAACTAGTCTGTGACAACTACCATTTCTACAGTGTCCCATACCTTCCGCCATGAGGCAATATTTATTTTTAGTAATTAAAAGGTTCTGTACTGCAGGATTTGCCATCCATTGTTAGTTTTCAAGTGTTGTGGAAGAATCAAAACAAAATGGAAAATTATATAAAAAACGAAATATAAAACAGGTGTGAGGGAAAGTTATCAGGCAAACTATCTGTGTGGCAAAAAAATAACATTTCACAGCTTATTTTAGCATACTAAGTTATCACTTTCCCCACCTGGGGGATACTAATCCATGACACTCAAAAACTCAGCCAGCAGCAAAACTAACAGAAAACCAATGAGCTGCTCAGAGGTATATAGTAAAATGCACAAATTATAATCTCACACAACACAATTGTAGCTGAGATGGTAAATTCCCCTTCCTTCCATGAATGTGGCAAAATTGGTTCATGCTTGCTTTCTCTCCCTCAGGATTTTAATAGCTTTTATTAGCAAAATATACTACATTTACACTTACAAAAAAACCCCAAACAAACAGACAAGAACAAGATAGACTTGCAGCTTAAACTGCTGTCTGAGTACAGCTGCACCAGATGGAAACGTCAACACTGCAACTCCTCCTCCCTGTCTTGTGCTCAGAGACAACAGCTCCTCCCCATCTGTCACAGCACAACTTCTTCTGTAATTATTCCCTAATGCAGTTCTGTCAAAGTGACCTGGTTTAGATATTAAGAATACCTGAGCTAATGTAGGCATCCTGAAATAACTGGTTTGGAGAGCAGCTGCAAACGTGGTATGTTCTGACACATCTAAGAGGACTGCAACTTTCAGCAGAGGACAACAAACACCTATGCGCTGGACAGGTCCAGTAACCTCTTCGCCAGAGAAAGGACACCCATCCTTAATGCCTGATGAAAGATCTTTAGTTCAGGTCATTAAAACTAAGCAAGAAATTCAAAAGAACTTTCTCAATTTAAACCATTATAATTTGGGCACGTTTGTAAATTCTCTGTGTAATGCTCTCTGTGTTTGTGTGTGTATATACATAAGTATATTACATATATAAACAGATCATGCTTTAATTTAACAAAATATTTAAAAAGATTAAACTAAAGGTACAGCCATCAGGGGGTGGGGAGGCAACAAAAACCAGAATGAGCAAAATAAACATATGTGGGCATGTAAATATTCAATGAGCGCTGCCTTGTTTATAATAAATCCTTTCTGCATTCCCATTATGTTCCTTTCTGTCCTCACATTCATGTCAGGCTAAATTAATTTAAAGTTAGTAGAACAGAATCTATTTGACTTTATCTGTTGTCCGTAAATTACAAAAGGCCTTGTTCTGTTAGCTGAAGGCTATGTTTACACTAGTGTCTTGATTCAGAGCAAAAGTGCAATTCAGAAGCAAATCCTTTTCTCCTCTGCACTATTCCTGCTTACTGTGCAACGGTTTCGCTCACAGACCAGTTTTGGTATCTATGATGTGGATTCTTTACCGAGAAATATAAACTGGAAGTGGAAATGTACCATTGTAATGGTGTTATCTGTCATGCTTCAACCCCTAAGGGGACACACAGATCCAAGCAAATAACAGCTCTGAACAGTTTCAACACACATAGTAGCACGGATATTTGATCCTGAGAGGCTCCACTAAATCTAGTCCAAAAGAAAAGTGCTGCACAGCAGAATATGTAGAGGTAGGGTCACAGTACCAACTGCTTCACTCTACTGATTTTCTCCACTTGAGCCAAATTACTGCTGTAGTCATTCCCCAAGTCAGAGACAGAAGCTAGAATACACGCAAGCCTTATGTTACACACATGTATGTTCAACAAGTGAACAGTCATCCTTGCTTAAATTGGAAACTGTTCCGCATACAAATGGGACCTAAATGATCACCCATAAGCAATCAGCAATGTTTATGAGTGATTATATCTTCTATTCATTAAAATCCTGCAGAAGTCAATGGTAAGCAGTATTCTAATACTTCTTACTGTAAATAAAATAAATGCATTCTACATTAAAAAAGCAACTCATATATAGCAGCATACAACACAAAACCCATTAAGTACTAAGTTATTCTTAAAGTAAAAGGAAAAAGTAGTTTTGGGAAGACAGTTATTCAAAAAGACATCTGATGAGGATATCAAAATACACTTGAAGATCTGTAAAATGTGCACTAAAATCTTCCATGTACATATTTTATTAGAAAATGGATAATTTCCAATAGTACGACCTAAAGGCCAGGTCAGAGTATTTCTCACTGCAGTTAGCACCAGCAGGTAAATTTTAAAAACAGCTTAGCACATATATTTAGAATATCAAAATCATAGTATGGTATGGTTTTAGTTTCAATGGAATCACTAAAAAAATTACACTAGGATATCATAAATCCAAGAGTTCATCTTCACTGCAGTTCCATGTTGCTCCATTCAGGTTAGCCTGGGAGTGAACATGTAAGCCTGCCGCCACATGCTCCTGGAGCTGACTGATTTGATTAGCAGAACAGACTGATTGGATTAACAGTCGATGAATTGTTGTAAACTGAGCTGCTGCATCCTTATAGCATGACTGACCAGAGTGTCTGTACAGTACAGGACTCTGGCCATCATGACGGCTGTATTATATATATTTTGCTCTGGAAGCCAGAGCTGTACAAAATAAATGTGGATCAGATGTGGACAGATTATTGCCTCTCTGTCAAATTAGCTATAGCAGATGATACAGCTTTGTGTTAGTTTTGTGACAGCTCTGGGATGAGGGATGATACCTGATCCGGCCCAAAGCCTGCCAATACAAAGTTCACCCACTCGACTGTTTTCAGGCAATCGGGACCAGCAGGATGAGCTCATACAGGATCATTGCTTCACAACCCACAGCCACTCCCAAACTCCTTTTGAGGAAGCAGTGTGTGCAGTGAGGTTGGAACACATTCATGTCTATGAGCAGGAGTCCCATAATGGGCTAATACACTTCCTGCAGTCCTTCATGCTAGCAGTGCAATAAAGAGAACTCCATAGCTCAACCCCCCTTTCAAAAATTAAATAGCTATGCTAAAACAAATATTAAGATTTTTCTTTTTCACAAGCTCTATTTCAAAGACTATCCATTCTTTTAGGATTCCTGGACACAAGTCATGCGAGAGCTAACTTTGTGGCTACCCACAACATTCAATTAATATATTGGCCTGCAGGTCATAATTCACTTTTTAATTTACCCTCTGTATAAATTTCTAATCAAGTTGCCTATAAAATCCCAATTGTCTCAGTCAAGCTCATTATTTATCATCAACTTTAAGACTTACATCCTTCCATGGTCTTAACAAAGACAATACATAAAATAATTTAATTACTGCATTCTCATCAACACCAGTGATTCCAGGGAATCACAGCTATGGTGCATGCCATGCCTGGCTGCACAGTCAGCTCCTAAAAAGGCACTTCAGAAAGTTTTATACCTTGTACCTACATTAAAAACCCATGTATCACTGTATTTGCAACTCATTTACGATCTAGTAAAAAATACAGATCACAATCAGAAAAAAAAAAAAATCTTTCTAAGAAGCCTTCTCCGCAGAGGACACGAGGGAAATGGGTATGGAGGGAGGACCTGTGACATAGTCACTTTGCTTTAGAGAATTAACTCCCTGGGCAAACAGTTTGCCCGAGATTTTACTTTCTCTCAAGTCACCATTGATGATTGATGCTAAAATGTCAGCATCACAGATCTTTCCAGATACAATTTACACAGAAATAATTACAACAGTTGCGATGGAAGTTACAACCTGCTGCAGAATTTATCAACTGCTTTGCCCTAATTATAGTTATCTAACTATTGGAAGAATGGTTAGAAAATCTTACTCTCATCAACTCACTCTTCACAACAGTTCTAACCTTTTATTTACCATAAGGTAAGACAGACATACATTTTCTATTTTGCACAAAAGCAGAATGAAAGTACAAAATCTGTCAGTATCTTTACAAACCTGTTATTATTGGTACAAATATAACATAAACAAACACCTGCAACAATGTATTCTTACCAAACATGCACTGTTTTTCTCCTTTTGAAATACTAATAAGTAGAATCAAATACGCTTATCACCTTAAATGGAAATGGCTCTGATCAGAAGAAACTACTAAAAACCACTAGCATTGAATTTAGAATACTCATTTTTGGCCGTCAAAGCTATTACATAAGTATTACTGTGTTATTAAGTTTTTAAAAATTTTCTCATTACTAGTTATTACAAGATTTCAGCATTACTCACTATAGAATGCCAAAGGAAATTGTTCCCATTTTCAATTCATTTGTAAAAGCTATATTTCAGGAAAAAAATCCTCAATATTTTTTTCTCAGAGGTAAATATTCCTTCTGCACTTGCCAAATTCTGTTGCTTGTATCTCTCCACTGCAGTCATGAAAAGTGAAGGTCCCAAACTTGGTGCTGCCAACACTTTGCCAAAGAAGAAATACAGAAAACCAAACTGCATATTTATTATTGGCAACTCTGGCTACATGAAAGGAAAAACTCTCACCCAAAGATGCCCGTATTTTGGGCGTGCTAATTTGGGAAAATGTAGCAATAGTCTAAAGCCACCTCACAACAAGCTGCTGAAGTACGAGCTTCAACAGCTTGACAACTATTTACTTATAGGATAAGGCCAACAGAAATATTGTCTCTTTATCCTTTAAGTAGAATAATACAGAGTAGCAGATGAAGAATTTGTCAATATTAAGCATCAGGACTACAGACTTTCTTCCAAAGCAGGAGAAACCGGACCTTCAACAGTGCGCAAGTACAAAGACTGTATAAAGACAAGACTGATTGATAAAGATTAAAAATATTTTATCTAAAAAGAATATCTTAAGGAGAGAGTAGGTCACAACAAAACTGCACTCCAAATGTCAAAGAACACTTTGTCACAGCTAAGCAAACTTCAGAAACTGGAACTGTAACAAGAAAGAGGAGCAGAAAAATCACAAGACAGTTGCAGAGTGAACTTGGTATGCTGTAGTCAATTTAAAAAATTTCACTTAATTCTACAATAAAACTTTCATCTACCAACACCAAACAAAGCTTTTCAGCAGCCTATGGCTTGCAGAAGCAACAGTGACAGGTCTGCTACAGTAGATCACCTGACCACACCTCAGTAAGAAGGGACATAGATCTCAGCTCTTAGAAGCTTACTCAGTAGCAGTCTCTTCTTCCTTTTTTCTCCTAGGAGTCCTGGGATTTTAGTTCTAAATATAGTAGTGACAGCTTTCTCTGGAATCACTGCATCTGGAAAGGCACGATATGCACTTACGACCTCCCACCTTGCTCATCTCTCACCCATCCACTGAAAGCTTATTTCAGTAAGAAATGAAGCTTCTGGATACAAGACCAGGACTGCATTTTTGTGTTCAAATACAAACACACTAAACAATTCTGCATAGTTAAGAGCAACACCATTTGCTGGCTCTTTCTGTATTCTTTACCTCAATTCCAACATGTCCTAGAAGAATGAGCAGTATGAGCACAGGTCCCTGGTTGCTCTGCCTGCAATACGACTTCTCTCAATACTTGACCTAACCCCAGCTAGAAAAGCCAGTGATATGGAATTTTCCCCTAATTAATCAACCTCAATGCTTCCACAGCTGCCTCTTAGTTCTGACATCCTGTTTCTTCATGGGATTTATTAGTAGATGAACTATTTTTCCAGATGTAAAAAGGTATTTCTCTGTTTTGGGTCTCAAGTCCCTCCATCTCCCCATCTTTTAGTCTGAACCTAAATTCATTTCCTATTTAATACCACTGCAGCTTCCATGACTCCACTCTCCCATTTTCTTTTGTAACCCAGACTGTGGGGTACAAATAAAGATGTGGGGTTGCTGGTAACTCTGCTTGTCAAAGACTCTTCCAACTTTCAAAGTTTTAAAGTTTATTTCTAAAACCAGGGAAGTTCTACAATGCTCATCCAGTGTGTACCTTCCTAATAAAATAAAAAAAGACTCAGAGTACACACAAATAAGTTCATGATCTTTGCACTTAATAGCTTTTTACTAGGCCTGCACACTGCTCATGAGTAGTACAAGTTTTGCAATATAGTATGTGTTCAAATTACTTTCTTATTTCACCAGTATTTGTAACTTTAAGGAGTTCCTAAGCTTCATCCTTCAAACACGTAAATCAGAAATAAAACTAACCTACATTGTATCACTGGTTTTAACATACATTTACCTCCTGTTTGTGTAATTTGCATGAAAACATATTTCCAGTGATTACAATTTTCATGAAATGCATCTAATGCTTTAGGCGTGATACATACATTTTAACATCAAGTCACTAATTACTCAATTGCTATTGAGTCACTAATCACTCATTGATATCAAAAGTCCTGAATCAAAAGGACTGATGACTAAGCTCCATTTACTTACTGATCCTATCCTGTCTTAAGCTCCATTTACTTACTGATCCTGTTGGTTCATACGTGCATACTAAAAGTAACAGACACTATGTATTAATCTGATTACCCTGATGTTGGTTGATAAAACATGTTGTCCCATTTCAAAATCCTTCATGCTTTTCCAAGGACAACAAACAGCATAAAAAGCAAAGCATTTTAGGCTCGGAAAATGGCATCTTCATTAACAGCAGCTTGTGTTGAGGTAATAAAACTAATTTTTTAATAATTTAGATTTTTTTGAAAAGCTGCACAGCAGCAACTTCTCTATTACACAGTTAACATGAATTTCTGAAGTAATATAGATATAAAACCCTTCTTCATAAGCATATCCTTTTTCCCATCTCTGAAATGAACTAGGATAAGGAGAAATGCATGCAGCTTCCAGAATTAGGTAATAAAATAAGATAAAGTTATTTGTTACTCAAACCAGTTCTTTTGGAACATTATTTTTGACCAGAAAGCATTACCTCAATGTTGGCTGTAGCACTGAAGTAGCCACTGCAGTCTTGATAAAACACTTAAAAATTTTGCCCTTTAAGGTTACAACACAGATATTAAAGCAACCTGAACTATAAGTACTGCAGATTTTACCACTATCCTTTAAAGTTGGTGAAAAGCCAGAGATTTTTCCTAAAAATCTCCACTTAGGCAGAAATGGCACAGCCCCACCACTTGCTAAAGTCCCTCCTTAAGAACAAAGGAATGAAGAGTTACCTTCTACAAGCACAAATGTCCTTCTCTATCTGCATTCCAGTCTTTCCCTTTGCACAGATGTCATATAATCTGCCAACTGTCTACTATTATTACAAAAATACTGTAAGTAAACTACCACGTGCTTTGTTAAAAGAAATAACATTTATTTCTGTATTTTCCACCAGATACAGATACTGTATTGGCTTTTGGTGCATTCTTACCCACTGGACTCAGTTTGTTTTTGGGGAAACAATAAAAGCATGAGAGATGATATCTCCTTCACTTTCAGTTGCTTTTTACTCCTTTTCCTATGTCCCTGTGTGAATCCAATACTGTTATTTTCAGTGCTTTTCCTAATCTCACATCATAGTTTGCTCTCCAAATTATGCCTTGAGGACTATTTTCCTCAAAACTTTACACTGTAATGGTATATTAAATCCTTACTCATTTTCAGGTGCTGCTAATTAATCTAGTCATTTGTTGGTAATGCCCAGTATTACCTGTAAATTCGAAATAGCTCATGATTAACTTGAATATATTTTAAAGCATACCGTTAAAAAAGATGTTTGCATATAAAAGGTCTTTTGTGATAATTTTGGATAGCATTTTTAATACTTCAGCACCATAAAGTACAGATAGTACTACTCAGCATAGGATTTCATCTTACCTCTGTAGTTACTGAAAATTAAACTAAGTTAATTCATATGGCTACTGCTACAGCAGTGCTGCAGAGAACAGAATTTAATCTTTAAAACAAATGCACCAATACAGATGTAATCCAAAGCAGTGAGGGTGTAAAAGGATTTCCTATAAGCCATGTCCAAACTGCTGTGGTTTGTCATGTAGCTTGTAAGACTGCATCTTCCACACATTACTACAAAAATTTGACTTTTTCCTTGTTACTTTTATAATTAATAATCGGTCACCAAGTTATGGATATATGGATGGATAAAAATTATCTGGATGGCTGCAGGCAAAGAGCTGCAGTCAATGGCTCGATGGTCCAAGTGAAGACCAGTGATGAGTGGTGTCCCTCAGAAGTCAGTACTGGGGCCAATACTGTCTAACATCTTTGTCAGCGATATGGACAGTGGGATCAAGTGCACCCTTGGCAAGTCTGCCGACAACACCAAGCAGTGTGGTGCAGTTGACACGTGGAGGGCAGGGATGCCATCCAGGGGGACCCGGACAGGCTTGAGAGGTGGGCCAATGCAAACCTCATGAAGTTCAAAAGCGCAAAGTGCGAGGTCCTACACCTGGATCAGGGCAGTCCCAGGCACACCTACAGGTTGGGCAGAGAAGTGACTAAGAGCAGCCCTATGTAGAAAGACTTGGGGGTTGTGGTTGATGAAAATTCATGAGCCAGCAGCGTGTGCTTGCAGTCCAGAAAGCCAAACTGAATCCTGGGCTGCGTCAAAAAGAGAGTGGCCAAGAGGTTGCTGGAGGTGATTTTCCCCCTCCATTACATTCTCATGAGACCCCACCTGAAATACAGCATACAGTTCTGGGGCCCCTAACATAAGGATATGGAACTGTTGGAGCAAGTCCAGAGGAGGCCACAAAGTTGAAAAGGAAGACAGGCTGAGAAAATTATCACAGAAACAGAGAATATCCTGAGCTGGAAGGGGTCCACAAGGATGACCAAAGTTCAACTCCTGGCCCTGCACAGAACCAGTCCCAAGAATCACACCATGTGCCTGAGAGTATCATCCAAATGCTTCTTGAACTTTGTCAGTCTTGGTGCTGTGACCACTTCCCTGAGAAGCCTGTTCCAGCACCCAAACACCCTCTGGGTGAGGAAAATCTTTCTAATATCCCCTAAACCTTCCCTGGCACAGCTTCAGGCCATCCCTTGGGTCCTATCACCTCCCCTCCTCTTCCCCTCACGAGGAAGTTGTAGAACTCTGATGAGGTCTCCCCTCAGTCTCCTCCTGGCTGAACAGACCAAGTGAGACCTCAGCCCTCCTCACACGGTTTCACCTCTAGACCCTTCACAATCTTCACTGATGAAGTTCAGTCTGGAGAATAAAAGGTTGCGTAGGGACCTCACAGTAGCATTCCAGTATGTGCAGGAGCCCTACAAGGAAGCTGGAGAGGGACTCTGTAGAGGATCTGTAGTGACAGGACAAGGAGTAATGAGTTCAAGCTGAAAGAGCAAAAATTTAGGTCAGATATACAGAAGAAACTCTTTACTGAGAAGGTGGTGAGGCACTAGAACAGGTTGCCCAGAGAAGTTGTGGATGCCCCATCCCTGGAAGTGTTCAAGGCCAGGCTGGATGTGACTCTGAGCAACCTGGTCTAGTGGAAGGTGCCCCTGCTCATGGCAGTGGGGTTAGTACCAGATGATCTTTAAGGTCCCTTTCAACGAAAACCACTGTATGATTCTATATATATCACTGCTTTAGATTTTTATTTTATGGCTATGGTTTTCACAATACTGAGTGAGATTAGTCAAGCCATCAATGGGAAATAGATTTTTTTATCTGAAATCAAACAGTTAAGGTGGAGTTAAATATCCTATAATAACTCCTTCAACTCTTTTTTCTTTTAAAAAGTGCTTTCCTCTTAAATTTTCTTTCTTTTAAGACATGTTAGTAATGTATAAACATCATTTCTGGGGAAATGTAACATTTAGGGGTTTTTCCCTGGAAGAAATGAGGTCTTAAAAAACCCACCTTCCTAGTTTTCATAATTATAATGCATGACAAAAAACATCTTTGTTTCATATTCTGTTGAATCTGGAAGTACTTGGCTCTGTTAGTGTAAAAAACATAGCTTTCCTTCCTTTCCCAAAAAGTAGCAATGTTATGCATTAAACTACTGATCCAACCTGCCTTAACTTAAATACATCCAAATTGTTTTGGCTTTCAGCTGGTTTATTGTGTAATCATATCCCTACGTGATACAAGTGGGACAGAGCAGAGGAAAGAAAAAAGGAAGTGGAGATACAGCAGTGGGAAGTTTTTCTGGAATAATGAAAATGTGGAATTATGGTGAAAATTGCTGCAGTTCTGTAGCAGCATTGTTTATATGGGTTTGTCATGAACCCAGAGGAAATTTAACCCTGAGTGCCTCAACCTGAAAATAAAAATCAGAGATGAGGAAGTTACCTGAAGGAATGCATTATTTTTGGAGATTGCTTTAAAGACTGAATACTGAATTTATATGCATGAAAATAATTACAAATTGTATATAACTATCAAATATAATTAAATGCATAATCAAGAATTCCTAAAGACTAATTAATCACATTTTTTAAAATACTGGAAAGTGTATGAATTAAAATCTTCCAGTTTCTTGTCTGCATTTGTTTGTCTTTTGCTCCTTGTTTTTGAAATGTCTGCAATTACACAAGGATGATATCACAGTTTTGAAAAGTCAGTTCACCTTCAAAAGCTTTTTTACCAACTCTTTAATCGTTTGTTTTATGACATGAATCTTTTCACAGTAATCAAGTACAATGTGGTGTCAAAACAAAGGATTAGGACTTTGTCTCTTCTTCTATGTATTCCTTACCCTGACTGCATGTTTAAAGAAGTCTTGCTTTCTAACAACTTACACAGAGAATAAGTCAAAAGGAAGCCACCCCAATTCAGAAAACAAATAGACAAAAATTTGCAAGGAACCACCATTAGTTCCCACTGTAAACACAAGAAGGGTCAGGCAAAAGGTTTTACTTTTGGTCTATAGACACAATGTCATTTTAACTTGTCATCTCACATTTAGAAATAATTGTTCAAGGGCCAGATTGGAATCTTCATTCAGAGAACTCCGTTTCACAAAGAGAAACAAAGCGTGACTGCTTCCAAACTAGGTAAGCATTTAAGTCAACCCCTTTTTTTTTTTAATCCAGATATTCAGATGCCAATTTCTGAATTATTCTTCTTGAAACTTCCATAAATCTTTGACATCTCACTAAAGTGAGGAAAAAGGGAAGTGAAACAGACTTCTCTTTAATCCTAAAGGATAAAGTTCCTGACGAATGTGAAGTTTCATTTCAGTTTCCACTATACACAAACATCAAGCATCACCTTAAAAAAGAAATCTGCGGGAAAGAGGTTTATTTCTTCTCATCAATTCTGTATGCATCAGTGTGCACATACCTTAGAGGCACCCTCCTACCAGCTTCTGAACTTATTATAGGCTGCTATTTTTCCTGCCTACTAGTGTACGGCAGGATATGAAAGCAATACACTGTCACAGACCAACCACTGCTAAAGCACTCATTTATTTTGCCTTTTCTTTCCTAGCTTAACATTATGAGAGCAACAGCCCTTTTGCTGAGTGTAATGTGTGTATTAGAAGCAGCCTAAGCTTTCTTCTGCCATCAGCCATAATATAACTTTTTCAATCTGCCTCCTCAAGCCCTAAAACACTGCTATGTAAGTCCTGCTGGTTGTCTCTTACACCTTCACAGCTTTCCAAATTCAAGTGCTATGATTCTCTCTATCAAAGAGCTTGGAGCCAGTTCTGAAGAATGAAAGCGGTAATATCTAGAATTAAAGAGAAAACCTTCAAGACTTTGCTAAACTAACAGTGGAAATTACAGTTCTGCTGACTGTACTTAAAATGTATGTGTCTATGGGATAGAAAGGCCCATGTTTTATGCAGGTGGGACTGGACCGACAAGACAAACAACTTTACAATCCAACTTCCTAGAACAGAGGGTACTCTGAGTGGCTTCTTTTTGAAACTCTTGACATTTGACAGGCTTGCTAAGATGAGCCACACTACCCTACAAGTAAAACCGAAACAAGCTTTAGATCTCAAAGCCTCTAGACAGGTCTCTGTGAGGAACAGTGGCCTTTTAAGGGTGCTTTACTCTTATGCTTTGTCTAACTATTTTAGTTCACCCCAAATCTAAAGTGCCATCTTTTTTTTGTATTTCCCACCTGCCACAGGGTTGTTCTTGCTTAAACAATTCATCACAAATACAAACATCTTGAACTCTGGGGATCAGACCTTCTTCTCACCTGAAAAACCCCAAAACACAACTAATGAAATTTTTGAAGTTGGTTCAATTTCTCAAGTCCTGCATGGTATAAATTCAAATAATATCCACATCACACGTGCAGTTGTCTTCCCATCTTTTTTTGAGATCAGATGATCTTAAGTAGCAAGAACTATCAGTTTTCAAAGAAGGAAAACCAAAACAGACTGACTCTTCAGTTAAGAGGTATATGACATGAGGAATAAGAAAATGAATAGGAAATATTTCCTATACTTCACACAAAAACAACAACAACAAGCAGGAGATACCTAGTGAAAAATGAAAGTATTAAAACCAAAACCAACTTGCAGAACATATTGACTCACTGTATAGTGGAGGGACTAGACAAATTTAGGAACTATAGATCTATTATAGATTACTAAATATTAAGTGCAAACCATAGCTCAGGAAGCTCTTAAATTACTGTTTCCCAATAACAACAAGGGCATGCCAAAAGAAGAGTCACTCTGTGATATCTTATTATTCTTTACCTGTTCGCTACTACCGAGGTGGATCTTTGGGCTAGTGCAGTAGAGCACCTCTTGTATCAGAAGGTACTTGGTATTTTTAACAAGCATAAAGAAGAGAATTAACATTTCATTGACAGCAGGGTAAAGAAGCTTTTCGGAAAAGTTAAGGCCACCAGCAGATCAATCAAGTGCTTGAACTGGGATAGCAGACTGTATGTTCTGTTTCATTTAGACCAGTGACACTTTAGAGTCAGGGTTCAGAGACAGTTTGCAAAATGCAGACAACATAAAGACAACTACTTATTAAATTTAACTGTTTTCAGGAATTTTTCTAATGAAATATTTTCTTATCAGTAAGACTGTTTTCATTAAATTGATGTTTTCATGGGGTATTTCAATTCTTCTGGAAGTTTTATTTCTCCAGTCAATAAAATCATAAGACATTTTTTCATTCTTTGTCTGATACCAGTTTGGAACATCTCAACATGATATTTAAAGCAACTTTACATTCTGCCTTAATGTAATTTAAAACCGATTTAACTTCCTTTTCCTAGATAATTTGACATTTTAGCCTTTCCTCGGAGCTCCTGAAGTCCCCATGATGAATTTCCCCACATTATGCAGACAGCCCTCCCACCTGCCTGTGCAGGAAGCACAAGGGAGACAAAACTCTCTGTCCATTCTGGGAAAAATAACTTGGCCAAAGATCTCAGTTCCTTTAGGTAAATAACATATTGAGGTTCCTAAATGACAACACTCTGAAGATGATATGCCACAGTGGCAAATTGCAAGTTGAAGGATCAAAATTCAACCCAACTTCACCATTCCCAAGAAAGACAAGAAGAGAATTTCTGCTCTTAAAAAGTTAATTTCAATTGACTTCTACCAAGACAAAAGCCCCACCGACCTATATGGTTTCTCCCAAACCCTTCAAACCAAAACAAATCCTGTTTGTCAGAATTTCGCTGTGTTGAAACACCTAAGTTTTATCTAGGTCTTCACAGAAACGCTTCCAATGAGGACCCTGATGTTTGAAGGTTAATTAGTTTCAAGCGGGCAAAGCAGAGGACCTTGAAAACACGTAACACTTTTAAGATCAGAAAGGCACCACAGAGCTAAAATCCAGATTAACCCAGACAAAAACGTGAGATGTTCCTTCCTGCACAGCCTGCTACAGCCTCAGCACTGAACACCCTCAATGGAATTCAATCATACCCCACAGCAAGGTGATACTGAGGCAATCACATACCTAGGATACCAGTGTCTGAGACCTGTGATAATGCAAAAGCCTTGCCTTCTAAATTAAAACAAAACCACATAACCCCCAACATTTCCATAAGAATATGTTAAAAATGCCAGCATAAGTGAGACAATGGTGTCTAACACAAGGACAGGAGGTGCTTTCTTTTGGTATGGGCACCGGTGCCAATTTTAACAGTCCCTACTCTTGAGACCAACCCCCCAGCATTAGAACAGGTTTTTTTAGCTTCAGCAGGAACCAGTCTGGGACACAAATCCAGCTTTAAAATGTCACAAAAAAAAATTAAACTTAATTTGGTTTCCAGTATCACGTTGTGCCACTATTGCTCAAAAGCTTTGCTATGGAAAGGGGCAGGAAGGAGCAGCCAGGCACAGGAAAAGAACTTCACTGCTTTTTGTGGCACCTGTGCTAACTTATGCCAACATAACAGTAATTTTAGCTGTTCCATTTAGGTCTGATGGAACAGAATGAAGGTCTAAAGAGGCTTATAAGTAAGCTGTTATATTGCAGGTAAATTACAAACAATAACTAAAACAGGCAGTTGTAATTTCACTACTACCTTCCCCACCCTTTATATCGTTTATAAGGATATTGCAGCTCCTGAAGAATCATTTTAATTACCTTAATCAATGGAAAGCTAGCAATTCCGGGGAATAACTGGGTTACTTTCCTTTAATTATTTTTTTGCTTTCTGTCAGCTAACAGGCATTAGGAAAGTTTTTTTGAATTACTGTGCAACTAAGAATTTTGACAGTAATTGGATGATGAAACCAAAACAGAGAAGAAGGTCTTCAAAAAGGATATCTGGGTCCAGCGCAGAGACCTTGTTCGGTTTGACGGCCTTTGCAAGCATCGGATATAGTTGCAACTAAAAATATCTCTTCCCCGGAATTGCAAATTCTCCCTTCTGCTTGATGTCATGTGACAACCCTTATGACTCTTAAGAAACGGTACCATTCAGTGATCAATCACAACTGTTCTTGTGCAGATACCAAAATGTCCAAAGCCTCCTTGTAGTCTTTGGAACGTCACAATATACACACACTTATGTCTTACAGACTAGTTTTATCTTCCCTCTTCTCTCTTCCTCCCCATAATCAACTGCCTCCTAATAACTGGGCCCGTAGAGGATTAAATACATAATTAAGTATTGCAACGTTCCCATTAAGCAAACAAAGCCAAAGCCTTAAAAAAGGTCATTTCATCACATCACATCACAGCGCCATTTCTCTGGCTCTCCTACGAGGGAAGTTCCATTAAAACTGAAGTATTTCTGTCGCAGTCCCACTGATCCCATCCCAGGGTGTCTCAGACCCGTCCCTGGGGAGTAGCACTGTTGTTCATCTGATCTCAGAGGGAGAAGACTCAGGAACTTTTTACCCTCTGTACCCTCACCTTGTATAAAACTCACCAGCTATCCGAAGAGCCTCATCAGTTCAGCAGCAGCACTCATATAAGACAGGAAACAGTAGTTTGGGAAGGATGAGAAGGGAAACTCAGAGAGTCCCCACTCAGCTCAGCTTCGAAGCTGCAGTGGAAATGCACCTGGAAGCTGCTCATCTCCATCTCCTATTGTTTGGATATATGGGTCCAGCCCCCTGTAATTGCGGGCATTTTCAAACTAAGAGTCTTCTGACTCGTGAGTCATCCTACACTTTAGTGAGTCGTTAACTCCACATTAGCATTCTCAAATAACCTGTTGGTTATCAGGAAAAAAACAACAACCACAACCTAACAACTGCAGGCAGAGAATAAGAAATAAATTAAAGCACACCAAATAGAAAGCCAAATTTAACGGAGAAAATAAAGAATGATTCAGGTACTGCAAATGGGCTAGAACAAAGTTCAGCTAGCTCTTGCTCAACCTGCTCTTTAAATTTACTTTTCCCACTCTATCCTTCTCTTCATCTATCCACTAATCAAATTTACTTTAACTCAATTTTGTTCCCACCTTCTTTCCTGCTCTTTTTAACTTCCCAGGACACACACAAAAAATTGGAATGAATCAAATCAATTTAGCAAGAGCTGCTTTCACTAGTTCAGTTCAACAATCTTTTCACTCCTCTTCAACCCTATGTGCAGCTTCCAAAGATTCAGGTTTCTCTCTTTCATTACATTTTGGGAACAAATCCTTGATGACTCAGTTTGTTCAGTTCTTCTTTACAGGTATACCCTCCCCTATCACACCAGAGAGGTGCCTTAATAAGAATGAACAGACTCAGAGGCATGGGAGCAGCAGAATTCATTGGAAGAAAAAAATCCCAAACCAATAAATTTAAGATCATCACAGATTTAATCCTGGTTTCAATCAAGGTTTTTCCACTTGCTTGAATCTTACATTTTAACAGCAGCTGCATCCTACGTTTCAAGGAAAACCCCACTTTCGCTGGTTGGTATTGTTAAATCAGAATGATAAATACCGTCTTTTAACCATAGTTGGCAGGTTTTTCTGAATAGGACAATACATCACTCATGAGATGTTAAAGGTATGAAAAGATTTAACTGCCTTTTTTTTTAATTCAGCCAAGAAATGCATCATTCTTAATCTTAAAAGAATTAAGGAAACTCAGGGTTTTATTTATAACGTACATGAATTTTTATTAGCATGTAAACTAAAATTTAACTACAGTGCAGGAAGCTTTCCTTTCTTATTGCTTACTTTAGTGTTATTTAACTAAAATAGGTTATGCACTTACAGATTTGATTTTTTTTGGGGGGGGGTGTTTATTGTGGGTTTTTTTTTACTTAACATGATTTTATTATAAATCATTTTGAGAACACAATCAGTAGCAGCGAGCTAAACTTGAATTTATGTTTATGCTTCAATATTTTGTAATGAAATATATTAACTCATACCTATCGTTTTATTTAGACAGTCATATATGACATTGATTTCTGAAATACAAAATGTTTTCTTAGCTTTTAGTAAGTTACTCAATTGAGACAGTTGAATAAGCTTAAATGAAGAGGGTATCTCTGTGCATCTATAAAAAGTTTGCCACTACTGCTAAGAATGGATTAGATACTTAAAACTCAAGTTTACTTAGCCATGACTGACTCAGTGATGTAGTTCTCTGGCAGAAAAATACACAGTATTTTGTACTTTTCTGTAGTTTCCTGTGCCTTGGTAAGTTACAGAGTTCAGCCTTTAACAGATGTATCATATTTTAAGTAGGTTTTTCAATAAAGTTAAATATTTACTTAAAATGCACCTAGTCATATCATCACATATTCGGAATTTTATATGAATCTGTATCTTATTTGCTTATTTAGCATACTATTGTTACTTTCATGTTCGCTCAAGAATTTTTTTTTTTAATTCCTCAGATTCAGTTTTCTTACAGCGACCCGAGATTTACTATATCTGTTAAATGTTATTACTTCACTGCCCGAGCCTCTCTCTCCAGAGAAAGAGAAGAAGTTATAGTAGTAAACATTGGCTAAATTAAACTCAGACCAAATTCTAAATTTAAAGAACAGTTTCAGCCAATTTTTTAGCCTAGCAATGGGGATCTGCTAATGCACAACAGCTGGGGACAGCTATTTAAATCTAGGAAATGAACATGTTAAGGAACATGAGGAGCCCCAAGTACAGTATATGAGGATTCATTCAGATAACTATTTTCCAATCTAGGAATCAACAGATGCTTCCTTCACGTATCATTATGAAGTGTATCCAATACATGTACACCACCTCTGTAACTTCTTCTGGCCTAAAAATCAACATATATTACATGCGTTTCAGACATGAGAAAGCAAACAATTTTTTCAATATATCTTAAAATTGTTGGGGGAAAAAATAAATATTCAGTCTAAACAATGGTTGGTTTGCCTGAGTATGCATTTTCCATGTAGGTAAAAGTTGCAGGATTGGCTTTGCATTCTTTCAAAAAACAGAAGTGGATATTCTACTACTTAGCAAGACACCAGCACTTACTTTATTCTTAATTGTTTCAATTTTAAACACCTAGTTTTACATTTAGTGGTGTGGTTCTATCACACCAACACAGCTCGTGAGATATTTTGCTGACTACCAACAACGCTAATGTATCAAAATCAGCAGAACCAGACCATACTCTGACACCGGAAGAAATCTAAAGAAAATGCTCAGCTTGGCATCTAACAAACAGCTTGAAATCCTGCTGGTAAGCACTTAGTTATATCATTTATCCAAAAAGATTTAAAATACAGTAAGAGGAAGAAAAGGGTAGAGAGGACAAGAGGGTCAACAGAAAGGAAGAATAAAGAGTACACTCTGAAAAAGAGCATTATTTAAAGACAACTCCAAATCTCTTGCTGTGTTCAGTTCTCAAAGTGGAAGAATAGATGGTATGTTTCTGTTAATAAGGGCTGAAGGAAATATTGTTTGAGAGTAAGGCTTCAACAGACGAGAAGACGGAACAGTGTCTGTGAAAGACGCCAAGTAAAAAGAAGGTGAGGATTAGGATAGAACAAAGGTTACAAAGGTTGCATGTATAAAGTACTGTACAACAGTAGTGTCATCAAAGAGATAAGCAGGTGGCTTTTTAGCACAGTATGCAATAACAGATTTGAAAGTGACATGGAGTAGAAGGTGGGAGTAAAATGGCCAGATGGAAAAGCAGGAAAAACACTGTGGATGAAGTGGGCAACAGCACTGTGAACATAACAGTTGCCTGGCTGATGTTTTACAGTACAGTGGTTTAAGAACCTAGATGCTAGTTCCTGGTTAAACTCAGTCAGTACTCTGAAAGGATCAAATTTGTACTTAAGCCCCAGTGAAAACTGTGGTCTAATGGATAGGCTCAAACTACAAGTAACACTCAAATTTCACTGAAGTCCACGCAAAACTCAGTTGCTCAAAATGTGTGTAAAAATAATCTAAGCAATTCTGAAAAAAAAAAAAAATTAGGAAAAGGGCCATTTTGAAAAACAGAATTGCACCATCACTTTGTTCTTCTCGCAGGCTAAACAAGAATTATGTCTACACAGTGGAACTGGACAGCATTAAGATTCTCATCTTTTTTAAGTATTGCCTTCCGGAAAGGTTTTTTTTTCAAGAAAAGCTTTTGGATATTTTGAAATATCTTTATTATTGTGCAATATATTCTGAATACCTTCTCCCTCCCAGCAACCATTTTAAGGTCTGAATTTGAGTTTTCAACATAAGAGAATGTTTTTCATTATTTGTCCTGCAGTATCTTTATTGTGATTCCCAGTTTAAGGATCTAGGACAGGAGTAAACAGGCAGATGGACAACTATATTTCATCAAACTTTTCCCTCATCTGGCACTGGCAGAGATTTAGGTACCTTCCATCAGTCTTTACTGCCTTCTTTACTATGAAGATTATGAAGCTTTTTTGAGCAATATTCCTCCACAGCACTGAGTGTATTTTGTAGAACATAGTATTCTAGAGAGGGTTTATCTTATTCCAAGACACTTTGTAAGATTATAAACAAATAAATTCTTAAAGACAAAACAATTACACGAAGAAATGAAGTTTTCTTGGGAAGGAAATGGAGGAGTCAGGTTCAGAAGCCTTATAAAATGTCTGAGCTGCCAGGACAAAACAATTACTTACATCACTGAACAAACGGGACCTTCCAAGCAATCTTTTGCCACCTCTCCATGTACATCTGCTACCACTGGGACATAGATTGTCTTTCTTTGAGAGGATGTTTAAACTCAAGGGCAGACTTTAAGAAGGTACGAAGTGCTAGCAGCAAAGAAGTAATCTAGTACTTTGATGTGCTCTTAGAGGAGGTCACTGACCTGCCTCGGAGAGCAGCACAATTACAAAGCATTTTGAGGCCAATTTATTCCTTTTGAAAGCAGAATGGGTAAGTGTGAAAGAGCTTCTTCAACATTTTATTTTGTTTTCTACTGAAAAATTTGAAAAAAAAAAAAAAAGTGAAAAGAGGATGACACAAAGACCAACTAAGCCAGATGCTCAAGCTGAGAATGAACAGAAGCCCTTTAACAGCAACTTTCAGAAAAGTGATACCAGTGGTTGACCTGCTACCTGCTCATCCTTGCTTCCTTCCTTTTAAGAATATTTTTAGGTGGCTTTTTTTTTAAAGTTAAAAAAAATAAAGGACACTGGCATAGTTGTGTCCACAGATGTACATTGTACCCATTCAGATAACTAATTCTGCTGAGAAGGATAATATTTGTTTTTTAGCCGAATTTCTGGACCTGATTCACACAGAGGTGAAAAAACAGATTAGCCAGCACAGTGGAAGAGAGTGCACTGGAAAAAAAATCTCCCCAAAACAAATATTGTCTCTTCCCCCCATTCCTGTCACAGTTCTGACTTAATACACATGAAAACTACGTCCTAACCAAAGAAACACTAGTTTTATATCAAGTGAATAGAGAAATACAGGGAGACTAAAGGCTGACACCACCCTTGCTCCTATATAAACCCCAAAAGAACCTCATCATTATCATCATCCTCTGCAGATTTCAAAAGAGCAATAAAGCACAAAGCAAGTTAAAAGACCACCTGGCTTCTTTCCAGGGCTACCAGCTTGTCCTCCACGCAGATAGCAATGAACATCACAAGAAGATTGGGCTCCCCACAACAAACTCCTATTCCACACAGTTTCTTGTCCCTCCGCTTTAGAACAAAGCGCCCTAAACCTCAGCCAAGCGGGACGTTGCGTTAGACATTGTCCACAAAGATATGCCCAGGTAAGCTTCAAATGCAGAGTTAGACCGCCGTGCTGTAAGACTGTATCAGACAGGCAACTTGATGGGGGACTGCCTTCAGTTTATCATTTCTAAGCATCAACCTGACCTTGCTCATGCTGGGCAGTCCAAACTAGTTCTTTATGTTGCTTCTTTATGTTTCTCATACATGTGTTGGTTCACAACAAAGGATGAGAAAATCATGTGTCTGAAATATTAACCAGTATTCCTCTAGAACTGTATTCCTAAAAGATTGTTGGGGGCATTTTTAGAACAGGCTTATTTCAGGAAATAGCAACTTGCTGGACTGAGTCATACACATCACTTGTATTTGTTTGATAACTGCCCCCCACTGATAGCAGGCATTGTCAAGGTATTCTCAATGTCAGCAAGTCACAACCGAAAAGTACCAAGTCCAAAAGTCATGGAGTTCTTTTGATGTATGGCATAAGCAGGACATTTCTGAGAAACATTTGTGCTGTGTATTCTTGGGAATATGAATGGAAAAATTTACACATAGATAGCTGTGAGAGGTAGGACTGATTATGTAAAATGTGGTTCTCTGAAGGCAGCAGAGGCCCTGAGGTTGAAGGTGATGTAAATGAAAAATTCCTCCCATGGTGATGACACAAGTTTTTAGTACTTCGTTGGGGATGTGGTGGTGCACTCTTTTCAATGTTCTCATGCCTAGGCCTTTCCATCAGTGGGGTAAGGTCTTTAAATTAGATTAAAATCCATCAAAGCAGAAAATTTCTAGTTGTGTTAGAAAGATCAATGTTTGTGTAGTTAACTGATTTCCAAAAATGGACAGCTAAAAGGAACCAATAAGAAAGTGAAAAAGGTTAGAAACTGGTGAAAACTAACTCTGTTTATTTCCATATATCCAGATATATATCCATATATATTCACATAATAACAAATATACCTTCCAAACAGAAGATTTTGCTGTTAGAAAAGATGCAGATGACAAGCACTGCTGCAGCTGACAGTGACTGCACAGTTCTGAATTTCTGTGTAGATTAGCACTATGTACCACAAGAAAAAAAGTAGTCTACTGTCTAACGTTATTGTCAGCACTCTCAGAACTGTTATTACCAGGACAACAAAGAGACCTTTCTCTTTTCATACAGTTGGTTTTCAATTGCTCAGCCCAATTATAAAATCTTGTGCTTTACAAAGTAGGCACCAGAGGGAGACCTGCACTTTAGTTCAACTATGAAATGATGCTGGTAGGAGTCATTCAAAAGTGGACAATCAAAGCCTCTTGGCCAATATACCCTAGGTGGTTCTGGGTGAAACAGTGGCTAATAGGAGCACTCAGAGAGGAACTGGTGCTGGAGGACTTCTATTTTTTTAATGGCCAGAAAAACTTACAAATGCTCGGTGAAGAAAAGCAGGTTCCAAAATTTCAGGCTGTAGATGAGTATACATCAACCAGTTTGGGCATAGCTGGGAAAGACCTACCCTTTGCCACTCCTGCCCCCGGTTCATCATCACATTCTGCTGATGGTTACCACTTCTCAAATCTTCTGGCTGAGCTGCATATATAAGAACTCCCTAAACATGTCAGTCAAAATAAGCTAGATCAGCTTAAGTAATTTAAATAACAAATCTTTCCTAACATGGCTCAATTTGACTGAATTGGATTAGGGAGAGCTCATATGAGCAGCTCAGCTAGCAGACCAGAGAGGGCAGTAACCCCAAGTAGAGGGCAGCGATGAATGCTTTTGGGTGGACTTGCTCTTCCATTGACAAAGCTACTGCTGAAGGAGGATGTAAATACATATATTGTAGGCAGGTTGCTACCGTTTTGCAAGCCTGATAAAAGACATCTAGAAAAGCTATATGGACAAGAAATATATTGCTCTCTTAAAAACAGGTACTCTTAAGTGCAGGTGGGGAAAGGCAAGGGGCAATGGCTTCTATGAAGCAGGTAAGAGCCCACGAAATTGATCCTATGCACATGAATTTGAGCACACCAACTGGAATCCATGTAGACAAATAAAATCATTATTACGAATTATGAGTCTGTTAGTACGGAAAAAACTACCAATCCAGCTGGATACAAGGTTTATACTTATGATAATCACAACACCTACTGTTTGCAACACAGCAATGCTTATTAGTAGTCTCTCTACTCCATAATTTTTCTTATTATCCAAAGGAAAAAAAAATTCAACAAAATCATCAGGTCCTCATACGCATTCCAAGTTAAAATTATTGAACAGCAAAGACTAAAGATCAAATTCTCTAAGAAAACCAAACTTTAACTCTGCTCTCTTGTGGTAACAGGCAGTCATAACTCAGTCAATTTCTAGAAAGTTTGGGTTTTAACTTCCAAATTGAGAACTCGGGCTTTGGATTTTTGTTTTAAGCAGATACAACTCTAGTATTTAATTAATAAATTCATTCTAGATGCTTCCAACCACCAATACAAAAATGTCGGTATTTCAACTAAAAAGGTATTACACCTTTAATGCAATTTTGCTTGTTACTTTAAAAATACTTCATTATAAGTGAGTTGCTAGTGAAATAATGCCAAATTTAAAGTTTCCTTAAAATGGCAGTCTCGTTTAAGAGTTATACCACCTCCACAGATGCAAGCAGCTTCTGAAACTCAGCAGATTAACAGTCCAATGATGCTTTTTCACAGCTGCTTAAAGCAATACTCAAGGGGTTGCCAAAATCTAAACTGAACCTGCTCCTGGGAGAAAATCTGGCATCAAATTAACCCTATTAAGCAAAACAGGAGGGGGAAAAAAAAGCAGAAGCGGGGGGTTATGAGGGAGAGTTTTCGGATGGATAAACTCCCAAACCTGTCTCTGTATGGAATCCTGCGTGCCCAGGGCGGTAGAGAGGACACCGAACTGAGGAGATAGGAAGCAGGTAGGATATCAACATACATTGCCTTGGAAATACATGGGAATCTCTAGTCCTTGAGAATAAGGACAAACGGAAGAACAAAAACCTGTTAGGTTTTTGCTTATGGCTTACACTTTTCTCCTGGGAGCACCAAAGGGAAGTACCCCTTCCCACTGAATTCATCCAAAAGGGTAGATTAGCTGTGCACCTTCTAGTTCTCTTTTAATTATGACTGCAAATGGTTTTCTTCCCTGACCACAGGACCCATGATCCAGCGCATAATCTGTGCATAAATTAGATACAAAGAAAGAGAACTAAGAACTCACAGGCAACCATTAATCTGTCATTTCCTCAATCTAAGTGTTCGAATTTGTGACATAAATAACTGTATTTTTACCATGTGGTACAAAATCTGTAAGGAAAAAAAAAGGCAAAAAAACAAAAACCAAAAGACACTCAGGCATAGCTCTTGCCCCAGAGAGCTCACAGTTCTCCTCCCCACAGGGTTAAAGGAGTTTTATCAGATTTATCAATACCAAATATATATGAGCAAGGGGCAAACCTAAATGTGGTTTGTTTATACAAACACTTCTTTATCAGGCAAGCAAAAGAAATCATCTCATAATGTTTTTTTGGTGGTAATACCTATGCATTGCCAGTTAACTCTATCACAGAGCAGAAAGGGTATAGTTTCATTTCTATTGTCTCAGTTTTTTGTATCAAATGATTTTTCTAAAAAGTGTCAAATTAGTTATTTTAAAAGTTACAGTGAACTATCAAAATGTGCCCTAACACAAGAAACATTTCTGTATGTGGTTACACCTTTTAAGTAGCATTTTAAATAAAGCTGTAACTATTTTTTCCCCTTGATCGTAAGAACCTTCACTTCACATGCAACTCCAGCTTTTGCCCACAGTTACTCCAGTGCAATAGTGCTTCTGGAGTTTAACAAAACAGAATGTGGCAGATAGTGACAATAAGTCAAAAATCTACATCTGAATTGTTAAAACCAATGTAGAAATTGCAGAAAATAAACAAAAACTGCAGCAAAAGGGGATTCTGACATATTCACCTCTACATTCATCAAAGAGAAAGATCTACTTAGTCATTTTTGCACTGTTTATGAAGTAAGCTGAAGACTAAGCTCAATAGCTGTGACACGGTTAAAAATAGGTGTACAGCTTAAGCACAGCAACTCATACTGCTCCACAGGAAGAATTATTCTCCTGGTCAAAATATTTGCCTTTTCAATGAGCTGAACTTTCAGGTCATCTGTTAACAATGTAGATTCTTTCCTGTCTAGAAGAACTTTATTGTCTCTCGTTTAACAAATAGCAGGGTATTGTTCCCAGCTGGTTGCTAATGCACACAATTAGCATGCAAAAATCTTTCAAAACGCTATATGGAAGATGTATGTGTTGCTTGGATGATCACATATTTTGATTTAGTACTTAATACTTAATGCCTCTGTATGTGTAACATAAAAATTAAACTCATCTTTATTATACCCTCTCATTACATTCCCAACCCTCCCTTTCCCCCTCTGTTTTCACCATTCCCATCAAAAATACAGACACACATTACAACTGAGTAAAGAGTGCCACTGATGCTGAAAACACTTTTGCAGATTTTGCAGATGACCTGTGTAAGAGATGATCATTTAGTCTGCCTTTCTGTTTAACAGATAATTTCACTCCAAAATTCCTGTATTGGGTCATCATATTGTGCTTGAACTAAAGGCATCTTCTTGGAAAAATTCACAGCTTTTTTTTGCTGACATATCCAGAACATCCTTAAATATGCTGGTCAGATAGATAACTTCCTTCAGTTTCAAATCTATTATATTTCTAGAAGAAATACATCTTGAGTTCAGTTTTCAGCTCCAGTGTTTTGCCTACTATACCTAAAGGATTACTCCATCTGAAATTTTTGCCCCATATAAGTACTTAAAGGCCATCAGTCACTTCCCGAACTTCCCTTTGCTAAAAACTACATACACTGAGCTTGTCCAGGCTCTTACTGTACAGCAGGGTTTGTTGACTTACTTGTTTTTATGGTTTGTAATTGTCCTTGACGTGTTCTCTTGAATCTTATTACGTTTATCTAGGTTTGGGGTGTTTTTGCACTTTAAACTCAAAGAGGATGCAATTTTCTAATATCTCACTAGAGTTATATTGCAAAATAACAGCACATCTAATTCCACTTGGGATCCCCTATAACCATACCGATGGACTGCAATGTGCATTTTAGCTACTGTATTGCATCACCAAATTACTCCTCTCCAAAGTACTACTCTCCATTCTACATGTATCATCCCTCTGTCTAGACAGATATCTTTAGCTGTATTAACATATGTTGAAATGATCCCCATTAACGAAGTACAGACCATCCCTCACACTTACGAATCCATCAATTTTTGCACATATGCATTTTACCAGAGATTACATTCTGTTTTCCTCCAGATCATTATCCAAATCCTCAAAGCAATGGGCTGTGAACAACTTCTATAAAATCCAACATGAATGTCCTTAATCTATTACTGCTTTATGATCCGTCAATCAACCACTTTGAAATGTATTTGATATGGGCCATGAAGACTTAGCAAAGAGATGGATTTCAGAAATCAGGATACCATGCAGTATATGCATGCATAAAGTGCCTGACAAAAGCTTACTATACCTACATGAGTATCTTTGTCAACAAAAAACTTTCAGCCTCAGAATAAAGAAATAAATACAGACCAGTTCTAATTGTCGTGAACAGTTGGGCAAGCAGTGACTTTGCTTTCTTTAATTTTCTGCTAAACAATTCTCATTTCAGCCTTTTACAGTTCTTTCTGCAATCATTATCACAGAATCACAGAATATGCTGATTTGGAAGAGACCCACAAGGATCATACAGTCCAACTCTTAGCCCTGCACAGGACCGTCCCCAAGAGTCACACCATATGCCTGAGAGTATCATTCAAATGCTGCTTGAACTCTGGCAGGATGGTGCTGTGACCACTTCCTTGAGAAGCTCCACCCTCCAGGTTAAGATCCTTTTTCTAATATCCAACCTAAACCTCCCCTGACACAACTTCAGGCCATTCCCTCAGGTCCCATCACTGGTCACCACAGAGAAAAGATCAGTGTTTGCCCCTCCTCTTCCCCTCACAAGGAAGTTGAAGACTGAGATGACATCTCCTCTCAGTCTCCTCTTCTCCAGGCTGAACAGACAAAGTGACCTCAGCCGCTCCTGATACAACTTCCCCCTCAAACCCCTTCACTGTCTTCCTTGCCCTCCTTTGGACACTCTCTAATAGTTTAATATCTTCCTTATATTGTGGTGCCCAAAACTGCCACAATATTCAAAGTGAGGTTCCACCAGTGCAGAGCAGAATAGAACAATCCCCTCTCCACTGACTGGCTGGCGATGCTGTGCCTGATGCCCCCCAGGACACGGCTGGCCCTCCTCGCTGCCAGGGCACTGCTGACTCATATTACACTTGCCATTGACCAGGACTCCCAGGTAGGTCCCTTTCCATGGAACGTCTCATTCCTCAGTCTGTTTGTACATCTTAGGGTTGTCCCATCCCAGGTGCAGAATCCAGCACTTTGCCTTGCTGAACTTCACATGATTGGTGATTGCCCAGTCCTCTAATTTGTCCAGGTCTCTCTGCAGGGCCTCCCTGCCTTCAAGGGAGGCAACAGCTCCTTCCAGTTGTTTTTTTGAATTAACCTGTCCAGTCTAGTATTTAATGTTACATACCGGCCTATCTTATCCCATTTACACTTCTAGGAATTAAAATTAACACAAAACAAAAATACAAACCCCAATACCTTAGATATCTTCATTTGGTTGGGGATTTTTGTTTGTTTGTTTTAAATCCTGATTTTTGTAGACTAAAGAAAAATTTAAATTTGTTTGTTCCTACCAGATTAAAGAAATATTTTTTGTAAGTCACGATAAATTGTGAACTGAGCATCCAGATTTTGGCCACAGAACAACAGTAGTCTGACTCACAGCAGAATCACAGAGTATTTTTTTTCAGTACTTCTGTCTTTTCTCAAATATTAACATCCCTATTTAGTACACATGTCTTCA
Source organism: Cephalopterus ornatus (assembly GCA_013396775.1). Classification (NCBI taxonomy): domain Eukaryota; kingdom Metazoa; phylum Chordata; class Aves; order Passeriformes; family Cotingidae; genus Cephalopterus; species Cephalopterus ornatus. The sequence goes on along the minus strand of VZRE01012460.1, from coordinate 40,130 downwards.
CTGGCATTTTTTTGCTCTCAATAGATAAGACAATTTTCATATTGTTCTTAACCCCATGGATAGAAGGTTTATGATTAGTGTTTATATAATCTACTGTGGATAGTCTTTTTGTTGTGACAGTTAATAGCCACTACTGCTCATGGCATTTTCTCTGAATCTTCATCCATCTGGAAATTCACCTCTGCCTTATTACACTATGACAGTTCCATACCTGTCCCTAATGACTTTTCATTGTAATAATTACAAATTGCCTGAGTAACTTATTTTTAAGCAGTATAACTTTGAGACAAAACTTCTTTCTTTATAATTTCAGTAAAATCTGTATTATATTATTTCTAGGAAATCATCCCTTTAGCAAAAGTCATTTTTGGCAAGGCCGGTACTGCATAGACATTGAAATAAGCAGTGGTAACTATCAGCACTGTTTTCATGAAAATGATCTTACATTTCATTTCATTTTTGTCAAAAGAGTAAAACTGAAGAGAAGGAATTTCTTATTCTCAGAAAAGTATGATGAATGACCTTTACATATTAGTAATTCCAAGAAAATGTTAATAATGATTACCTAATGTAATCACTCAAATAAAAATGCATGTCTTCTTTGCATCTAGACATTTAAATAAAGATCCCTTTATCTTATAAATCTCAGGAAAATGTGCCTTTGCCCCTAAAAAAAGAAAATTCAGACCTTACAGAACTTTCTGAGGCAAATTTCCACCCTTAAGCATATACTTTATTTAATTGTTTTTATCTTGCGATAAATCAAAATCAGAATGCAATGTTTTATACCTTGTTTTCTGAGTGTAAAGAACCCAGTGCCTAGGCCAGGTTGGCTGTTAAACCAATGTCAGAATAGAACCACAAAAGAAAAATCGAAGGGGCAATAATAATGGCCTAATTTTATAATTTGATTTTGCTCTTACTGAAGTGTGGCACTCAATAAAAATTGGCACAGTGAAAGTTTATTTGACTCAGTAATTTTCACAAATAAGCAGTCTGGAGTGTTCGTTGTTTGGTTTGGGGTTTGTTTTAAATACTTTGTTGACAAGTAAATAAATTTAAATATATTGGACTGTTTCCAGACCATGATCAACAGATATTTTTTAAACTGACTGCAATCTTGTTTTGTACTTTTAAATTATATATTTAATAACTGGTTGTTTGTTATTTTTTAAAACTAAATGAAGAATCAATATCAATGGCTGTCAATGCCACTAAACTATCCTGGTTTAGGAGCAAAGTAGAGCTTTTAAACTTATTGCTACTCGCACCTGTTAAAACAAGAGTCATCTGAATGTACATTCAGGCAATTTTAATTTTTGTGTGCTACACCCCAGAAATTACCAATATTTTACGTTTTCAAACTGCATACAAAAGCAGAATTTGTACTAAATTTATTAAATATTTTTAATAAATTGTCTTTAAAATGCTGAATACATAATCTAGTATTTTATAATAATATTTAACATTTAGAAATAATACATTTCTTAATTAGGTTTTATTTACACCTAAATAATTGACAAAATATTTTTACTTAATATAAGCAAAATAAGGGGCTTACACATACAGAGAGAACTGAGAACACTGGATTTGGGGCACTTCAAGTACTCAAGCTGCTTTCTAAATTCTCACTCAATTACTATCTCTACGTTCCCAAATCCTTCTGTAACACAGCACTATCCTTGTAGTCTTTAATATTAGCTGATGTTTTTCTTTCCTAACCAGTTTTTATTTTTATATTGGAAGGAGTTAGAGAGCAATGCAGTTTACTTTCCTTATCAGTTTTCCCACCTTCAAGTAAACACACTCAAAGTGAAAATAATTTGCTCCTCCGCTTGTGAAACTGAAACCAAAAGTAATTAAAGAACAAGTTTTTCTACCCAAAAGATATTGACAGCACTTTTACTCTGAACTTTAATTCCATTGGAGGGGCTAAAAATAATCTTCAGGAATATCAGTATTTAAATTAAATGCAGCTCAAAGCAAGCTCAACTACAAGGAGACATCCTGTCTCATCCCACTCCCTGCCCACAGCCCACTCAGTGAATAACGAGAATCCTTAGAAACAAAATATATTTTTAACTATGCTTGTATATCACCTGCATCTTCAGACCGGGTTTGCACAACAGCCTCAGAGCATATTACAGTATCATCATGGTGGACAAGGAAAATATAACCTCACCCCCCTGCAGGAGTTCATTACTTCCACGGCACAGCAAAGGTAATAAAAAGTTTCAGCAAACTTTGTAAACTGCTGTGCTTAAAGTAAAATTCAGGGAATTGCAGCAGGTATGCAGCACTGAGAAGTAACTGGAATCACAACTTGTTGCAAGCACAAGTTTTCCATTTTCACAATAAACAGAAGTGTAACCAGCCACTCAAACATACAGCACAGCATCTGTCACCCAGTGCAGCCCCTTCGTCAGCAGCACTGCTCCTCACCCCACCCCTGCATGTGCTGCATGACCTCAAGGTGGAGTCTGGGGACACGGGCTCTGAGTCAGCTCAAGCCAAGGGCAAGAAGCTGTGCAGCCGCACTGCAAGTCTGTCCAGCAAGCTGATCCAGCTGCAAATTAAGCATGCAGTTTGACAGATTCTCTTTTTTTTTTTTAACAGAGCCAAGTCACTGCTGCAACAATCTCTCCACATCCAATCCATTTTCTCCTCGTATCTAAATATGCCATATATTCCTATTCCTTCACTTGAAGTGGCACCTCTTGGATTTCAACCTTAGCCAGGCAATAAATCACCAGAAAACTATTTCTACAGAATAGTGGCAAACCTTCAGCTAGGCAAGCTTCCTTAACCAGCATTCACCTGACCCAGCAACAAAAATCAGTGTTGGTGCAAAGAAAGGAAGAAGAATGAGTGGTTTGCTGGAGAAGGCAGTGGTAGAAAGCAAGGCCTGTGGCACTTAAATTTGTTTAAGCTGTAGAGGAGAGAGCCCTAGTACTCACAGTTGAAAGTGGACAAGGAATAGACAGTCTCCTTCTTTCATATTTATGTTTCAGACCTAAATGTTAAACATCTCACCATTCAAAGAAACATTAAGAGAAAAGCCAACACAAACACTGTCAGGATACACACATTTTTCCCCACTGGTCTCAGAGTTTGGTCACTGAGGCTGTTCTTTTGTGGCCATCACTTAGAGGCTCAACAGTTCCAACGACCTTCCACACCTGCTTCATCATCTGGGCAAATACATGTATGGCCATGCACAGGAACTGCTTCAACCAAATAAACATTTTTGAGGTGGAGTTTTTTGTTTGGTTGTTTTCAATTATGCCAGATCAATTTTCTAATCCTCTTAACACATGGCCATGCTGCTGCTGCGGCTCAACAGAAGGAACAGCTGAGTGATGGGAGCAAGGACCTGCTGAAGTCAATCATAAAGCACTGCCACCCCAACACCTTCCAAGATTTAATGTAAAAGGAAGTAAAATACAACAATTATTGTTTAAAAACATAACTCCATCAGTTACTATCACTCAGATAACAAAGCTTAACTTACACCCTAGTAGCTCCACATAGTGGGGTGTCTAAACACCATAGTGCTGTGCTTAAACTCTTTATACTTCAACAGCACAATCCCTTAACAACATTCACCTACTAACATAGTTTACAGTCCTAAGGGAAGATCTCTAATGAATGAAAAGTTGGGTATTATCCAGCATTAGGATCAGAAGACTGTAGAAAAAGGAAACAAAACCTCAGTGCTTAAGAGGCTACATTTAAGGATATTTAACTTAACTGACTAAATTAACCCAACTAGCCTTTCTATACTGTTTTGTAGAGAAAGGGGATCAAGTCTGATGACCTTTTGGTGGAATTTCACTTAAATGGTCTAAACGGCCTTCTGGATGACTCTCATCACTGACTGCAGAGGACATCAAAGATAATGCTGCATGCCAGTTGAGTATCTCTGCAGTTAGCCCTACCAAAGCCAAACCAAACCAAAAACCAACTTAAAAGGGAGACAGGCTTGTCTGTAGCTTGTAGTCGTCGCATGGCTTCTCACTGTAAGACCCAATTAGCCTGCTCTACTTTATTCTAAGATGTTCTGACAATATTTACTTGGAGGAAAAAAGAAAAACAAAAAAGAAAAAAGGCCTTATTTTGCTTGTGCTTTGGCTCAGGGATTCAAACTTTGTCGGGGAGATGATGAAATGATTGGCAATCACCTCTGAAATACTCAGTCTGAGTGATGTGTTCAATGCTAGACTGTGACAGAGAAAAGAGAGAACTACATTTTTTGAGACAGTGTTCAGGTGTCCTAATGATTAGAGCTCCATTGTTCCCCAACAGCCCCTGCCTACCCATCTTTCTACAAAAGATAAACCAGTTTTAACAGATAGGCCTTTCTTCCACCACATAACCAAGTTTCAGATTTCTTACAGAAAAATAGAAAACATCCTTACTTTACAATCAATAGACAACTAACCCCACATTGAAAGTGCCCTTTTCTGAACAGTTGGATGGAGAAAGATTTTTCTGGTGGCTTGACTGCAAATGAGAGAGACAGGTATTAAAAAGACATTGGGAAGGTAAAACTCAAATGTCTGACAAAAGGGACAAATTGATAGAAAAGGAGCATTCATTTAGTGAAAAGCAGAACACAAAATTATCATGTGGTTCCACAGTCAACCACCACTTTCTTCTTCCCCTTCTCATAATTTACTGTGTCTCAGTATACTTTAAGACTTTATTTAGCATATAAAGATATAAAATCCCTTTTCACAAATTAATCACTTTTAGTCATATCTTAGTTCAAGCTTCATAAATATAAGCAAGTGTACATAAGAAAAATAAAAACCAAATAAAGCATTATTTTACTAATAGAAATAATGAACCCATATATACAGATATATAGGTTAGAATGATGACTCTCATTAATTCCCATTATTCATGAAAATAGCCATAGACAAAGAACTTTATTTTTCTTTGACAATAAGAATGCCATAATACAGAAATTAGTTTGTGTGCATGCAACAAATCAGCTTTGTTACATTTCATAGCTTTGATTAGATATATATATATGCTCAAGTGTGAAGGATAAAATTCTTTAGAATAAACTAGGTTGTAATTACTTGAGTAAGGACTTTAGCATTGAATAATTCAATTAATACCAAATATATTCAAATAACACACAGCAATAAACAGCTTCACATTTTACAGACCAATACCAGTGTTATGTTTAATTATGATCTTATACTGAAAAAATATATCACATGCTATTTAACAACTGATATTTGTTCATCATTCCTTCCTTTTCACAAGTATCCAAAAGTATGAAGAATTAGAGCATAGCAAATGACCTTCTCTGGATAAACGGAGGAAAATAACACGGGGACAGATACAAATGAACAACAGCACAGTTTCACCTGCCACTATGAGTGGATGAAAACCCAGCGTTCATGGGGACAAAAACCATATGACGCCCTAGTGTTCATTCTATATCCTCACTAAATCCATGTTTCATGGCACGCATAGGTAACCTCCAAAACACCATTTTACTCAATATGCTTGTTCTGCATTGCACCAGTTTCAGGGCAAAACTGAACTTAAAATCGAAATTGATCCTTGTAAAGAATTGGTTTTAAATATAAGGTGTTTTAAGGATTTATCTCACTACACATTTAAAAAATATCCAATAAAAGACAACCCTGTTATTAAACCTTTACTGATAAGAAAGTAGAGAAGCATGGTACAGTCTGCATACATGTATCCTGCATGTATCTACAACACATGTATCCTGCTGATGAAAAAATGAGCAAGATTCCATCTTTGTATGGTTTTAAAGATTTGTGAAGTAGTAATCCTTTATATCCATTGGGTTTCTGTAGTCATGGAACAAAAGCTGTCAAAATCAGCAACTGCTTGATGCACCAGCTTCCATGTTTTAACAGTCCTACAATGTTACATCTCAGAGATGCATCCTTAAATACATCCATCTTCTCATTCAGAACTTGATATTTTGCTCTTGAGTGATTTAAATAAATAAGCACAAATCTCAGGAGATGTGATGAATACAATGTGAGAGAGAGGAAAAGCAAATCAATTAAGGAGCTGCCCTGATAGACCAAAGATGTCTCTAACGTGAGTGAAATAGAATCTGAAACACTGATGGATCTTTTGAAAAAGGAAGCTAACTTATTTGGCATTGGCATCTGGGAAAAAATTCTTTGTTGTTATTGATTATCACTGCTTGATGGGCGGAAAAAAAAAATTATTCCAATGTTAATTCTCTGCAAGTCAATGTCTCTCAAAAGTCATATGATAATAAACTTGCCCTAGACTTCCATACTGCAGTGTCTTATGGAAGTTTTTTCCAAATTAAAACCAAACAGAGATCAAGTGTCCTTTACTCTCCCACTCAGCAGAGTCCCTTTTGTACAGTCAAAACCAAACATGAAGTACGTAACACATTTGAAAACAATTCATAAGCTGGGCTTTAACCTTCTCTACACACAAACATATACTATAAAAAACCTGATGTGCACCTTCAGTTTAAATTTGATCTTTGAAACTTCTGATCTTGCTATACCAGAAGTGAAAATTGATTGACTGCTCTAAAACTGCACTCATTTAAAATTTCTGTTGCCCTTGGGAATGCTTGGACATCTAGTTACTCCTTCAGCTCCAAAGGAGGGTGGCGAGCTCGGGAAGATCTACAGCATCACTTTCAGGAGACATTAGAAACAGTTTAGCTGGAAATGCTCACAGTCAAGTTGCTTTGAACATTTCTATGAAGAACAACTGATCTAATTCCACAGAAAAATACTAAACAAAAACTCAAGATTCTCAGCCTGATGCAAACATAATTCCTTTTATTTTATGTTTCTTTGTTCTTAGAAAGCATTATTAATCCAAGATCAAGTTTGGTCCTTATCTGTGACCCAAACAAGCAAGAAAAAAAGTCTCAGCCTTGAAAACATTAGTGGTCACCTAAGAGTTATGGTACAGTTACTATATGGCAAAAAGCCTACAGAGAAGAACAAAACACTGGTTTTTTCTGTGTTCAGAAAAGTTTTCCATCAATCTTCCTAATTTTATATATTTTACTCCAGTACAATCTACTATGGTTTATACTTACGCTCACAAAACAGTACTAATTTCAAATAATGAGATTAATTCCTAGAATTATTATTACAAGTGCTATTACTATTTGTTTTATTCTCTGGGCGTATTCCTCTTTCCAAATTTTCTAGACTAGGAGTCTACTCACACAAAACTGCTAGCTAGACCATATTTTGGGATAGAGTCCTTAAGCACCTCCACTGAAGACTCTGCAGGTATCTGGAATGTACACTGCTGATGACTTTAGGTTTCACACAGTTAGTGTTTCTGTTCTGTTTGGTCACATAAGCTAACGGCCTGTTCTTGAAAAATTTAAGTACAAATTAATAGAGTTCAGTAACACCAATGTATTCAGTGGTTATGACTCAGAAAATACCTACACGAATGCCTTAAACGCCAACAACTGAAGAAGACCCCTGTGAGTGTTTAGAAAGACTGTCTGAAGAGAGATTATGAAAGTTTAGCCCAAGGAACAATTGCGTTAACACAACTGAGCGACCTGGCAATCACACCATACTCCTTACACCACACCCTGCCAGGACCAACAGAAATGGGCACAGCATGGCTTCATCCACAGATGTGCCCCTGCCTTTGCCCGAGCCTGCAGCTGCAACACCCTCCAGCAGATGTGCGCAGGGAACGAAGGTGGGCTCTGAACAGCTGGACAGCTCAGGTCATGCGGCTGGCATTTTATAACCAAGGCTGAAATCTGCCTTCTCCCAAAAAAAGCAGCCATGAAAGCTCCTAATGACTATTGCTGTGCCATGTTTCCCAGTTTTCCTTCTACAGTAAGACATTATGGACTTGTCATAGGAATCAGGATGCTGAACTGGGTGGATCTTTTGTGCAAGTACCTATAGTTTTACATTCTCGTTATTTCTTTTAGACACAATCCCAGGTCTGTTAGTTTTAACCTTGGAAGTGACCTAGCCACTAAAGCAAAGTGGAAGAGTTACACTGCGCTAGTAGGAGCTATGTTTTATACATACATATAACTGGGGAAAATACGGTGCTGAAATCAAAACATAATAAACTAGCGTGATTTAGCAACTAGCCAAACTATAATCCAGCTAACTTTCACAAATTTACTTTGAATCGTTTTGCATCCCTCATATATCTAGTTCCATCATGGCTAGGCTTCGCGAACGAAGATTTGTGAAGGACTCTACCCACGCTTGCTACAAGCGCGCTGATGGCTAAAAAGGCCAATGCGAGATAGACACGTCCGGTTGCAAAAGGCACAGCAGAATGGCTCCCCAGGTGGTACTGAAAGGAAATATCTAGTTATTGGTAACAAAAATGTTACCATTATGCTGATGATGCTTCATTGAAGAACTTCATTTAACAGAAAAAACATCAAAAGCTACAGACTTCTGACTGAGTAGAACAATCAACACACCACAGTCAACAAAAGTATTTTGGAGTTAAGGTATATCCATTTCAACATTCTTAAGAAAGTACCTCACTGGTTCCCCTACGTATATATTTACAAAATGTACATCTAATATTTTTCTGTGATAAATACATCATAACATACTTCCCACAGATTGCTTTAAACTGGCATCTTCAAACTAAAGCCAAATTCCCTAAACCAAGAAAATTTCCATAAACCAGTATTCTACAGGAAGTGGAGATGCTTAGAGAAGTATTTAAATGTCTCTGCAAAATGAAAATCACACAGTCACTTAAAAAAAAAAAAAAAGTATGTATTCTTCCTTCCTTGCCAATCTAGTACATTAAAAAAAACCCTGGATTTTGATTTTTCAGATGCTACTATGACAATCACACAGCATTAACACCTAACTTCCTTAAAAGGCATGAAACCTTCAGAAACTGTGGGGGCAGAAGAGTTAGAGAGGCACAACTACAAATGTGGTTAGGCCACTTAAAACACATACCTTATCTTTCCCCACAAAAGAAATGAAACAAACAAACCCTCAGACATAACACGGCCAAGAAGGAAGATTTGATCAGAGCTATACTAATTTATTTTATGTACTGTGATTACAAAATGTGAACCCTCACTAAGGAATCACAACAAAACTGAGTTACAGTAGTTTCATTATTCAATACACCTAATAGACAGTTAAAAGATACTTAGAAAACAGTTGGTTTATTTTGCAGCTAATGCTACCAAAGTGGCTTCAAAATAATTTAAAAATGCAAATCTATGATTAAAAAATGTTTTTAATCCATATCCATTCTATGTATTCATACATATTCATAGATGCCTTGAAAAATATCTACCACAGGTCACCATTAAGGGACACACATAAATCTTCTGAGGATGTTTATGAAAACAGTAAATATTCTTTCCTTAATAGTGTACTAAGTCGGTAACATGCTAATTTTCTTTTCCTTTAAGTAATATGGAGAGAAGTTCAAAGAAATAGTTTCAAAGAACACAAAATTCTTGTGTGTTAATATTAAAAGTCCATCAAAAATTAGAAAAATTAAAGCTCTTCTAAGAAAGATACTACAGCTTTGGAAAACACAATTCATAATCAAAAATACAGAACTTTTAAGGTATTTTCTAGACTAAAAATATACTGCCAGAGAAAGCACATGGTATGTTTAATATGTAAATTATAAATGTTTTACTTTAAGATTAAACAAAATAATCAAGCCTGTACTTATTGACCAATAAAGTTATCTATCACATGCCATCCAGCCATTAAACACCTCAAAGGCACAGAAGAAGTGAATAGGGAGAGAGCTGAGCATTCCTTTTCACCCTGCAAACACGGTCTGTGGAGCTCCAACAGACGCACAGAAACAATAAACTGCCCAGTAACAGCAGATTTGGAATTTATTACAGAAGAATAAGAGTGGCATTACAGGCCTGCATATCTGTTATATCCATCAGATTTGCACATCCAGTTATCACATATTTAAGAAGTCATTCTGGTAGAATAAGATGAAAGCATAACTGTTAGTAACTTGTTTTTACTATCACTTTGGCATAGGTCAGAAATGCTGCCGCAGTCAGGAAGAAATGAAGCTGCACCTACTGAGAAATCTAAAAGGGACACGGCATCATTGATGCTGTTCCAGCTATGCCAACTTTCCCGAGGAACAAGGGGCTGTGGCGTGTCTCATTAAGTCCTTTGTGTCCGATAATTCATCCTCATTCAAGAGGTACTGGACATCAGCATAGTGGAAGCAACCTTCTGTGATAGTAGTCTTGCAAGTTGGAAGCAATTATTCTGTAACTCTAAACGTAACTGGCACCACAGCAGTAAATCTCTGATTGACCAAAAAACTCAAGAAATTAAATCTCAGTAAAAGACAGGGACTGTGAAGGCAAGAATTATCAGAGCTTTACATGCTTTATGGATGGTGCATCTCTCCCCTTTTCCCGCTTCCTCCCATCTTTTTTTTTTTCTGTGATGGACACGGACAATTCAAAGTAAGTTATACAGAAAAAAATTAAAAACATATATTTTCTCAATATACCTATTTTGTACATGTAGGTACAAATGAGTTTCATGCATAAAAACTGCTAAAACATCTCATTATCTGTGAACCACTTGCGGTTCTACACAAGACACAGGCAGAAGTTCATTCCTTTGCACACGTGTGTTTGCACTCAATTTGGGAGCAGCCTAGAGCCTTGCCAGGCCAGTGGCACTGCAGAGGGCAAAGCATGCCGGAGGAAATCCCAAGGGGAGCTCAGGCATTTCCCCTGTGGCAGCAGCAGAAGACGGAGCACCAGACCTTCTCAATTTTGTCCAGAGCTCTGAGGCTAACTCAAGCTGGTGAAAAGCAGCAGCTTGGAAAGGGACATGAAAAAAGTCAAGCTTCTTGCATTAAAAATGATGACTCCATTCCTGCAGTGCTCTTGCATTCGTGATCTGGTTTAAAGAAGTGAAAGTCACCAATAGGGGAAGAAAACCTAATCCTTAACTCTATTTTAAGTTAGATGTATAGTTCCTAAGGGGTGAAAGCAACACAAAGAGGTCTAATGTAAATTCCTAGTCTTGTTTAGTTGGGTAGGGTCAGTAAAGCAAGTCTTAGTCTTTTACCTTGCCTGAAACAAGCAGTAACATTGCACCACTTGTCAAAATCGTAAAAACTCAGGCATTACATCTCAATGACTATAAGACCCCCTTTATGAACAAGATCTTTAACCAAGATCTTGGGAATCAGTGAATCAGAGATAAGCAGTAGAAGATAGATCCCAAGACAATTCGGACTTCCTGGAAGACAGGTTGAATTAAAAAAACCCATTTCAATGAGGAAGAAAATGGCTATTGCCCAAAAAGCCAATTCTAATTTGTTGTTAATAGCAATTTTTCATCAAATAGCTATAAGAAATTACAACAAACTCCAAGCTGTGTACTGTAGATAATGGATTTACCCTTTCAGTTAACTTAAGTAAAACAAATGTTTAAACTTCACAGTAAATGCACACAAAACATGATGGAGGTTCGATTGCTGCAGTGTTACTAGGGCTGTGAGAGAAACTTTGGGTTTAAGTGGGTAATTCCTATGCAGTATCAAATTTTCACCAAAATAACAGCATTTCTCCTCCAATTTTCTACACTCTATCATTTGAAAAGCTAGCCCAGTAGATGAAGAACAGCCCACAGGATCACTTTTTTTGACTTGTGGCCGCTAGTGTATACACAAAGTTTAAATTTTCTTGGAATATGTGTCTTTGGGTCTTATAGGTGATTAAACCTGACATATAGCTTAATGCAAGGCCGTAGAACTTCAGCCAGTTGCTCCTTAAATTCATTTCAGTTTGTAATTTCACTGTATCTGTATAATTTAATGTCAAAGGACTTAGTTCTAAAAGTAAAACCAAAAATACTGAATCATCATTGGAAGTGAAGAATCACCTTGAGAATACCAGACACCAGGATGAAAAAAAATTCATATGTGTTTTGCAAGACACTTGAAGAATTAAAAAAAAAAAAAAGACATTTTCCATTTTATAAAACATACAAAAATGCATAATTTTGAACTACAGGACTTTAAGTATGTTAACCTTCAGGTATGTTAATATTTTTATGGAAATCGATTAAGTCACCTTAAAACACTAGGCTTATGAGCAATGTCAAGGTAAAATACAGACTGAAGAAAAGGCATCGATGCATAGGTGTACTTGCAAAGTTCACACAAACTGTTTTGCTTACCTCTTGGTAAAACCCAGTAAAAATATTGTGATATGACTTGCAATCATGGCCCAAGCCTAACTATGGTTACATAAATTCAACCAATGGGCCATTTATACAATCATCTGTACCAGTAATCCTCAGAGGAAAGACAGAAACACTGGGTAGTTTAAAGAGATACAATGTCCCCAGACAGAGAACTTCAATACATTTCCACCACATCTAATACAAAAAAAAGTTAATAAATTTTATGAGAAAGAGACTCTTTCAAACTCAGCACAGCGTTAGTAGTTGTCTATCAGCTGCCGTTTGATACGTCTGACCTGCTGGCCAACACACAGTTGTCCTGGAGAGTACTTGTATGGAATCATTTCCACATTTCATCAAACAAACTCGTCATGCCAACCACAACTCAAAATGACTTCCCAGACATCACTACAAGAGTTTGCCAAAAGAGGTCAAGGGATTTGACTGCAGTGAGAGCAAACATAGTTTGCTTTCAAAATAACCTTCTAAATGAGGTGGACACCCTACTTCTAATTACTCCCGAGGAGATGATAAGCATAAGCAACACAGTTTCAACTGGTGGGAAACAGTCAGTAAATGAAAGTTGTCACAATGGAGAAGAAAGAAGCCCTACTATTTGCCCAAAGGGATGTACAAAGGACTTTCCAGAAACCACACCAATACACCTATGAAGAAAGATGCCATGTCAATCCCTATTGAAAAAATCTTGTGGAAATCCAAACATGATGGCACCTTTAAAAATGTTTTCCTTTACCTGTCTCGTTCATCAGTTTCTCCATGTCTGTCCACCTCACTAAGAAATACATTGTCACTTGAAGAATCAAACTTACAAACAGAAAAACTATGCTATTTGCCTCACTCAAGAGTCTGGCAACATTACCATTTGTTTCATTTTCCATATAGAAAAAAGAGTCTTTTTAATTTTTCCCAATAAATTTCCATATTTTCTTCAGATCTTCTACCCCATCAAAAAAAAAAACACAAAACAAAAAACACAAACAAACAGGTAGTCATTACCACAACCTCTAAAATGCTCAGGAACAAACGACATGGAGGATATACAGCCCAGGAACAAACGGCATAGAGGATATACAGCTAGACCAACAGTCATCCTTCCAGCCTGTTCATATATTTCAAAGTCTCGATCTTTGAATTCCAAATCACTGGTCTACATAGAAACCAGCTCCCTCTCTCCAGAGATGATATCCAGAGTAAAAATAATCCCATAAACAAGTGAATCCTTAAAAAAAAAAAAAAAAAAAAAGGAACTTACCTTCATTTCTTATAAGAGGAATTTTTATTTGTATTTTGGAAGAACCATGACACATATCAGCAAGAGTAGCTGGCATTCATACTTAGGTTAACAACTGCAAATAGATTATACACTTCTTTTTGATTAAGACACCAGATCAAGATTCAGAAGGAAAAACAGAGGTATAACAAATGGCACTGGATTTCAAACACCAGATTCAAAGAATATTGTATGGCATGAACTATAAAGAAAATAGCCATGAAACAGAAATAAAGCCCCAGTCAATACCCTGGGCAGTTTAAATTACTAAATAGTTAACATTTAACATCAACGTGCAGCTATGTCCTTCCCAAATTAGTGCTCTCTACATTTAAATTATTAAGTATTTTAGGATTTTTCAAACACGGCTAGAAAATTCATTATAAGACAAAACTTGTCAATAATGAGCAATCTAGAAAAAAGAGACAGATCGACCACATCCAAGTCCAAAAGCATTAACAACTTCTGCATCTCAAACAAACCTTGCACTTACACGACTAAAGAATGTATCTAATTTTTAAAATTAAAGAAGTAGTTTGTCTCTTCAGGTGGCTTGCTAGAGAGGATTTTGCCTGATAGCCATCACACGCCACCTGCCAAGTGAGGACGGCCATGCTCAACAGACTACTGAGACTACTCTGAACACAACTTAAGACAACCAAGCAGAGTCATGCACAATGGTCACTCTTAACTTCAGCCCAACACCCAGCAAATAGAATTCTTCTGGTCATTTCTTTATGCCTGTTGAAACCAATATCCTGTCGTCCATCTTTGATCAAACGCAGCAACACACTAAGAGCAAGTATTGGTCATATCAGAGTCTATGGGCCAAACTCCACAAACACGACAGAACTTTTTTGGAAGTCAAAGCAAGTTTTTGGCAATCCCTTTGGACGCAGAGTGGTCTCTAAATTTCTCTCCTACTTCCAGGGATGATCCCTTCAAGATTGGCTTAAGCCACATTACGAGGATGGGGAAACTTGCCAAAGCAATTAACTATGATTTATCTGTCTTGGGAATACAGGCCTTCAGTCTTCTTTCTCGTCTATTGGTTCAGCACCTCTGCTTGGCAGTCAACTTGCTTAGAATATAAGCCCACCACAGGCACCTTTCACTGGCATGTAACTCCATTAAGAAGAGATACATGTGCACCAACAGTACAGTAAGACATCTTCTGTCAAGTGTCCTGAAAGCTGTCTGTTCTCCCCTTGACCTTAGAGTTCCAGCCTCTGGATATAAATATTTTTTTTTTAATAGATCACTGCCTGGATGCATATTAACTACAAGATAAGAGCATTTTTGGGTTTGGGTGGCCACTTCTTTACCCAAAAGGCAAGAAAGGCTCCAAAACAACAACGTCTTTTCACTCCCAGGGATGACTTCTTGTAAAAATAAAAACAAGGAAGTTCAATCCAAGAGAACCATGATGCTTTTCAATTAAGGGCAAGGATGTGAAATTGCCACACGTAAGACAGGAAATTCAAAGTTAGGCTGTCACCTCGCTCCTTTCTTCACCCCAAAACCTTCCTCTCCCGTCAGCACACCCTTTGACCACCTCCCGAGAGACAGTGAGGGATGGCGTGTCAGAGCCTTAACTTTCAATGTTTTTTGGGCTTCCCTTGCAATCTCAACCGTATCGTCGGAGCACGAAGAGCCGAAGGAGTTTAAATTTTAATATTTTGCATCGCCGCAGCTTGCTGCACGGCCAAGGGACACGATGGTGGCACGGGACTTTGGTACAGTCATAAATCCAAGAGGAAAGCCCCTCAGCCCTCCTCACCCAACC
>VZRE01012460.1:0-23475 GCA_013396775.1 Cephalopterus ornatus | reverse complement strand
GTGACCGCGGGACGGACGCGGAATTTGGAGAAAGGGGGAGGTTGAGGGGGGTGATGTTGGGACTACATGAGGCCCCGCGCACGTGCGTCGCTTCCCCGAGCCCCCCCCGCCCGCAAGCGCTCGTCCCTGCCCGACCCTCCGGGNCCTCCGGGCTCTGCTCATCCGTGGGTTCCACCATCTCCCAGCCCATCGCCCTGCTGCGGTGCCATGTGGGCGAGCAACGCCGTATCGGGAATGCACGCGTTTCTTTCCCGTCCGAACTTCCTTGGTTGAATGCCTTCGCCGTAAAATAAACTAAGCAGCCCTCGATGGTCGCTGCCAACGGCGGATATATGCCTTCATCTCCCAACTGACCGTGTTTGCCAAGCCGGGAAGGCCCCGCTGAGGCCTCCCTGGTACGGTGGGTCAACAGAAACTCCATGAGGTGTTGACTTTCTTACGGGTCCAGCACTTGTTGCACCCCGCAACGTGCTCGTGCTCTTGTCACCTCTTTCATTTGGTGGTAGTGCTTCACAGGAACTCATGTCATCTGGGGGTGCTTCACAAGGAATTTGTGCGTATGAGGGGCTGTGCAGCAAACCATTACCTTGGTGAATTGGAGGCATTGCTGTGCAAAGGTAGATGTGAGGAGTTACTTCTTCAGGAGAAAACTCTTCAAGACAGAGCTTGTGATCTCAAAAGGGCTGAAGGGTGGGACAAACCCTTGTCAGGACAGGAATGCCCCACCTGTGTGTTCTGTCATACTTAGGCATCCAGGGAGCCATACTCTGCCACAGAATAGCACAAGTTAAAGCAGCATTCATCGTATTTGTTTAATCAGCCAACCCAATGGGTCAACTAAATTTTGACCGAGTTGCCTTTTGTGTGTGTGTGTCAAAGTCTTTCAAAAGCATTTCTGGAAAACCGAGACGTTCCTCAATGTTCTACTTTGACGGACAAGTTTTAGACTATTGTCCAGCAGATACCCATTCAGAAAACGTTGATCCATTTGTGAGCTTTGGATGATTTATGTAGAAAGATCAGGAGATTCCTTTCTCAGGCTTGATTAATCTGCCCATTCTTTATGACAAAGATGTTGATGTCTCCCAGGTCAACATCCTTCATCTGGGTAACTGAAATTCTGGTACTGGACTTCCCAGATGGACCTCATTTGTGTAGATAAAACCTCGAAGAACTTTCATACTTTTCATGTTTTCCTAATCTTCTAATTAGTCTATGAAAAGGTATTCAAACCACTTCTTGAGGTGTTCAAGGGCTAGGCTTAATCTAAATGGTGAAAGAGGGGGTTGTTCAGTGACAGCAACAGGGTCATTGATGGAAGGAGGGGCCTACATATGAAATAAAGATCTAGTGACTCTGTGACGGCCTTTTGGAGGTGAGCACTTAATCGCTATTCCTAAGAGGGCTGAATCCTTTTTGAGCTGTACACAGCATAACATCACTGTTGTAGCCACCCTTCGAAGGACAGACTTTGAAAGTAATCAGTACTCATGCTTTAGCAAAGAGATGGCAGCAGCGGTTGCTGCAGATGTTACTTTGCTTGCAAGGCATAAAACTACAACATCTTAATCTGTACTAAGGGTCTCACCATTGCAGTAAATCAGATCTTAGGTGTTTTGATTTGCTGGATGACTGAAAAGAAACAGTTCATCAGTATTGCTCCATTTTTAGTATTTCAAGGAAAGAGCCAAAGCTCAAAGTTATTACTAGTTTTTAATGTTCTGACCACACTTCACAATTCATCTTCAGTGAAAGAATTTCTTTTTTTACACATAGTCATTGCTTGCATTGCCATTAATTCTTCCTTGCCTTCTAACCTTTTGTCCTTGTTGCTTTATAAGTCTTTTCAGGAGAATCAATCATACTATTCAAAAATGCCATGTGATAGTGCTGTGGTTCAAGCACCTGAGAGGTTGCCAGGTTTTGTGACTGATGTCCAGATTTTGCAGTTAGATTTTGCTGTACTAAGTTTCCTGTTATCTTGCTCTTACCTTGCTTTCTCTAGAAGAAACATCAAGCTGTCCAAAGGTTGCATGGTGAATTGTCTAAATTACCCTTTCTTTCTTATTTCTTGAGGTGCTTCACAGGTTCCTCACTGGAGGCAGGATGTGTCAGTTTCTAACAATATTTTGTTTGTTGAAACCAACCTTACTGCCAACTTCCTAAATGGCTTTCCTAACATTCCATGTCAGTGTTTCCAGTAGAAAAGTTGTATGGAATGCAGTAATGGAGCAGTCTAGGAAGGTTGGAAAGCCAGGGCAGTTTGAGTTCTGACAGTGGTAGCAAATGTTTTCAGACATGGTTGAACAGCATTAGTTAATCCAGCTTTGGAAAGTACCAGACGATATCAGCCAGGCGGGAAGTTTTACCATATGCCTACAGAGCTTCCAGTTTGAAGTGGACAGTTGCCTTAGTAGCACTCCTGGTAAAGTCAGGAGGGCAGTTGTTCTTCTGTTTAGAATAAAGAATATCCTAATTTATGGGCAAAGTGCAGGTCGTGGAATCAAATTCATTTGAAGGGTCAACTCCATTTTGACCTCACTGTGTGCCATTGTAATGTCTATAAGGATCTTCATAGGTGGTGGAATAACTGAATTTGAAATAGTTACGGTGGTAGGCCATAGCTACCTGAAAGTTCACAGGACTGAGAATATCCAAGAGGCCTGTATTAGATGGGAAGGTGTCTACATCTCTAGGATTTCCTTTAACCCAGGGATCACAGCTGTATTTGATATGCAGAGATTTATCCACAGGATCGTAACTCTTGATACTATCAGTAACTTATGTTTGTTCATATTAAGGTGATTATCTGCCTTTTAGTATTTGGGAGTAGGGTTTGGAAATGAAGCATTTAGTCGCTGAGACACAGGCAGTGATTAGGTAAAGGATTTCAAAAGGTGAGACTGATAGGGCTAAATGGGATAGTCTATACTGTAGGCGTTAACACCTGATCAAATGATCCTATGCTACTTTTTCACGGTCAACAAAAAGATAGCAGTGACTGGAATTCACAGCACGCTTCATCTTATCCTAAAGCAGATGCCTATGTCTGATCAGATGACTCAAAGTCTACATTTGATTTATTTTGTTGACTGTTGACTTTTTTTTTACTGATCGGAAATATATCACCTTTTCTACAACTGCCTAAAGAAAGGTGAGATTGGTCCTACTCATGTTTCTATAATCCAGGCTTTCTTAATGTAAGATAACTGGATAGTTTAAAACTCCATACTGGCCAAATTATGTTGACAGTTTAGATATGAAATACATAATATCTCTTTGCATCTAGTATTTTTTTCTTTCCTATTTTGATCCTATGCTCATTTGCCCCCTTGTTAAGACCTGGGATGTGGCTCATCCTTGCAATTTGATATTTTCTGTAAGTTCTGTGCCTCTTAGTTTCCTCACCTCTTCCTTATCTCCATCTCAGTCTGTCATCTTCTAAGTGGTCTGAGATGTTTAAGTGGAGAAACAAAAATGCTAGAAAAAGGCATTTCTTGCAAAGTGTCCTTCCAACACAGAGCTGAGAATTCTGTTTCCTGTTTTGTAGTGGGTACAGTTTCAAGAGAGGTCGTTTCAGGAAGAAAAAAGGGGTTAGTTCTGTGACATGTTGTCATGGTTTAGGAACAGTACTCCCCAGTTCAGTGCCCACAGTGAGATTCTCCAAAGCACGTGCAGCTCTCTCTCGCTCCCCTGTTTTCCCCTCCCCGTCCCTGCTGCAGTGGGATGGAGAGGAGAATTGCAGGCACAAAAGGCAAAGGACACAGGTTGAGTTAAGAACAATTTACTGGAAACAGCAATGAGATAAGGAACTGTAATAGCAATAATACTAATGATAGAGAGTATAAGAAAAGAAACAATTCACATGAAAAAAAAAAAAGATAGACAATACCACTATCTCCCTCCCGCACGTTTTCTTGACTGGAAGGAACCCCTTCTTGCTGGAAGAGTCCGTTTTTCCCCTGCCCTGGGCAATGACGTGAAGTGGAATAGAATAACTTCTGGGTCCTAGCCATGCCCCTTCCCAGCTACTGAAAAAAATTAACCCTGTCCTGCCCAGAACACACATTGAGGAAAGTAGGATCGCTTGAAGGAACAACTGTTAAACAAGATTCTTTATGTGAAAGTCTAGAAGAGAGGACCCTCTAATTCTCTAAACTACTAAGGCTTACTTTCACTGATCTGCAAAACACTGACTTTTAGATTTGATTAAGACAGTAACACAATCAAGTTTAAATAACTGAAGAAAGAAATGGTAATTATGCTCAGAGTAATTATGGTCAGAGTAATAGATTCTTGATAATTTTTGTGGACTGACATCATATCTAGCTCTAAGCTTTCAAAGAATGTTGTCAGATACACCAGTGTTTCCTTGTGGACTTCATTGATAGATTCAATGTAATAATTTTTTTAGGAACACTTAAGTTTACTTCACAATGTGCTAATGAAATAAGGGGGTTTTTTGTTATCCATCCTCTACCTGTGTAGAGCTGAGACCTAAAATTACAGTAAATATTGTCAGAGTTGTCCACTGACTTCTGCCATTCAATTAAAGAGACCTAGATTTAAGAACCTAAGAGAATATAGTATAATTTATTTTTAACATAGTTTCTTACAGATATTTGTTATGACTGTAAATACTAGATGCTTTTGTACCTCCAGCTGGGTACCCAACATCTTCAATTGAGTTTCCAAAGATATATTTAGAAGGCATCCCTGACTACTATGTTTTAATGGCTTGCTCAGTATTAAATGGAGCTTTATGATAGAATTAGGACTAAATTATAAACTCATGGGGGAAAATGCAAGTTTTAATCTACAAGACCTGCTTTTCTCTGCATTCATTCTCTTGGCTCTTCCACCACCCTCTAGTTCTAGTTCTGCAACATTTGAAACTGGAATCTTAAATACAGCAGCTTCCATCAGTACACAGAAACAGACATAGATAGCTGTGACTATGGGCGCTGTGAAGTCAATGCTAACAGAGATGAGATTAATATCTCTTTACATCCCTCATAAGTACACATCTCTGATTTATTCCTAGAGGACATTCCATGCCTTAAATCAGGCAAAAGCTCCATAGAAGAAGCAATCCAAATAGCTCATTGGAGAACACACATAGGCAGTGAAAGTGTACAAGTATTATCTAACTTAAAATAAGTTTATGTTTAAAAGCCATGAACTGGAAATCTAAAATAAAAATAATCTTGTGCAACTACATTGCTCACCCTTTCAGCTCACCCTATTGGACACCAGCAGAGTTTAGATGTTTACATCCACATCAGAGATAAAAAGTTTTAGCTACCTCCTTGAACTCCTTGGCTCTATTCAAAGTAGCCCTGTCTTACCACTGGAATGTAGCTTCCCTTGCCTTGGTGAGGATGAGAACAGGTTTATAAAACAACTGAGAAAACAAAATCCTAGCTTAATAGTTGGGTTGGGGTGGGAGCATGGAGTGAAACTGAAGGATAATTTTATCCTTACAGAACACTTTAAATGACTGATCAGCCATAACAGTTTGCTCATTCTTATGATCAATGTAATGATTGTTATGCATTACCTGAAAATTAGATTAGGGAATGTCCTCTTCAATTTTTGAAAGGAAATGTCAAACTAAGAAAGTGTTAGGTTGAGGACTGATGTAATTGTAGGTACCATATCTGAAATACAGATATTCTTTGCTTTTCTCTGGAATTTGTAATTTACCTTCTCATGACCAAATACACTTATAGAGAGAGTAAGTACATGAAGAATAAAGACATCTGAAACTGTGTTTTTACAGAGAATACAGACAGCCCTATGGATTTTTAATGAAGTACCTATTCCAATATAGCTCACACAGAACATTTGTTAATAAAGAACTTTAGGATTTCTTCTGGTTATGAGTATGGTATTTACAGGTTGACTTTTCCAGAGTTTAACAATCTCCAGCATTTTTTTTCTCAACATGACGTATCAAGCCTTTTCCAAATCCAAAAACTGGTGTTGTCCAGTGAAGGGAATGTTAATTTTGGTGGTAAAGTGTTAGCTGTTTCCCTTGATAACGACATTTGTAAATATGGAGGAAGAACAGTATATTCCTTCTGATAGCTGGAGAAAGACTAAAAACCATCTTTTTTTTTTTTTTTCCATTCAGATAAGAAAAATAAGATGCTTAATTATCTTTTCTTCTTAAATAACTTAAAAAGGGAAAATTGAACAATGCAGAGGAAAGTTGTCTTTTAAAGCAATAGAAATGCATTACCATGAATAAAGAATATGAACTTTTTGATCTAACACTTGAATTTTTGTAGATCCCAAATGGGTCAAAGATTTTTATTTCAGTTTGAAGATTCAACCCTGTATTTTTCTGTGACTGGAAGAGTAATTTTACTTTAACATGGTTGCAATCCCTTTTTTTCTCCAGTTAATAGAACTGCAATATATCTTCTGAAGAGGGTGATGAAGAAACAAACATCCATGTGTTCTTCTGCTTAGGTCTGATAACCCGGTTCTGTTCCTGTCTCTTGGAATTCAACAGGCCTTGTGCCTTCCCTTTAGTACTAGGAACATAGATGTAGATATGCGGGAACCAGAACTTGATTTTCCTTGCCTGTCCAGAGGAAGGTTTTCTATATAGCAGATTATATTTAGTCTTCCTGTAATCATCAAACCATAGATTTATCCAGTACACTGCAATGTAGCCTAGTTCTACCAGTACCTCTCACCAGAAGTTTGACTCATATATAGGATTACTATGCTAATCTGTTAGGCTTGGTGCTTAAAAAACTTTTCACAAAACTGTGCAAGCTGCCTTTCAGCACAGAGAAAAGAAAGTAAAATGTCTGCTTGATTCATCATTAGACTGCAGATTTGACTGTGGATTCAATATAGCCTGAACAAAAATAATGTTATCTTCTGTAAAACAAGGAATGCAAAAGATAAGGAATCCTTAACGTCTTTTCTTGGAGGTGATTCATGAACAGTTCCTTTTTGGGGAAGCATGTTTGTGTCAGTATGTAGCTTAGTAAAAGTGTGACAAAGTGGGAGAGGATGTGATCTGAATGCCTCTCATTTTGTTTCATTATCTTTCTGTGAAGTTGTCTGTAGGGCTTACTGATTTGACTGGTGGTCCATAGATGAATTAAAGACCTTTTGCTGTAATTGTGGTAATATGAATGATCAAAATGATGCTACAGGTTCTTGAAACTTATTCAGCACTGGCATTGGAAACAAATTTATTTCCTAGGGATACACTATGACAGTTATGATCCTTTAACGTAGAAGCTTGAGTCAACATGCCTACTTCTTTTGGGTCAGTTTACAGATGGAGGTTTTGCACCTGAGACTTAATGGATCTGAAATTGCAGATTCATGCAATTTTTATCTTTTCAGGTAGCCCTCACTAACAAAGGCTGGCACATGCAGTCAATAGCCTTGTTGTTTAGACTGGCGGCACTGGAACAAAAGGCCTTGTTCCAGAAGTTTGCCTGTATTCGGATAGGCCGAATTCTACTGGATTTGCTCTGTTAAATTTTAGCAGCTGCTCACTGGTGATCATTTGGTATCGTTATTCAAGTTTTGCTGTCAATAGACGAGGGTCATTCAGTAGTAAACACTTTACTAGGTTTTGCCATCAAGCCTCTGTGTCATCTTGGACTGTGTTCACTGTCCTCACTCACACACATTGTGTTTTAGAAGGGCATGGATACGTTTCTATCAGTCTTTCTACAGCAGTGCAACAGGGAATGATTTTTCCTCTATAAGGTCAAACATTAATGAAGACACAATGGCCATCTTTAATTCTGGCATTAATATTTTTGTGTTGCAGCAAAATACTCATTATTCTTACAAGAAAAAAAATGTAAATAAAACAAAATGATCTCAGCTCATACCTAATCAAACATCAACTAAATGCCAATCATGTTGGTGTATTTATGTCAGCTTGGCTCGCTGAAATTTTGAATATGATCACTGCTGTAGTTTGTGAGGAACTCATGCTATTAAAAATTCCCTACATCTACGATTTCTAATCTTACCCTTAGATCACTAGGCAGCAGTGAGGAAAAGGAATGAGCAAAGGAGATATGAGGACACTCCAGTGAATATTTCCTCAAGGAATCAAGCAGCTGTGAAGTTGTACTGTTGGCACATGACTGGGCGATGTGTGCCTGCAGCCCAGAAGGCCAAACATACCCTGGGCTGCAGCAAAAGCAGCATGACCAGCAGGTTGGGAGAGGTGACTCTCCCCCTCTACTCTTCTTTTGTGAGACCCCAGCTGGAATACTGCATCCAGCTCTGCGGTCCCCAGCACAGGAAGAGGCATCAATCTGTTGGAGCGAGTCCAGAGGAGGGCCATCAAGTTGATTAGAGGCATGGAGCACCTTTCCTGTGAGGAAAGGCTGAAAAAATTGGGATTGTTCAGCCTGGAGAAGAGAGAGCTTCGAGGTGACTTAATTGTGGCCTTCCAGTACCTGGAGGGAGCCTCCAAGAAAACCAGAGAGTGACTTTTTACAAGAGCATGTAGTGACAGGAGAAGGAGTAATGGCTTCAAACTGAGAGTAGGTTTAGATGAGCTATTAGGAAGAAATTTATGATGCGGGTGCTGAGATACTGGAGCAGGTTGCCCAGGGAGGTTATGGCAGTCCCAACCCCATAAGAGTTCAAGGCCAGGTTGGATAAGGCCTTTAGCAACCTGGTCTAGTGGAAGGTGTCCCTGCCCATGGCAGGGGGGGTTGGAACTTTAAGGCCCCTTCCAACCCTTAGCATTCTATGATTCTATGATAAAAAGTTTCATGTATCTTTTGTAATCTTACCCTTAGATCACTAGGCAGCAGTGCGGAAAAGAAGTGAGCAGAAGGGATATGAGGACACTCCAGTGAGTACTTCCTCAAGGAGTCAAGCAACTGTCAAGTTGTATTGTTGGCACATCCCAGTAATGAGAAACTACAAAAGCTATTCAAAGAACAACGTATTTTTCTTGAACATTGTTCTGGGAAAAAAAGAAACAA
The DNA here is from genome assembly GCA_013396775.1 of Cephalopterus ornatus. NCBI lineage: Eukaryota > Metazoa > Chordata > Aves > Passeriformes > Cotingidae > Cephalopterus > Cephalopterus ornatus. The sequence continues at coordinate 14,485 of VZRE01012460.1, read as the reverse complement.
CCAAAAAAACCCCAAACCCAACCACAAATGGAATCTTTTCAGGTGAAGTATTCTTTCAAGGAATACATCAAGATTCATATATTCAAAAATTGTAATCCAAATGATTTAAACTCTGCAAATATAGCAATGTAAAAATGTCTTATACTAGAAAGCATTGAGCAATGTTAACTATAGGCATTAGTGTATGTATTGGCTATAATAAAAATAGTGTAACACTCCCCAAAGATACAATCTCAGATCATCACAGGCATGCATAAGCACTGCATACTATAAACTTTTTGAAAAGACTTTTGAGATTATGCCATTACTCACAAATAGCATAGTTATGAATTAGTTGTGCAGGTCATCCCAAAAAGATAGCATCTTTATATATAACATCATAGTGTTACATTTTCTCCATATAGTACATATACCAGAGAGGAACTATTTGAAAACTATTTGAAAGTATATAAAAGCAGCATTGCAACTGTTGTCTGTATCTTTTGAACCTGTAAAGGGTGCTCTAATTAACTTGACTGTAATGGTTCAATGTTCAGATAAAATGAAGGCTTAAAAGGAATACATGCAAAGACCTCAGAACTACTTGAAATTGTTTCTATATATGGAAGTGATTTTAAAGTGCAATAAAGGATTTTCTACACCTAAAAACTGTGGGACACTGGACTTCCCAAAGGAATAGACTTTTTACTAAAAGCTCTGCAGAAAGGCAAGGACAAAAAACCCTGTCAGCCATCAAAAATATATCATGAATCAGTTATATATCTATTTAAGGTATTAAAGTCCAGAGCAGAGAACAGTGACTGTTCATCTGCCTGGCTCTATTCAGACTCTGTCATGTGGTACCTGTCAAGGAAACTGGAGATGGCATCACAGAAGAATTTCCCTACTTCTGCAGGAAACAGGAGAAGCCAAGGACTCAAGGGTTACTTCAAGGACCTATTCTTTACATTAGTTGTTCTTGAGTATACTTGAAACATGCCAAAGAAAATCATGAGCAAGTTGCATATAATAAGACCAAACAGAATTTTGCGCTTTATGGACGTACTACGTTAGTCAGGTGATAATACTCACATCAACTTCAAAGGGTCAAAGTTTTATAAAGCACCTTCTAGAGTCAGCAAATATAATTTTGCTGAAAAGAAGTATTCATTCTTAGGCAGAAAATGTATATGTATACAAGGAGCAATTAGCTCAAAAGGGTTGTAGGTTTTTTGCAGTGAGTTGTAACTAATACTAGACAGCAGAGTAGTATCAACTTTTTCCAGAATCCCAACATGTCATTTCCGATGTTACGGGAGTGACTTCACCTCTGGCTCCTCTCTGACTTGTCTGATCCTGGGCTTCTGTTTGTGTGCAGTCTTGCTTTGCTTTTATTTTCAGTCAGGAGGCAAGCACTATCTTGTATATACTAATATCTATCATCCCGCAGATCTGACTGGTTTCAGGCACCTGTTTTTCTTTTGATATTGACAAACAGCCCCCTTGAAAGAAGGCATTTTTATTTAGCAGTTGGAATAAACCATGAGAGAAAAGGGGATTTTAGGAACACTAAAGAGCCCATCCACATATTTAGTTCAATTTTGGTTACGATCCAGCTGGAACCAGTCCACTTCATAGGGTTATGCAGAAATAACATAGTCATGCTGATAGTCGTCAAATGGCTTCTCACAATTCTTCCTCCACCCCCAAGGACAGGCAACCTGTAACAACTGATAAAATCAATTCTGAAAGGGTATCTCGGCCCAAATAACCTGACTTACAAGAGTGAGTTTAAAAACCCATAGGAATATTAATGACAGTACTGCTCCATTGTGGGACTACTGTCATCCACAGAAGGTTAACCCACATATTCAGATGTCTTTGTCTATCACCTGGCTGGAAGTGAAGATTCACATCAAGACCTGAAAGGCACATGTCCTGTGCCTTCTGTGTAGTACAGAAACTTCATATTAAGGGCAGATCCAAATACAGCATGAAAAATCATTCAAAGACACACCCGCAATTGTCACTGTCACATTCCTATTGCATTGTGTAAGAAGAAAACAATATCTGACAAAAATAAAATAAACACAGACACATGAATGAAAGAGGACTGACTACAATACTTTCACATTTATCTGATATTTTAAGGTCAGTTAAAATATGTGTTCGGTGTTAACATGGAAATGTCACATAAGGAAATATAATACTAGTTTTCTTACAGAAAGGTGAAGAGGAGAACAGTTGTAGGTATGTTCTCAACCAAAATGAAACAACGCAGTAGTTATTGAAGATAAATATATATATTTTCCCAGTCCACTTTCCACTTTATTTATTCTGCTCCACGGAAGTCCTTGCTAGCTTTCAACATGGGTACTTTCTCAGTAACATGAAACACAATTACATTCCTGATGATGAAAATGTAGCAGTGAACAAGGTAAGTAGGTTTATTTTCTGTCCAACTGGCTGAGAAGAATTTTCAACCCTGTCAGCTAATTTGGAATCTCAGGGGATGGGGGAATTTGTGAAGCTGAAACTTAATAACCATCCTCTATGCAATTCTTGACACACTGAAAAATATTTAAAACAGTGTTTGCATACCTGTTAGGATCCTTAGGTTTTGAAGAGCTGCCCAAGGTAAAAATTTGGTTTGCATTTTAGGGTATGAAGAAAAGAATTTTTATTTTCAGCAGAACATAAACCTTAAAGCAAGAACCTATGCACATACACAGATTTTCCCCTTCAATATAAGTAGTCTTCAGCATGTAAACCAATGTCCTGCTGATTCAGGCTTGCTGAAAAAATGCAATTTCTATTTAAATCTTGTTAGGGAATTATAAATATTTTTTGGGGAAGTGAAGACAAAAATAAAACTCCCTGCATGGATATTGCTTCAGAAAACAAACATATGCCTGAAAAGAAGGAAAACAATTCTATTTCTCTGTGGAATTTCAAGTTCTGGCTGTTAAGTGTACACTAAGGAAAAAGTTGATAAGAAATTTATGGATTTGTATTATTGTCAAATGGTAATCAAGTGACCACATAATTTATTTCTGAGTATTCAACTAACACAAACTCTGAAAGATCAGATTGTAATTTCTTGGGGTTTTTTTTTTTTTTTTTTTTTTTTTTTTTTTTTTTTAATCACCTTGTCTTCTTTGGTACTAATCCTGAAACAAATCCTGTAATGTAGACTCATGCTGACTTTGTTTAAATTTGTTGTCATCTCTTTTCTCCTGCATGCAACAGGATCAAGTGAACAGATCCCTACAGTTTTTCCATTAGTGACAGTTAGTAGAGACATGGAATTGTAGAACCATAGAATATCCTGAGTTGGAAGGGACACACAAGGACCATTGGAGTCCAAAACCTGTACAACGTCTCTCCATCCATCCGGGGTTGACTCGTCCCAGGTGCAGAATCTGGCACTTCTCCTTGCTGAACTTCATATGGTTGGTGAATGGCCATCTCTCTAATTTGTCAAGGTCTCTCTGCAGGGCCTCCTAACTTTCAAGGGAGTCAACAGCTCCTCCCAGTTTAGTGTCATCTGGAAACTTACTTAGTCTTCGAGTCCTGCACCCAAGTAGTTTATGAAGATGTTGATGAACACTGGGCCTAAGAGGAGCCCTAAGAGGAGCCTTGTTCTAAAAGGCTAAGGTTGGTCAGCTTTGACTTTCATTCAGAGATGAACATTCTCAGTCAGATTTCATTCTGAATAATTTTCAGGGACTTCTAAGTTTTGAGGACCTCATTGACTCCTTAAGACTCCATTTTTCCTTCCTGGCTTTTGCAACAGGATGTTCTTCTCCTTTAAATTGCATGAAAGTCAATTTATCTTTTCAAAAAAAATATTATAATTTATAATAATAATTGTTATTATTATACCCAGGAAAAAAGTTAATTTCTTTCCAACTGTGATTTGAGGCATAAAAGTTCTATATACTTTCTTCCTATTCTATTTAGACTGTGGCATATTACACAGTAGGTGACAGTTGTTCTGATCTGAGGAACTTAGTCCATTAAATTCTAGAGCAATTCAGTAACACTTCGGTATTCATTAACAATGCCACAGAAGTCCACCGTGCCACCACTTTATGTGATTTTGCTATTTTAATTTAGTTTAATTTATAAATGCACATGAGTTAGAGTACATAAGGGTTGTTCTTTTTACAAACCTAAGCACAGAATTAACTGTAAAATAAATCCCTTTCAAATCCAGTCTGATATAGATCATTTGTTGCTAAGACTCTTTTCACACTGGCTTTTTTATACTTTTGCTATGTATAGAATGAATCGAGAAATATGTAATAGAGATTCCCATCACTTTCTGTACTACCAAGCTGCTATACACTTGTGCCACATAGCCTTGGCATTTTGTGGTTTTCAAAGTGTGAATAATGTGAGATTTGCTCTTTAGAGATTTTCTGTTGATCTTTTCAGACATAATCTTCAAGTGCGGGTGGGCATGACATACCTGGTGACACATTCAAACTATTTTACTAGATAATGCAATGCATTCCTAGAAAATAATGACATTTGGCAAAAAAGCCTGTACAGTTTGTTCTGACACTTTCCCTGAAGCCTTTTCTAACTCATTCTGTGATAGAGCACTACCCACAGAATGTGCTTTTGAGTTACAGCTCAACAAGACTTTCAAATGTATCAGTGTTGAGGTTTTTTTCTTCTAATTAAGTGGGCTTTTACTCACTTGGAGCAACTACTGTAATGGTGAAACCATTTTCTAAGACTTGACAATATTCACAGGTATTTCTATTCTAATTTCAGAGAGCCTCCAGTAATGCTGACAGCCCATGAAAGTTGGTATAAATATTTTTCTTCTCATTCACAGGTAAGTCTACCTTTTGCTCAACCCATTTACAACTTCCACAAAATCATTTTGGTTGTGTTTTTGTTGTAAATTTCTGAAATAATAATTTAGAGGGTGTTCTTTTGATCAATACACATTCAATTGCAGTTATCCTCTAATGTGCAGTGTGCTGCAAGATAAAAAGATCATGTATCACATAAATCTTATATATCACATGTAACAGTTTCAAAACACAATGAGCATCTTCCACAGTTAAGTCACTAGCACAAATCTCTGATGGAAAGAGGTGCTAATCCACAATCTTGACTAAGTCCTAAGATACATCTCTTTTGCTAGATGCCACTGCTAGCAACAGAGGCTGAAGTGAATTAATCCCATTGCTCTGTCTTAAAAGCAAAATATCACGTAGGCCTAGAGCCTCCCACTTCCAGTTCGTTTTCACAGTTAATTTTTGGCTCTGAAAATTGAAACAAAACCTTGTTAATTATCACTACAAAATATTTTTTTTTGCATCTACAATATCCTTTGAGAGCATGAACACAACTGTCTTTTATCTGGAGAAAATGGGAAAAATAAATCGTGCAAACATCACAAAATCATTCCATTATACATATGATCAACCTCACAAGTGCAAACACAAGTCATGCTACTCATCACTCTGCTTGGTTTTGGTGATACGAAGAGTAGCAAAGGGAGAGCTTCTTGTTTTCTGGTCCAGTCTAAAGAAAATCACTTCTGTAAAGACCAACTTATTTGTGCAACTAGCTAATTCAGTATTCTGCTATGAGCCAGGCTCTGACCCAACATGACAGTATGGCCATCATCTCTCAGTCCCCTTAGTGACAAGCCTGATAATTCTGAGTCCACTCTGCAAATACAGCTGCCAGTCTGCTCCAGTCGAACTCACTTTACACAGGTACACAATCTCCAAGTAGATACGCCTGTACAAAGGAAATGTTTCCTCTTCGAGTTTGTTGATTTTGAATTTAATTACCAAACCAAAGTCCACTTCCTATAAAGGCAGAGTGATTCTGTGACTTGGGGTCATGTTTTGTAAACCTTACTCATTTTCCCTTATCAACTATTAACATTTTATTACAATTTATGCAATTCAAACAAATTCCAAGGGCAGCAATATGAATTCTGTACATGAAATTTCAAGTAATTACTATAATAGTTATTTAAACAAGCTGACTAGTACTGACTATTCCCCTTCTCCCTCAGACTGAAAAAGAAAGTACTATTGCATTACTTCTAGTGGTACAGAGACATTATAATTAATACAATACAAAGAGTTCTTTTTGCTTTGCAGGTGCCAATAAGCAACCTCAAGGGAATATTCAAAAATCCTTGGCATGTTTAAAGTTTTATTGCAGGAAAACTGCATGATGTAAGTGCCTTTCATTTCACTCTCTTTCAGCTATGGTGCCTTTAGTTGCTTGCTTATACATATAAAACACACATACCTCTTTCTTGTTTTTTCTCAGTCTTTCTAAACTACTTAATCAGAGATTCAAAACATATTGTATACTACTATGTCTACACAGACATTGAAAGCACATTATGAAAGTTGCAAAGTCAAAAACTCCAGGGTTGCTTAAATGGAACTCTATTTTATAGGTGTTATGATACGGACTTCAGTTACACAATTACATTTAGGTTTTCTACAAGGCAACTTTGATTCCTTATCTTAGAATGCTTATTTTACAAGTTACCTAATCTGCTAGCACAGATTTTTTTCATTTTTATTTTTTCTAGTGAATTAAAGAATCAAACAAAACTCCAAGACCTCCTTGTGTGGCACCATGCAGATTGCAATATTACTGTTCATTAACAGGGTTAAAATTTTTGTTAGAGAATGGAGGTTCCTACAATTTCAGTTAGTGGATAACAGCTAATATCAGCAAGTTATCCACCTCCATATGGTCCATCAATAGCAGGGAAAGAGGATGTCATTTCAGGGTTGGTATAAGTGGATGTAGGAACAGACTGTCCAAAAAAATTGAGAGTGGAGATATTCCCTGAATTTCCCTGATATTCCCATCTGCCTCTCCTGCAGCTTTCACCATTTTAACTTTTGTCAATTAGAGTGACAACACAGTAAATCAGATCAGCCTGCTGACGTTATTAAAAGCTGTCTCCACAAAATAGTATTCAGTGTCTGATTAGATGTGTGAGTTGCATCAACTCTTCCTGTGTGTCCATACTCATTAATCCTTAAGCAAGAAAAGGACAGCAAGAGGCGGGAGAGAATGCATGTTCATGCTTTTCTGTGGCAGTGTGATCTTAAATCCAGTGACAACCATAGTGACTCTCACAAGTGTTTCTTGATAGCAGAAGATTGTTAACAGTCAAGACCTGGGTTCAGGTCTAATTGCTGCCAGGGTGGGATCTAGTAGGCAGAGGACTTTGTTTCACCACAGGTAGAGGTTTACTGTCCCCATCCACTCAAATCTGTCTGTCTGGTCCCCTTTTTTTTTCTTTAAAGTTTCAGTATATTCTCTCTGTCATTGAGTTACTGCCAAACTAGTATGACTTCAGTTGTGGGATTCTTCTGGCAGCTCCAGCCCCACACTCCCCGTTCTGTATTTTTGGCTGTGGCTCATCACTGGTTTCCTCCTCTGGTGAGAGTCTTTAGCAATTCTCAGGATGCCCTTGCTCCCTGTTCAGTATAATTTGCTTCAAACACACGCGCGCGCACACACACACATACACACACACGCATACATCACAGTCTCTTCTCTAAGTCCTGCTATCAATTTCCACAAGCTTTTTACCTGTTTCGTTGTTGTCCTTGCCAGCTCCCGTTTCACTGTCTTTCATTCCTTCAGCTCAGACTTCTTACTCCAGTTTCTTCATTAAGTTAATCTTAGGATTCTCTTTAAATTCCTATTCTGTTTCAGCCTTCTCATCCACTAGATATCTTAGTCCCAAATCTCCCTTTCCTAAAGCTGATATCCTTTTCTTAATTTGCCAGTAACAATAACAAGTTGCCTCATCCTCAAAGTCCTTCCAGGCTCTCCTAGTATGAGGTTTTGCTACATTTTGACATTTCATATAGATTGATTTTCCTTTTTTCCTTTTTCTGTATTTCATTCAGGTTCCGTCTCTGGTACTGACTTGGTGGTATAAGAACACCAGAATCACATAGATGAGTCTTTTCAGCCACGATGCCTGGTCCTGCAGTTCTCTATAGCAACCTGGATCAGTCAGCGACAGAGATTGTCCAGCTCAGCATCTCAGTACAGAAAGGCTCTTAAGAGACTTTAGCTGTCAAATTGTGGCAAGGCACTGCTGGGCATGTGCAAAAAGTGGTTCTCATAAAAGGCTTATCATTGTGGCAATTCATCAGGGAGATTACAACAGGCTCGTGCCTGACACAAAAGCTATTTTGCTGCCAAATTTTTTCTCTCATCCATATAAGAAAAACATATGAGCATCTCATACATATAATTTTAGTATTTTAAGCAGGTCACAACAATTTAAAATAAATGTATTGAAAAGAAAGCATCACTTAACAACTGGTAATCTATTTATTCCTCAGAGGAAAGTTAAGAAAAAAAATACATAATATATTATTTTCCAGTGAAGTTTAGAAAAAAAGCTGCTTGTAATCATCTAACATTTTTTACTATAATGGTGAGAGGAAGACATTCCATTAATCACTAATGAATAGTTATTTTACATTGGAAATATTGTATAACTGTTTGTCACAACAGTTTTATTTCTATTTTAAAAGAGTTACATCCTAGCTTATTTTATTTACATTTGCATTGCTGAGAATTCACAGACTGTCAGCTACTGCTTTTTTCATGAGAGCTGGTTTCTTATGAAGTAACCTGGCTTTTTCCAGGTCTTGTCCACTAGAGTCTTGTTACCTGATTGAATCCTAATTGTTTGTCCATATGGAATGTCTTGGTTTGAGACAATTTGGAGGGTCAGAGACCTTGGATGGAAGGCTCTTTCCTCTGATTCGATACCCCTCTGGTTCTCTCCAATACAGAGAGAAAGGGAGAGAGATCGATCAAATACACCCAGATATAAGTGAAAAAATATCTCTTTATCAAGAAGAATGCTAAATGATACTGATAAAACTGGGTTAAGCTAACCAGGAAAACCCCCAAGCTCCTGCCTACTGGACCAAAACAAGGTGGTGGCCGGCCTCCCCCCACCCGTTAAAACCTGGCAGGAATAGTTTGGAGGGTGAGTACTGAAGTGAGTCTGCAGTGCTGGCACAACCAGTTGGAGCAGGGCTGGGACTAGAAGGACCCACATGACACACGCCAGATCCAGCGAAGAGACCTGGTTGCTGCAACTCCGATGGTGGTTGTAGTCCTGATCCACTGGGGTGGTGGTAGAGGCCTGGTGGTAGAAGTCCCATGGAGTGAGGGAAGGAGACCCTCGACTGACCTAGTGGAGTCCGACTGTGGTCTTTTATTGGACTCTGGTGCCTCCCCTGGGGATGTATTAATCACTGGATGATTAATACTGGATCATAGGACATTTCAAGAGTCTTTGACACCTTCCAAGCACAGGTGGATTCATTATGGCCATCAGCAGAGATGAGTATCTTCAGGCCGTGTGAGTGAATTGTCCTGATGTCTCCCTGAGGGCAGTTATCACAGATGAGTTATTTATGTAAGGACAAAGAAATAATACCCAGCTTGTAGCCTGAGGTGGCAGGTGTGCACGCCCGCTGAGTCATCAGCCTTCCAGTCTTTTCACACTGGTGGATACATTCTTCTCCTAGGAGAGTACCACCCTTAAGTCGCTCCCCACAGTCTAAATTAGTAGGCATATTTGGAGAAAACAGAAAAGAAAAGGTGGATACCAGAGTCTTTGTGTAACCCAGGACAGGAAGAAAATTGCCCTTTATATGAATTACATCAGTTGCATAGCTGTGTGTTGTAAGACACTCTCTTACAAGGAAATTCCTCATTTTGGAAATAAAAGAGTGTTTATTTGACAGCCTGATAAATTATAGCTCATTTGATATATTTTATTAGAGTCTCTCTAATGACCTATAAATTTGTTATAGAATTTCAAACAAAATTAACAGAAGGACAAAGATCTCAGAGTTCCCTAAAATGTAATGGAAATGAGCAGCAAGGTAGCTAATCCCATCGTGTTACTGCTGAGGGAAAGACATGTCACTGTAGCATGGATGTTTAGGGATAAAGGACTGAAATCAGTAGAAAAGCAGGCTTCCTGTGTACTCTCTCTGCTCACAAAAGAATCTATTTCTACATAGCTTAACCCCCATCTCAAGCTATGCAAACTAAAAAGTCATTCTTGTTATAGACAGCCTCAGTGGTTGCTTGACATGTTCCATTATGTGTTTATTTTCACTTACCTGTTATTTAAAAAAACTTAAAAGCCATCTGGTCTCAAATTTGGACTTACCTTTTTCTAGAAGGTTTGTTTCAGTTTAGCTTCTTGGGGAAGTTTCTTCTGAAATGAAATCTAGAACTTTTGTGGGTTTTTCTTCCCCTGTGTTAGAATAAAACTAACTATCTAGTTGTTACATTCCAGTAATTTTGGACAAAGAATTGAATTTGGCAAGGTTATGACTCTTTCTTGAAAAATTAACTCAGTAATTATTAGGCCAAACGACATTCTTTGGACAAATCTAGAGAGAATTGCTAGCTAAATATGATAACACTCTTCTGTTTCACATACTTCTGTTTTGTGTGACTTCCCCTCCAAATCATCTTGGCACACTCCTGCCCAAATTTTAAGGAAAATGTAAATACTAAATGAAGCTACTGCTCCTTGTCGTGGTAGGTATTATATATGTCTACACATAGAAATACTGATAGCAGGAAAACAATCACTCCTTTGCTGTTGGTGTTTCCCTAGCTTTAACTTCAATCCTTTATTTTTCGGTCCCTTCAAATTTAAGGGCTTTATTAGTATTATAGATTTTCATGGATTTTAAGTATAAGTGCAGTTCACATTCAATAATAATGTAAAAAGCCACTGTTCCAGCTGAACTTTAGTAGCCAAATTTTGTGGCAATCAGTTTCTCTTCTTTTCAGGAAAGTGGTGTTAATGAGGACGTACACCTGGGACTTACATGTCGGATGTCACATGAAAGATTCCTGCCAGACAGTGGATGGTTTAGTCTGGAAACTGATGGCCTCACCTGACACATCAGCATTTGAATCAGACAGTTGAGTAAACTGGCTGAGTAAACTTTTTGTATGTGATAACTTTTCCACCTGGGCGATTCCTGGAAAATTAGCCCAATGAAAAGACAGTTGGTCTGATGACAACTGGATGTCAAAATTGCTGTTACTTATGATGTTATACTGCTGTTATTTATATGATGTTACTCAGCTTTCATACAGTTTAAAATAGACACCTATTTTATCACAATTTTAAAACAAAACTGTAGTAACTGTGGAGCTGAGTGAAGAAGCCTAGAGACATGCATGTAATTGAGCAAAGGTGAAATGTATAACTTTCAAGGTTCAGAAGACGTATGTGCCAGCACAACATTACTTCAGAACATAAATTCAGGTTCTGCTACTCAGATTTCCAATCATAATTCAGTTCTGCTTGTTGCCAGAAACTTGGATTAGGGCAAAAAAACACATTAATTTTAAACCTCAGATTATGTTGCCGGTCCAGGTTATAACAGGCCCTCCTGGAGTCTTTTTAGCACAACAGAACTGGGCAGTGAACTCCTAGGAAAATAGCAGAAATGAATGGCTTAGGGCAGGGGAGGATAAAAACACTTCAAGCTGGTTTTGCCAACATGAGAAAGGTTTGTGTACAGAAGTCTAAAATGGATTAGAGCAAAGATTGTACACAGTAACTTGACCATGAGGCAAACATCTGTTGATCATTACAGTAAGAGAACTGCATGGGGGAGACCTAGATCCTTTATTTGACTTTGATGCATAATATTTAAGAAAGGGGCCTTATCCACTTTGGAATAAATATGAAATAGCCCATACATGCTGATAGGAGGTGCACTGAGAGGAGTCAATAGAAATGAACAGAGGTTTTCACATTAATTCTTGGGGGTTAAGATGACCTGTCCACTTTGGTGTGTGTTCACTTACCCTTATTCAAAGTCTGACAGTTTTCCAAACACCTGCACTATCAACATGGAATTTAAAGCACTCTCAACAATAAAATCAGCTATTTTCTGAGGAGAGCTACATCTGAGAAATGCCTGGACTAAATGTCTCAAAATTTTCCCACAGAAGAATATGATTCATTGTCTGGATACACCAGTATTCAGCTATTTATATAGACTTCAGAACACATTTAAAGTCGAAAGGCGTTGTACTGTGGGCATTGCATACTGGAAATGCCTTAGTCAAATAATCATAAGTTTCTATCAGTAATTCTGCTTCAGCCACTATTATTGCAGTTTTCAAGACAATGCACTTACGTGTGTAACTCAAGCATCTTGATTATGAAAATTAGTTCCTATGAGCAGAAAGGCAACTGAAGTAAATTACCTTAAACTTGCACTTTTAATTCTTCCGCAAGCACATAAATTCTCTGAATAACCTAAGTATGCACATTGATTAGAAAGCATTTTGAAATATTGGCTCTTAAACCTGAATCATTGTTTTCAGAACAAATGTTCCTGAAAGAACTCCTACAGAATGCAAACAATACATATAAAAATTCAAAACAATGACAAGATTTAAATTCACACTAACCAAGTGCTGTTTGGGTTTGATGACTTCAGGATGTTACTGTAAGACACCTATTTATTCTGGTACTAGCCTGTCATGCAAACAGGCTTGTAACTGTACTACTACTCCTGTTGTATAAATTATTTTATTTGGATCATTACCTGCACTTGACTCCCCCTTATCTCTTCTCAGGGTCTTTTAACATACTGCTTTCCCTGTGGAATTTGGCCAGATTTGAAACATAATTATTCTAAGAATGATCAGCATTAAAATTGGGGCCAAAATGTATAAAAATATGAAAATATATATGGAGTTTAATGATACATGAGTTATTTAGGGGAACTGTGTTTTTAAAGAGTCTTGTTCAGTCTCAGGTTTTTACCATAAACTTTAGCTGAATTCCTTGGTGGGTTAGAACTGTAGTACTGCAACACAGAATGCAGCAGACACATTTAATCACCAACATCCAGATTTGTTATATATGTTCATTAGATCCAACCAAATTAGGTACTTATGTAAGTTATATAGTTACATTACATATGGAACTTAAAACTTGATGTGACATGAGAACAATGGTAGGGAGAAACTTTCTACCTGTTGTCTGGTAGGCCAGTTTCCACTGTCATGCTCCCTCACACTCTTCTTTTTCTGGGGAATAATGTAATAGTCTGCACTGTCTGTGACAAAACAATGAGATGCAAGCGCAGGTCTGTAAGTGCAGCACCATTTTATTCCAGTATTTTTCTAATACTAAGTGTCTTTCAGTTATGAAGAAAATGGTCTATCTTCAGATGAATGCTTGGTCTTATCAGGCTTTAGTAGCCATCAGAAATGACATTCTTTCAGTTTCTCAGCCTATTCCAACGATGCTGTCTCATGTCTGAAGATTATCCCTGAATATCAGCAGCACCTTTGCAGTGTATCACACCTCCCTGCAATGAACTTCCATTGCAGAAGTCTGTGACTGGAGCGCCCTGTTGGATGGTTACAGGCTCTTCACGAAGGATGGGCAGTGCAGAAGAGGTGGAGGGGTGGCACTGTATGTAATAGAAGGGTTAGGATGTATGGAGCTCATAGCTGGAAATGGCACAGTTGAGAGCCTCTGGGTGAGAATCAAGGGGCAAACAAATAACATGGATGTCATTGTGGGAGTCTGCTATAGATCTCCTGGCCAGAACAATGACACCAACAAATTATTCTTGGAGGAACTAAGGGACACTTCTAAGTCAACTGCCCTTGTCCTTATGGGGGACTTTAGCTCATCAGAAATTAACTGGGAGCATCACAGAGCTGGTACAACCTGGGCCAGAAGATTCCTAAAAGACATGGACGACAACATCATCGCCTAAGGCACAGGAGCAGGCAATTCTCAGATGTTTGAAGTCAAGCAGGCAAGGCAGCAGGCTGGCTTGGCTGAGCAGGAATCTTCTTTTGGAAATAAGGCAAAAAAGGAAGTTGTATGCTCAGTGGAAACAAAGTCAAGTGACATGGGAAGAATTCAGAGATGCTGCTTGCACTGTAGGGGGAAAATTAGTGAGGCCAAAGTTCATCCGGAGTTGAAGTTGCCAGAAATGTGGGGGACAACAAAAAGAGCTTTTTCAAATACATTAATGGCAATAGGCAGTATAGAAATACCATCATTCCAAGGCAGGGATATTTAACACTTTCTTTGCCTCTGTCTTCAAAACAGGACAGACCAAGGAGGTCTCAGTGCCCTGAGCTGGAGGACCATGACTATGAGAAAGACCAACTCACAGTGGACCCTGAAATTTTGTGGGATCAGCTGCTCCAGCTGAATCCCTGCAAATCTATGGGATTTGATGGGATTCATCCCAGAATCCTCGAAGAGCTGGCTGATGACACCATACAACCTCTCCCAATGGTTTTTGAGCAGTCTCGGGAATCTGAAGAGGTTCCAGCTGACTGGAAGCTGCAAGAGTTGTCCCAGTTTTCAAGAAGGGCAAGAAGCAGGCCTGTCAATCTCACTTCATTGCCTGGTAAAATTATGGAGAAGATTATT
>VZRE01012458.1:102167-120400 GCA_013396775.1 Cephalopterus ornatus | reverse complement strand
CGCCTCTGGAAATGGTTCATCTCAGGCTGTGACATGTTTAAACCAGGATGAAGGTCCTTTTCATTGACTAGAGAAGAACTAAATTACCCTATCACAAGATGCCTCCTACCTTTAGGAATCGATCCCTCCCAGCCCATGGAGTCCCCCCTGTCCCCGATGCCCACCTTGTCCCCCAGCCCAGAGCACTGAGTGCCACGGCCAGGCCTTCTCTGGACACCTCCAGGGGTGGGGACTCCAAACTTCCCTGGACAGCCCCTGCCAAGGCCTGACCACCCTTTGTAGCAAGAAATTCCTCCTGATGTCCAACCTGACCCTCCCCTGGCACAGCTGGAGGCCGTTGCCTCTCCTCCTGTCCCTTGTTCCCTGGGAGCAGAGCCCGACCCCCCCCCGGCTCCCCCCTCCTGTCAGGGAGTTGCAGAGCCAGAAGGTCCCCCCTGAGCCTCCTTTTCTCCAGGCTGAGCCCCCCCAGCTCCCTCAGCTGCTCCTGCTGCTCCAGCCCCTTCCCAGCTCTGTTCCCTTCCCTGGTCACACTCCAGCTTCCTTTCCAGGAAGGAAGTGTTCCCAGCAGTTTTATCTGTCCTTCAGCCCAGAGAAGCCCTTCTCTGTGCTCCCAAAAGGGAGTTGTAACCTCTGGCCTCAGGGTGGGCAGAGGAGACACCTCCAGCCCAGCCCTTGTCCTTTGCAGGCAGCACAGACACAGCCCTGAGGAGCAATTCCTCTGCCCTAAGGGAATCACGGCTGGGGGTGTCCCTCTGCTGATTTTAAGGCCACTTAAATAATTTGGATACTGAATTTTACTTCTGTTTGCAAAATGAATTCTTGGACTGATTTGCTGCAGGTTTGTGGGGCAAGTTCTTTGCTGTTGTTTCAAAAAGGAGGAGAATTTGCAGCCTGTCTGGTCAGCCCTGGATGATGACAACAATGTGTGAGCTGTGCCTGCTGAGGTGTCTGTGAACAGATTTGCCCCCAGGCTGGGTGACCTTTAGCTCAGCCTCAAATAGAAGTGTAAAGAAAACAAGCTCTTCTTGAGCCACAACACCGCAAAGAAAAAAGGGAACCTACAAAACACTCCTCTATCCTTTCAGAGGTGATCTATAAACCAGAGATGCCCACGTGTGTCCCTGGATGTCATCCAGCTGCTCCTTGATTTGTAAAATCATGGGAATCAACCTCCAGCCTTTCATCTACAAAACTGATGGAATCTCAGGTTTGGGTTTTAAGAACCAGCAGGTAAAAGGGGCTCAGAGCTCAGCTCTGCCTCCCACAGCTGGGGAGTGAGGATGAGCCAAGGGGCATGTGGGACCATAAGAGAGGAGACAGCACTGTGCCAGCAACACATGGAAGCTGTTCCCTAAAGGATAAGCAGTTTTTGAGGCAGGAACTGGAGATGCACCGCTCTTAGGCAGCTCTGTGCATGTTAGTCGCTGGTCTAAGTAACAGTAATAATAACAATTAATAATTGAATGCTTGAATTATTGAGAACAGCAATTAATAATTGAATCATTCAAGGCACTATTCTAGAGCTTCTTGTCAGAGAAATTCAAAGTATTTCGCGAATGTTAATGAATTAATGTCAGGATCTTCTGCCAAAGGCAAAACCCAAATAAAACACAATTTTCCTTAGGCCACTCCACCCTCATACAAGCTCTTGGGCACATTTTCCTGAGAGAGATGTGGGCAGGAAAACATCCAGGCTGTGGTGATGGTGCCAACTTGTCAGGAACCCCTTGTTGTTGTCTCATTTTGGGACAAGTCGGGGCTCACAAGCCAAGTAGATGTAAAATATCAGACTTAAACCTGGTCTTGTGTCTGTAGCAGACATTCTGCCTAAGTAGGGGTAAACCAGCTGCAACAACACTCTGTTTGCAAAAAATTTTTGGTGGTGGATGGAGAAGGGGGGGGTCACGCTGCTTTGGGTGTTGAAGGAAGCTGGGACCAGCCTGACCCATCAGTCCCAAAAGAATACACCCTGAGGAAGGACAATGTCTCCTGGGAGAAACTGGCACCAGGGAGGGAGTGGCCAAAGCTCCTGACAGAGGAACCAACATGTAATAGTGCTGAGAATTGGTCTAAAGCTGCTCCATCCTTTATCCTATAAAAGCCCACTTCCCCTTTTAATTGGAGGGTCTTCTAACACCCCCCTTCTTGGAGTGTGTGGAGATTCCTCCCTGGAGTGAGGATCCCCTCAAGGTCACTTCTCAAGGCTGAGAGATTTGCCCATTTATTTGAGTAAGTATCATCAACCTCTACTTAATAATTATTTTCCAAGCTTTAATACCATTGTGTCACTTTTCTTCGATAAATAGTGCACTCTACTAGTAGTTATATCTACCCATATTGTGCAGGAAATAATTCTGATTAAGGTCTTTTGGACTCATAATTATCATTATCATCAAATTAAATAAATCATTTATTTCAGTCATACATTAGGTTGTCATCCTTAATCCTACAGGGCAAAGTTGTATAAAGGCTCAGTTACACCCATATAATCCTTCAGAGAAAAATCAGTGACCGAATGTGGGACTGGGATGGGATCCAGCTGCACACAGACCCCTCTCTGAGTGGTTTAGGAAGGCAGGGGGTCCTTCCTGCACTTCAGGACTCAGCAGGAGGGTCTCCGTGGTAAACCTTGCTCCCATCCTGCCTGGGACAGTCTCTTTTCCTTTCTCATGGACCAGAAAACACCAACATTAACTTCACTCACCTCTAATTTATTTTTCGGGCAGATAATTTCTTTCCAAGACACAGGATCCTCACTTCAGCTTGGGAAGAGGGGACTTTGCCACATTTGGCCCCTTGTTTCTCTGCCTGTCCATGGGGAAACTCAGCTGGGAACCAGTGGGAGGATGGGACCATCTGACTGGGACCATTCCAGCCCTGTCCTTCACGGAGTGCAAAATATCAGCTGCCTGCTCCTGTTTTAAGTGTGACTTTGAACAAGGGCAAGGCCCAGCTTTTCATCCAAGTCTTTAATGCTGGTACTTTCCCTCTGAAACAATAGGTCCAAATGTGGTCCTTCAGCCCTCTGCCCTCCCTTCATCCCTGTGTGCATCCTTTGGGTCAGGTCAGAAGAGGATCTCCAGGGCACTGCCCTGCCTGGGATGTTCCAGTTATGATCATTTCCACTTTCCCAGCAGAAGCTGCCTCAGCCCAAAGCATCTCAAATAGCCCCTGCTATCTGTAATTATTTGCTGGTCCTCTCCCTCCTATCTCTCTTTCCAAGCAGGGCTTCATCTGCTTCTTTTGTGATTCCCAAGGATTATAAATGAGGACATTTCTTTTACATTGCAGACAAACTTCTGTTTGGAGTAGTAACAATCACAAGAACAGGCAGTGGCTGTGAAAAGCCATTTTATTTTCTTTCTGAATAGCAAAAGTTTCTCATTCACCTTCCAGCCACACTGAGAATACACTGCTCTTGAATTAAATGCATGTTACCAACAAAGAATCACAGGGTGAAAGCAGGGATTTCTGGCTGCTCTTGAAAATACATTTCACTGCTTCACAGCAAAATAAAAGGCTTAGAAAATATTGCAGACAAGCCTTTCTGTAGGGCACAGATTGGTATCACCCTCTCAAATGTCACAGAGGAAACCCTGCCCGCACTGAGCCAACTCAGACATGACCCAGTTCTTCTGGAAGCCACCAAATACCACCAGACTCCCAGAAGCTGAGCCCCCCCCACCGTGGCCAAGGGGCAGATGTGGCAGCTCAGCAGAGGGAGGGCTGGGAGTGACCCAGTCAAGCCACCATTGAGTTGGGGTGAGCAGCACAAATGTCATCCCTCAGCCCAGCACACAATTGTGCAGATGAACCAGAGCAAAGATACGGATGGCATGGTTTAAAATCCATCTGTGCCCATGTCCAGGCGTGAAATGACCTTGGGTGAGTGAGTCTGCCTGATTAATAAGAAAATGACTTCAGAAATATGTTGCCCACTGTCTTAATCTCTCTTTTTCCTCCTTCATTTTGGCTCATTCCAAACCTGGAAAGAATTTGTTGCCAGAACAACATCTTGCGAGCTGCTGACCAGCTCTGCTGTGTGTTTGGGGCAGCACACAGGGCTGTTGGGGGACCTGAAATGCTGTCTGGGATGCAGCTGCCCTGGGTTCAAGCAGAGTTGTCACCCAGACTGTCCCTCCTTAGGCTGGACTCTGGTGTCCCTCTGAAGCACGTCCTCCCTCGTGTGCTGCAGAGCTTTGCATCGGAACCTACAGGAGAGAGGGAGAGGGACCTTTTCCAAGGGCCTGAAATGACAGGATGAGGGGGAACGGCTTCAAACTGACAGAGGGCAGGGTTAGATGGGGTATTGGGAAGAAATTCCTCCCTGTGAGGGTGGAACAGCCCAGAGAACCTGTGACTGCCTCATCCCTGGAAGTGTCCAAGGCCAGGTTGGAGCACCCTGGGCTAGTGGAAGGTGTCCCTGCCCATGGCAGGGGGTGGAATGAGATGAGCTTTGAGATCCCTTCAAACCCAAACCATTCTGGGATTCTATGAAATTCTCTGTGGTCTTCCATTGTTGGTGCCCTGTTTTTGGAGCTCTGCTGAGGTGGCTGGTGTTCTGCACCTTCTGGTTTATCCCAGTGCAGGCCCTGCCCCTGTTTGTTTGCATTTTCCCTTTTAGTCCCATTGCAGACTGAAATGGGATTGTTGGGTTTCATTTTAACTCTCTTTCTCACCCCACAGCTCAACACAACTATTGATTACATCTTTGCATTGGTTCAATAGGATGAAGGTGTCCCTGCCCATGGCAGGGGGTGGAATGGAATGATCTTTAATGTCCCTTCCAACCTAAAGCAGTCTGTGATTCCGTGTTTCTATGACATAAAAGCATTCCATGTACCAGCATCCAGCCAGAGAATTTGGATTTTGAACAAGGAATGTTCTCCTCTCACAGACTGCTCAGCAACTGCAGTGGGAAATCATTTCCAGAACCTCCACACTGAGTGATTTCAGAAATGTGAGAAAATAACAATGTGCCCACAAGTGATGTGTGAGCAGAGCAGGAGCTCCATGTGGGGAAAAGCTTTATGTAAATCCTCCCTCTTCCTGTGCCTTCCAGAGCTTTATTTCATCTCCTCAGATATGAGTGGCTCAGGCAGCATCCACAAGCAAGTGGGAAAATGTGGAAGAACCCCCTGTTTTGGAAGGAGCAGCCGACACCTGCTGCCTGTCCTTGCTGGATTTGGGAGCTGGAATGTGGGGACTGTGCAGCTGCCCATGTTTCTGTGACACTGAGGAGCAAGAACAAAGAAAGGCTGTTTGGCCTTCTCTGAGTGTGTGAGGCCAAAGGCAAAAGGAAAGTGGGAGGTGGTATTTCCCAGAGACTCAGGAGAACCAGCACTGCCCTCCAGCCTGACCTGGGCAGTGCCCTCTGATGGGACTGATCCCTGTGCTGGCAGGAGATGGTTCAGCAGAAGAGGCCTGGACTGAAAGGGTTTGCACCCCGGGCATGAAGAGCTGCTGGGCACTGCCCTGGCCATGGACCAGCTCTCAAGAGTGTACTCACAGCTCCAGTGGAATGGGGTCCAGGCACCCCTGAGCACCACCAGGGGTCCTTTGTGATCCCTGTCTGCTACCAGCTCCATCTTCTATTCTTCAAGAAGCAGAATTTGCTCTTTTGCTCTGAGCTGCTCCCGGAGTTGTGATAGTCCTCGGAGAAATGTTTGAAAGAGTTGCTGAGCGCTGTCTGACTGTTTGGTCCTAGGAAAACCCAAACTTTGACCCGCTGAAGCTCCTCAAGATGAACTTCCCTGATACATTTATGTGGCACCAGCTTTCTGTGAACCCAAAGCTGTCCCTCCTTCACTGCCTCTCCCTGGCAGTTCTCCTTGCTAAAGCACGAGGACTTGTGGATTTTTGGGTGATGAAAGACAACCTTGAGTCCCTCCTGGCATCTTCACTCCAAAAGCTGCCACTTGAGTGCATAGATTGTCTCTCAGCTGTTGCAGTGAAGGGTTTCAGGGACTTGTCCTGGTCTGAACATTGTTTTATCTGTGATCATCCTCCGTCCTGGGTTAACTCCTCTCTGGCAGAGCCCTCACAAAACATCCTTTGAGTGCAAAACAAACCGCAACCTTTTGTTTGTTTAGGGGACAGGAGGAAGCTCCTGAGGCTTTAACTGAGACTCAGCGGAAAGGGAGCAAACTATGAGGTGAAAACCTGTAAAACCAGACTCAAGCAGACCTAAGAGCAAGGAGGAAGAAATCCTCACCATGAACATTGTTTTCCTCTTGCTGGAGGATTCTGAGTGATAGCAAATCGCCACAACCTCCTCTGGGCTCCCCTGGGGACCCTGAGGGTCCCAGTGTGAACATAACCCCAGAACACAGGCACTGGGGAATATTTATGTGATATATTTACCCATCTTATTTGGGAGGTTTCTCTATATTGGATATCTTGGGCTGTTAGACTACTAGACCATTATTTAAATGACCAATAAATTCCTCCCTCTGTGTGTAAGATGTGTTTCCTTTTGGTCACAATAACCTTTGACTGCAGCAGTGTGATTTCAAATCCCTCCTGCAGAAGGTGAAGGGATCCTACGAGGAGGCCCTTTGAAGTCAAGGCACATTCCAGGCTCAATCTGCTGAGCTGGGCAGTTCTGCCTTGGGATTGTTCCCAGTTTGCTGCTGGTGAAGTGGACAAGGTGTTAACAAGGTCAAGGAGTCCAAAGATGAAAGGCAGGGAGTGAGTGGCAATTTCCAGTGGCAGGAGCTGGTTAAGGGCAGAGGATTAAGTGTTCCCAGCCTGGCACAGCTCTCATGGGATCAGCTCACCTTGGCTTTATCAGGCCCTTAAGGTGTCAGTCAGGAGAAGGTTCCCAGGATTTGCTTTGCTGTGGATCCCCTGGATGGCTCTGAGCATCTCTTTTGTGCAATGCCTCATGCTTGTGTCCTGGTGGAGCTGGGCAGGTTGGTCTGTCCTGCCAAAGGGCTGGAAATGCAGGGGGTGTCAGGAATAAATGGGATGTGTGTGTGGGGGTGTGGAGGGGAGTTTGAAGGTGGATTTGGGGAAAGACACCCCTTGTTTCCTGTCGGTATAGCACCCAAAAACCAGAGTGGGGCAGCCACAGCTTCTTCACAGCCATAAGGTATGCTATTGGCACAACTGAACAGGAGTGCAGGAAGGCCTCCAAATGGAAGGTTTAGATGGGATATTGGGAAGGAATTCTTGGCTGTGAGGCTGGGGAGGCCCTGGCACAGGTTGCCCAGAGAAGCTGTGGCTGCCCCTGGATCCCTGGAAGTGTCCAAGGCCAGGTTGGATGGGTCTTGGAGCAACCTGGGCTAGTGGAAGGTGTCCCTGCCCATGGCAGGGGGTGGCACTGGGTCCCTCCCAACACAAACCATTCTATGATTCCATGATTCCATGAATATCATAAACACACACAGGGCATGTCCCTGAGTGCTGCTCCACGGGTGGGAATGAGACAAGGATTTCCTTGAGTCATCAAAGAGCTTTTCCTAAGGAAACTCAAAACCAACCAGAGGCAGGAGGACCACAGTCCTTTGTTTGAAATAAATCTTGATTAAACCCATTTCTCAGCCTCAGTGCTGAAGCAGTGACAGCTACAGCACCAAAACCTGCGTGGTTCTGGCAACACTCGGTCGGGGGCAGAAGATGGGTTTGTAACTTCTCTAAATCACTTTTGGACCTGGGGTCTCATTCTGGCTGTTCCCACTTTGGAGAGGAAGGGTCCCATAAACATCGAGTTCAACCTGTGACCCCCCTTGGTGTGCACAGGGAAGGAGACAGGGCTGCAGGTCTGCAAATCCCAGTGACTGTCCTGAGCAATAAGAGCACTTGGATCCAAGGGGCACCCTCTGTGCTTTAGGGGTGTCCTCAGGTACCTAAACCTCAATGATGAGGAAATACTGGTCTCCTCCCAGCCCTGTTTGTCCCCTGCTGTGACAACAGGCAGTCAGTGGGGTCTAACTGGATGTGGCCTGAAGTCTCAGTTCCCTTTCTTGGGGCTTCTGGAGTTCTGCTGTCACCTGAGACACTTGCTACAGGCTTGGTGACAAAGGGCTTTGAGGATGGCTCAAATGTTCTATATTTTATATATTTTTATATAATTATATTATATATATTTATATGACTATATCATTATATTTTTACATATAATAATATAATTATATATTTTTAAATAGATTTATATAAATGATATTTTAAAAAATTATAGTGTGAAAAGTCAGGATTGCTCCAGGTGGTGTATTTTTGGAGCTGTGCTGGTCTATATTGACCTAATCCTCTTTATGGTCTGCCTCTGTGACTTGGGACACGCTGCACAGGCTCCAAAGCACAGGAATAAACTGCCCTGAACTCTTCCAAAGCTGCAACTTGATACAGAGCTTCATCCATTACCCGGGAGAACAGCAGTGGAAGCCCTGAATGACATCTCCGAGGGGGCCTGTTGTTAGTGCCTCGTTTCTGGCTCCGAGAAAGGCAATTGGATTGTGGAGGCTCTGGGAGTGATGGATAAATGACAAGCAATTTCGGAAGATAGACTGAGCTGATGTGAAAGCGAGGAGCTAATTGGATTATGTGCTTGTCAGGAGCCTTCTGTCCTGCGCTGCCAGGTTCGCTCGGAGATATGGGCAGCCTGGCACGGGGGCAACGCAGAGCTGCAGGAAACCAGCTTTTCCCTCCCTTTCCCAGTGACAGGAGGACCAGCAGTGACAGTATCTCACATCTCCCCAACTCTCAAGCCCCCAAAATTCAGTAAGGCACCTCCAGACCTCTGCCAGACCCAGGAAAGGTGTTGAGCTCGCAGGTCTTCAGAGCGGTGGTTATTAACATGTGATTCCATTAAACACCTGATCTCCATCAAACACCTTGACTCCCTCTCAGATTTGAGGGATACTTTTGGAGAATGGATCAGGAAGGTAGAGGAAGGCTTTACACAGCCTGGGAGAAGGAGAAACTGCAGATAAAAATTGAGAAGAGTTTTTCAGTCCAGGAAGATGCTGTGCTTGAACCTGCCCTGCTCCCACATTCAGAGCAGGAGGACTCTGAGCAGCATCGCTCCAGATTTACCCCGGTGTGAGTGGATGAATTAACTGACTTACCACATGATGGAGAGATGGAATCAGAGTAACTGCCCTGTCTGTAGCTGATATCATCCCATTTTCTCAGACACTGGGAATCCAGTCTTTGCTGTTTACTTAAAAATGCAAAATAAACCCCTCCACTGCACCAAACTGGCCCCTTGTCCCACGTGGGTGTGGGCAGGGGGCTCTTGGCTGCACTGCCACACTCAGCCCCTCTGCGCTTTTCAAGGGCTCTCTGTTGGAACTGCACCTGGATGGCAGTGTCAGAGGGGTCTGTCCCACCCCCAGGATGGACAGGGACAGGTCCCCTCCCTGGAGCAGAGAGACCTGGTGGGAATTCTACCCCAGATGTCCCTTCAGCCTGGCCTTCCAGGGACAAGTTGTTGATCTCTGATGCTCTGCTAGGAAAGGAAGATGGGAAAGATGAAACTGGTGTTTTGGAGGGAGAACAGGGCCCTTCTTGCTCCTGGTGTGGTGTGTCCAAAGGCTGAGTGTACCTTGGAAAATCCAGAGGATGGCAGCAGGACCAGTACAGTGTGGGAGCAGCTCCCAGCCCCGCTGGAGCCCCAAAAGCTGCTCTGTGAGCTGGCACTTACTGAGAGAGGCTGAACAGTCCCCAGATCTTCCTGGACCCAGAGCCCTACAGGACCCCCAGGGCCAGGGAGCTGCAATTTAGGGCTGGAGAGCCCTCGGTGGGTGCCCTGAGCCCCCAGTGCCCAGGACAGGACAGCAGTGCCTGGGGGGCACAGTGGCACAGCCTGGCAGAGCTGTGCCGCCCAGAACCTGCCTCAGAGGTGGTTTGTGACACAGGTAACACAGCAGGACCTCTTGGGGACACTGTCATCAGCAGGATGGTGCTGCCCAGCAGCAACTTGGGGCCACCTCATGTCTTCTGGACTTCAGTGCCCCCAGTTCTGCTGAGCCCTGTCTGCACTGGTGGCTGCAATTTCTCTGCTGCACATTGTTGTCCTGAAATGATAGTGTCTTCTGCAGAATATTTAGACTACAGGTACAGCAAATCCAATTCCCCTCCTACAAGGTAAAAATAGGGGAAATATTTGGCAGAGGTGAAGCCCTCAGTGAAGGTACCACAACACTTGGGATGCAGGTGCAGAAGGTATTTTCTGTGCTCCAAATTCTAGTGGCAGTTGAACGTCAGAGGAAAAGGATCCAGGTCATGGATGTTTTGAGAACTGAAAATGCTTTGCTGAGAGGTCATGGACATGAGGACACACTGCTAGGATCAGGACATTTGCTTACACCTCTTAAATCTGCTGCATCAGTTTTTTATTTTCTTTGTCTGTGTGTTTCCAGGGGCTTTCAGAGAAGGGATTGGGTTGATGTTGAACAGGAGGAAGAGTCTTCCATCTGTGTGAAGTTCTGTATTAATTGAAGGATTTAGTCTTGACTTTTTAGATGGATTTTTTTTTTGCCAGTTGTAATAAATTCTCATTAAAATCACTTTGTGGATTTTCCATCAGGTGGCTCTGCCATTTGGGTCTCAGGGTGCTTTGTATTTCCTGCTATTTAATCAGTTCTGTTCACAGGCATTTTTTCCCCTTTAAGTTTACCTTCACAATTGGCTGTGCTGCTCAGAAAAATACAAGTTTATTAAACAAGCAGGGAACTCAGGGGACCAAAGAAACCCTGCAGCTGCTGGGGATCATTTTCAAAGTGTATATTACCCAGAGCAGCTCATTGAAAATGCAGCACAGGGGGGAAACTCCTCACTATCATTTCAGGAGCACAATATGCAGCAGAGAAATTGCAGCCATCAGTGCAGACAGGGCTCAGCAGAACTGGGGGCACTGAAGTCCAGGGATATGTGGAATTGTCCTCTGACTCAGGTATTTGATTTCCAACTGTGGGAAACTATGGGATCTGGCAGAGCTCTGGCTGAGGACCTCAGTGCCTGTACAGGGTTTGTGCTGGAGACACATCCAGAAAGGAAGATTTGGAATGGGAATTAATTTGGTGGAAGGTACTGGGGCTCTGTTGGTGGAGGAGCTGGGGAGAGCTGCCTGTGCTGTGGTGCCATGGTCTGACCTCATGTCCTCAGGTGTCACCACACAATGTGACCCAGCCTGAGCTCCCAGCTCTGTGCTGGGACACCAGGGAGGGCTTTCTTCACTCTCTGGATTCTGTGAGGAAAAAGACAGAATTTGGCCTGGAAACCAGCTGGAACCATCCCCAAACATGGAGCCACTTCAACAGTACATCATCAGCAAAGGTCCTTCTTCCTTTCTTTCAGTCCCAAGCAGCTCACCCTGTTTTAGTGCAACCAAGGGGACTGGACCCTCGGAGGGGTCTGTGGGCAAGGCTTAAACACCAACCAGAGGGGTGGATGTGGCACAGCCCCTGCAGGAATCCAGAAGGGAGAGGGAGGATGGGGAGACTCAGGCAATGAGGGCGATGCCAGAGGAGAGTCCTTTTGCTTTTGTCTGTGATGCTACAGCCAGAGCATGAAGCAGAGGCAGTGAGAGAGGGGGAGGTTCAGCGGGTCAGTGTGTGATCCCACAGTGCCGATGTGTTTGTTGAGTCCCGTAGGATCCACTCCCCAGGCCCAATAAACACTTCATTTCACCAGGTATTGTGTTCCCCAGGTCTCTGGGCTCTCACCGTGTCACTCCCCATTTGCTGTCAGACACTGCTCCGTGTTCTGAGGCCCTCTGGGAGCAGGTTTGGTGGAATCTCCCACCTCCCCTCATGGAACCAGGGTGGGGTGGAGCCCTGGGGACTGTGCCTTTCCTCAGGCCTTTTCGTGTCCCTGGGCCATGCTCAAACAGCAGCTCTGCTGTGAGGAAAAGTGAGAGAGTCGGGATAGTTCAGCCTGGAGAAGAGAAGCTTTGGGGTGACCTAACTGTGGCCTCCCAGGACCTGAAGGAGCCCACAGGAAAGATGGAGAGAGACTGTTTACAAGGGCCTGGAGAGACAGAACAAGGGGGAATGGCTTCAAACTGAGAGAGGGCAGGGTTAGATGGGATATTGGGAACGAATTTTTCCCTGTGAGGGTGGGGAGGCCCTGGCACAGGTTGCCCAGAGAAGCTGTGGCTGCCCCTGGATCCCTGGAAGTGTCCAAGGCCAGGTTGGACGGGGCTTGGAGCAACCTGGGCTGGTGGAAGGTGTCCCTACCCATGGCAGGGGCTTGGAATGAGATGATCCCTTCCAACCCAAACGAGTCTGTGATTCTGTGAAATGCTCTTGGGACTTCCATCTCTGGCCCCCTGTTTTTGGAGGTGGAGGGAGGCTCTGAGCTCTGCTGAGGGGGCTGATGTTCTGCACCTTTTGGGTTATCCCAGTGTAGGCCCTGCCCCTGTTTGTTTGCATTTTCCCTTTTAGTCCCATTGCAGACTGAAATGGGATTGTTGGGTTTCATTTTAACTCTCTTTCTCACCCCACAGCTCAGCACAACCATCAATTACACGCTTGCATTTGTTCAACAGGATGAAAACCTTTCTTATTCATAAACCATATGGGGTTTGTTTGGCTTTGTTTAACAAAGCTGAAATTTGAAACTGCAGATATGCACTGCCTTCCCACAGCACACACAGACAGCACATGGCCCTTGCTGACAACTCAAGCAGATCAGATATTATTTGCCAAGAGATTATTCATCCAATATGCCCGTTATTCACAGAGCAATTTTCCTATTATTCACCCAATTCTCCTGCCCTATCAGCTGTATTCTGAACCTTGCAGCTCTTGGTGCTCTCCAGTGTCCAAGCAAATGATTCCATCTCCAGAAAACCACCTGTGGGCCAGGAGAGGAGGTGTTTGTACCACTGACCACCCCACTGGCATTTCAGGAGACCCAGAGACAGCCCTGCCCCAAGCTCTGCTGAGGGACACAACCCTGCAGTTCTCCTGCTCCAAGTGCCATCAGATGCCCCACATTTTGGGGGCACCCAGGCTCAGTTTGTGGTTCAGCTGCTACAGAAGAAATCCGTTAGTGTTGAGACCCTGGGGGACACTGGGGAGAAGTTCTCCCAGTTTGTCTTAAAAGCAAACGATCATTTCTTTCGTGCAACATTACTGGGTATAAATCCAACCTTCTTGCCCAGGTTAGAACACTCTTCTGGCAGTGGCTATTTTGTTAATGTCTTATTTTTTTACATCTTAATTCTTAGATCCATTTCTTGATTCATTTAGAAGCCCAATTGTCATGCAGTTAATGAAATAAGTAATATTTTCTCATTCCAAGGAATCTTGTTAAGCTAATTAGCATGCTCTGCTGGCAGATGAGTTTGATTTTACTCCATTAAATGTGTGTGTTATTTATTTCTCCTCCTGTCTCCTCCCTCCCCATCTGAGGCTGAGGGAGGAATAAAGCAGGGATGTGCGTCCTCCTTGGAGAGGAGTCACTGTGTGAGGGGTGAGGTGGCCATGGCCACAATGTTTCTTGTGAGAGGCCCCTGTTTGGCCAAGAAATCCCCCTGTTCAATGTGAGAGACTGAAGTGACAGCTTAGTGTCCCCTGGCCAGATCCTTGTCTCTCCACTCACTTTTCCGGGTGCCAGAGGTTCTGTTTTGGTGAGGTTCTCACTCTCCAGGATTTTGCTGCCTGAAGATGTTCAGTCCAAGGTCGCTCCTGATGGAGAGGACTGTTTGTGCCTGTCCTTCCTTGTGGGTCTGTGCATAACCCAGCCCCAAATTAAGCAGAGGAACGTTGTTAAGCTATGCAAAACTCTGTCTAGACACCCTGGTTTGTGTTTGATTATAATTCAGCTGAGATCAGTTACTGACAGAGTGACATTAAATCAAACACAAAAAAAACCCCTGGATGCTCCATGTGGAAATCAAAGCCCGTAAATCAATGCGGAAAACCACTTGTGGGGGGCTCTGACATCCTGAGGTTTCATTTGGAGCTTCAGCTTCTCCCAAGGATCAGTTTGCAAAGGGGGGTGCAGGATGCAGCCTGAATTTCAGCTCATTTATTCCAGTGAATTCCAGGATCCAACCTGAATTTCAGCTCATTTATTCCAGTAAATTCCAACTGTGTTGAATGCATAAAGTGAGCCCAGCACTACACTAAGCCAAGCTTTTCTTCAGCAGAACAAGTTCAGGGGTTAAACCTGCCTCTAACACAAAAATCAAACACCTGACACACTGCTGGGTGCACTGGGATCCTGCCCAGGCCTTCTACGAAACTGACTGTGCTTGGCAGGAAAGTCCCATCCTTAGCATCTCAAATGAAGGGAGAAGGATCTTCTGAGAGGCCTCAGAAGGCACATGCAGGAGGTTCAGCCTGTCCCTGCTGGCTCTGTGTGCCTGGATGTACCTGGTGTCCTACCCATGGAGGGGTCACAGCTCATGATCTAAGCCAAGGGCCAGGGGTGCTCAGGGTAGGAGCAAACACCCCCCATTTCCACAGCAGTCCAAAGTTTGGTCTTTCCTGATCCAGCTGCTGCTTTTCAGCCTCTCAAACACAAGGAACTAAGGCAGGGGGGAACCTGCGTTTTCAACATGTTCTTGGGGGATTTGACCAAAGCCATGAGAAAGCTTTGAGTGCTCTGGGACAACACTGAGAGAGATTTCAGCTCAAACCCCTTTCCTAAGGCAGGCTGGAATTCCCTGTGTTGGTTCCCAGTGATGTCCCAGTACCAGCCCGGCACAACCCCCTGCTTTTTCTCTGTGTCTGTTAATTGTCACCATGGCAGGACCCTGACAAGGCCAGAGCATCCTTTGGCACTGCTTTAAGTCATGGAATCACAGCTGACAATTTTGCCACCCCTGAAGCTGGAAAATGTCACTCTTGCCTATGAAAATGTTGAAGTAAATTCATATAACAATATTTCATAGGGGCTGAAAGCCTGTTTCTCTTTCCCCTGCCCAGCTGAAAACCCATCAGTGTCCTCACAGGAGGAGCTGGGGATTTGGTCCAGAGCAGCTCCGGTCAGACACCAGCAGCAGAGAAATTCTATTTGACAGGATTCTGAATTAATTTGATACAAAGCATCTTAGTCTGAATAAAGAAATCAAATAATCTCATATAGGTCAAATATATTGCCTCAAACCCAAGGGAAAACTGAATGTCTTTTCAGAGAAATGAAAACAGGTATTGGAATCACATCTCCCAGTGGAAAAGCGTTTGACAAAGGTCCTGCTTTGTGGATCGTGGCCAAGGAAATGTCACAGGAAGAGCAGGATCACTTGGGCTCGCACTTGTTCACAGCACTGTCCTGCCTCACACTGACAAGTGTTTTACTGCTTTTACTGCTTTTTACTGCTTTATTTTACTGCCCAGCCATTCCTGCTGGAAGTGTTGCCAACGTCTGCTGCAGGACATTGGTCTTGCATAAAGGAATCCCGTGGACTTCATGCTCTCACTGGGAAAACATGGGGTAGGGTACAAAGCATTTAATGGTGTGCTGAAGAGGATGGGAAAGGGAGGGACTTTTGCTCCACATGAGCTTCATAATTCAGTTGTTTCTCCACAAGAGAACACACTTTGCAACTCCCTGGTGAGGCCAAAGGGAAACTATTCGTTAGCAGAACATCCCCCTCCCTTTGGGGTTCATTACAAGGTGAGGGATGGTCCTGCAGGCCACCAGCAAGGAGAGTAATGAGGCCCCAAGGAAGACATTTCCTTCAGGGCATTTTGGAGTTTTTTTGAAGCTGAAACTCAAGGTTTTCCATTTATCATGGAACTAAAAAGAGGCTCCCATGCCGTGCTCTGACAGAGCTGCTGGTACTGAAGCACAGAGACCAAGGACCTCAGGGAGTGTCTGGAGCTGTGCCAGGGCAGGGTCAGGTTGGATCTCAGGAAAAGGTTCTTCCCCAGAGGCTGGTTGGGCACTGACCAGGCTCCCCAGGGCAGTGGGCACAGCCCCAAGGCTGCCAGAGCTCCAGGAGGGTTTGGATGATCCTCTGGGGCACAGGGTGGGACTCTTGGGGATGGGCCTGTGCAGGGCTGAGGGTTGGACTGGATGATCCTTGTGGTTCCCTTCCAGCTCAGTCTCAAAGGCAAAGGATGGTTCAGCAGGTACAGCAAGAGAAGGGCATTGGCAGGTTCCTCCAGGGAACACATTGATGTTTGTACCTCATTTCTGACCCAAATTTGCTTGACTGGCATTGAGCTCCTGGCTCTGGTCACACTTGTGTGCTGGAGAGAAAGGTTTGTCCTGATGCTACATAGAAAAGGAGGGTGTAATCACTGAAGTCGTGTCTGGAGTCTGAGACTCCTGGGTAGGAGCTGGGTGCTATGGGACTCCAAAAAACGGAGTGTGGTTAAAAAAGGAATCAAAACTGGCCACTGTCACAGCAGTGGAACCAGGGCCTTCTAAGAAAAGGCCTCTCTCTGTTCCTCACTGTCAGGTGTGAGATGGAAACACAGCATGTCCACCCAGGGAGACAGGAACCCCCCTAATCCCTTCAAAGGCACCAATTCCTCCCATGGTAATACAGGAAACATAAATATCTTCCTAAGGAGGCTGGGTTATTGGGTGCTGAAGACAAGGACAGGGCAGGGAGGTCAAGGAGACACATTCCAGACATCCCAATCTATGCTAAGGTGTATGTATAAGGCATTTCCCTCTTGCACAGGCAAACCAAACAGTCCTTGCAGAGCTGTTCCACCACCAGGGGATGCACTGCAGCAGTTTTGGAAAGTCCTGCTGCCGGAATGAATAGTCTCCTTTCAGGCCACGTTTTGGGAAGAGGTGTCCATGTCTCAGAGTCCTGAAAGCGGGTTTGAACCTTTGCTCCTACTCCAGGACTGGTGCCCCCATGGGATAAAGGAACTTTAGGGTCACTTCACTTGATCTCAGTGATTTCTTCACCAGTTTGGTCTGCAAGGCCCATGTTTCTGGTTTCCAAATTGACCACTTGGACTGAGGGTTGGCATCAGTTTTTCCTGGAAAGTTCATAGAACTGTTGCCCTCCAAACACAGGGTTAAGCCATTTTGCTGTGGAGGGGTCCAGAATTAGTATTTCACCAGGAAGCAAAAGATGTAGCCAAAATTCACGTGTGAGGGTCTAGGGAAGGACCAAGCACGTGTGACTGAAGGTGGATGAGACAGAAGGTGTAGATGGAGCACATGTGATCTTCAGTCCAGCATGGAATTTGATGTGACTCCTCCAGAGAGAGCCCTGTGACTCCAGATCTTCTCCAGGACACAGAGGTGGCACATGGCACTCAGAGAGCAGCCTGTCACCCACGGAACCACTGCCACCCACCATTCACCCCCCTTTCCTTTCTGGGGCAGCCCAGATGCAGCAGGGCAGTGATGGACATCAGTCACACAAAAATTAAATTATTTTCTATCAAAAATATATTATATTTATTAGTATATATAAAAATTATAGATTATATTCTATATATTATCTATTATATTTAATAGATATTATGTTATGTTATATTATTTTCTATCTAAACTCCCCAGCATTGGGGTGTTTCTCATTCCAGTGCTGAGGAGGAAGCTGTGTTTACTCTGTTCCACACACTCCATCATCATCTGTCACTAATTAATCCACCATTACTGGGAAGTGTTAGGGATCCTTGCCCTGCCAAAACACATTTCTCCCTCAGCTCCTCTTTAGCCAGAGTGAGCAGAATTATATTGGCAGGGTGATTAAGGATTATGAAGAGAAGACATTATCATCTCTGAATAATTGAATGAGTGCACACTTCACATGAACTGTGTGTAAAATCTGCCTGGCTGCGTGTTGGGAAGGAATTCTTTGTTATCACATTTATGGCTCCTTTACTGCCTTGTGATAGCTCCAGCTAGGACTATCAGAAAGGCTTCAAAATGTTATCATAATTCACCACCAAAAAGTGCCATTAGTGCTGATTTAGTGACACTGCTCCTGGGGTGATTTCTACTGTTGAAGAAAGAATTAAAGCCCCCAAGAGCCCTGACCTCACAAACCTCCCTGCTCCAGGATGGAGCTGGAGCTGTGGCCTGGCCGGGGGGTAAAAAAGGGATAACCTGGGCAAGGAATTCCTTTTGCACCTCATTGGTGAAACCCAAACAAATCACAGCAATAAAATGATTATTCCCAGTCCAGCTGGAGCAAGACAAATCCAGAAAATTTTGTCTTGGTTAAGAGATAAAGAAAAGAAAGCAAAAGAAAAGCAAAGAGGAAAAAGGAAAGAAAGGAAAAGGAAAGGAAAGGAAAGGAAAGGAAAGGAAAGGAAAGGAAAGGAAAGGAAAGGAAAGGAAAGGAAAGGAAAGGAAAGGAA
>VZRE01012458.1:84051-101899 GCA_013396775.1 Cephalopterus ornatus | reverse complement strand
AGGTTTGGGAAGGGAAGATTTGGGAAGGGAAGGTTTGGGAAGGTTTGGGAAGGGAAGGGAAGGGAAGGGAAGACTCACTGCAGTTCCAGCTTCCTGGGCAGGGGCAGAGGAGGGGCAGGACTGAGCTCTGCTCTGGGGGGACCAGGGACAGCACCCAGGGAATGGCCTGGAGCTGTGTCAGGGCAGGGTCAGGTTGGATCTCAGGAAAAGGTTCTTCCCCCAGAGGCTGGTTGGGCACTGACCAGGCTCCCCAGGGCAGTGGGCACAGCCCCAAGGCTGCCAGAGCTCCAGGAGGGTTTAGACAACACTCTCAGGGACAGGGTAGGATTGTTGGGGTTTCTGTGCAGGGCCTGGAGTTAAGGACTTGATGATCCTGATGGATCCCTGCAACTCAGGATTTTCTGTAATTTTACTCTCAAATGACCCATCACATTGTGTGTCCTGGAATATCCCCCATCTCAGCTGACCCCTGAGCTGCAGCCCCCCAGCCCATGCCACAGCATGTCCCACAGCAGGGAATGGAACCAGAGCTCAGACTCCAAGCAGGAGCATATCCTAATTTACCGTGTTCATGGCAGTTAGATCCCTAACTCAAAACGCTTCTCCCTCTTACCTGTTGTGCCCCACTTTACAGACAACTCTCACAGCTGCCTCGCTTTCCCAAACTGCTGCTGGTTTATATCTGCCTATTTTTCTCTTTTTACATCCAGTAATAACTGCTTTCTTTTTGCCTACTTCATCAAAGCCAAACCCCAAATGCAAGTCTCATCTCCTTCCAAGCCTTCTCCCCATGGAAGGCCCCAGATGGTGCCTGACAATGAGCAGCAACTTCCCTTCATCCTCATTATCCACGTGAATCCCTGAGGGTGAGTGGGAAAATCAGGAGCTGCTGCAGCAACACATTGCATCCTCAACGAAGCGCAGGGGGGTGGGAGGCTTTTCCTGTCTCCGCTGTCACAGAGCCCTCAGCACAGGAACACTGACAGCTGGAGGGCTCTGGGAACATTTTCCTTGATTTCCTGGATTTCCTGGGTTAGAAATACAGGCAGTATTTGTTGCTGGGCTGTGTCTGGCACAGTGGGGCAGTGAGGAGAGTGCACGGTCAGCTTTCTTGCCACGAAACTGGGGTTCAGACCTGTGTGGTCCATCCCACAGGCACAGCTCCAGCCTCTGCCCTCAGGGCTCTCCCTGAGCAGAAGCACCAACTCCTCTGTGTCTAGTCCTGGAAAAAAACCCCATCTCTCCTGTATCCTCCTCTGACAGACCCCGCTCACTGTTTCCCCAACAGATCCAACCTGAAATAAATCCAACCATCACTGCCTTTCTCTCTCAGGAAACACCCCTCCAAGGCATTGGGTTGAGGGTTGGACCTGATGATCTTAAAGGTCTTTTCCAACCTTAACAATTCTATGACTCTAAGGAAGGAGAACACTGGAAAAGCGTGGGAGAAGATGCTTCCTTTGCTCTACAGCTTTGGAAGTGTCCTGTTATCTAGGCAGAAAATAAAAAGCCTCTCTAAAGTACCTGGGGGTTCCTCAGCACAGGCAGGAGGGACCTTTGGAATAGAGGGGCCAAAGAGAGCAACTGGACTCTGTGTGCAGCTTCCTGCAGGTCCAGAACAGGAGCTGGGACTCTGCTTGTTGTCTCTAGGGAGGATATTGGGATTGCTTGGTAGGGAAAAGACTTCAGGACAAACTATTTGAGGGCTTCCAGTACCTGAAGGGGCTCAAAGAGAGGTGGGGAGGGGCAAGGGCCTGGAAGGACAGGACAAGGGGGAATGGCTTCAGACTGGCAGAGAATAGGTTTGGAGTAGATATTGGGAAGAAGTTCTTGGCTGTGAAGGTGGTGAGGCCCTGGCACAGGTTGCCCAGAGAAGCTGTGGCTGCCCCATCCCTGGAAGTGTCCAAGGCCAGGTTGGACGGGGCTTGGAGCAATGTGGGCTAGTGGAAGGTGTCCCTGCCCATGGCAGGGGGTGGAATGGGATGATCTTTAAGGTCCCTTCCAACCCAAACCAGACTGTGATTCTGTGACATTTAGCAAATACCTTTATTTGCCTTAAAGGAAATAGAGAATAAAGGAGGAAAGATTTCCATGCCCTTGCTTTTCCATGTGCATTTCCTTGGCATGAATGTCTGCTTACATTGTGATTGGAGACCATCCCCAGTTGGCTCTGGATTGACATTTCTTCACTTTGACTGTCAGCTGGAGCACGACTGTCGGTGATTCCACACTGTTATCCCTGTTCCCTGTGGTGTCACTCCGTGGGAGATGACTTTTGCCTTGTCCAGTCAGGCTGTGTGGCTGGGCAGCAGAGCCACTGCCAGCTCTCTTGGATGTGGCCCACTGGAAAATTAAGGAACTCAAGAGGAAAATTAGCAGTTACTCCATGATCTCCTCCTTATGCCTCTGCTCCAGACCCCTCTCCATGTGACACTGTTTGCTGTCTTTACTGGGAATAAGCATCTTGTCTTGGTGCTCCAGCCAAATGTTGTAGCAATGCCAACACGTGCACAGACACCAGTGCTCTGAACCCACCCCAGGCCATCCCAAAAAGCTGCAATGGGCACAATAACACCAGGTTTGTTTAACTCCCCAAGGGCTGGAGCTGCTTCTGCCCGACCCCTGGGTTGTCTCAGCCCCTCTGCAGTAGCAGCAGGTTCTCTGTGTTGGATGTGATTAAAGGCACAGGTTACAGGGACTGCAGCAAACCCAGCAGTTCTGACATGATGTGAAACCTTGGGACTCCATGTCTACACCCCCATCCCACAAACAACATGGACAAAACCATGGGAGGGAACACTCAGGCCAGACAATGAGCAGGATTTCATAGCCCAGATAGAGCTGGAGGGACTTGTTTGGATGTGGGGGTTACCTACGTTATAGAATCATGGAATCATAGAATCATAGAATGTTTGGGGTGGGAATGTACTTTAAAGACCATTTAGTCCTGCCCCTGCCATGGGCAGGGACACCTCCCA
Source organism: Cephalopterus ornatus (assembly GCA_013396775.1). Lineage (NCBI taxonomy): Eukaryota > Metazoa > Chordata > Aves > Passeriformes > Cotingidae > Cephalopterus > Cephalopterus ornatus. The sequence continues at coordinate 98,921 of VZRE01012458.1, read as the reverse complement.
CTAGCCCAGGTTGCTCCAAGCCCCGTCCAACCTGGCCTTGGACACTTCCAGGGATGGGGCAGCCACAGCTTCTCTGGGTAACCTGTGCCAGGGCCTCCTCACTATCACACAAACCCTTCTCTCTGTCAGTGTGAAGCCATTCCCCCTTGTGAGGAGTCTTTTCTTGAAATCCTTGATACAAGGTCTGATACCATTCAAAGGCTGGTTTCTTCTAATTCTTCCTCTGTCAGGACTTTCCAAATCCCCTAGAAAGGCAACTCAGCCAGACCCACCTGTGTCAAGGGCAGCTCAAGGCTTGGGAGCCTCCAGCTCCTTCTTTCAAACCACAGAGTGATAAAGACACTTCTTTAAGTTCCTCTTTCATGGCCAAAGTGGAGCTGCCCAAAGCCATATCCCAGTAAACTGGCTCTTCTACGAAATTTGGTAAGAATGAGTTTGGGATCAGCAGAAGACTGAGAGCCCAAGTCAGATGGGAACCTGGGTTTGCATTTTACACACATTTAAGGAACCTGAGGGTACAATTTTTATTTGGATTTTTTCCAAGTGTTTACTGGAATGAGAAAACCTTTAGAGATTTTTCCATCACTAATAGATTTTCAAGTGAATTAACATGAACACAAGGAGCAAAGATACCATATTCATAAAATTTAATAACCCTGTAAATTAAAAATTTTTAAAAAAATGAAAAAAAGAAACAAAAGAATTAAAGACAAAAAGAGCACTCATAGCAGTGAAAATGTTGCTCTAAATGATACAGTTTAAATCAAACGACCACCCCCAGCTGTGCCAGGGGAGGGTCAGGATGGACATCAGGAGGAATTTCTCCCTGGAAAGGGTGGTCAGGCCTTGGCAGGGGCTGCCCAGGGAGGTTTGGAGTCCCCAGCCCTGGAGGTGCCCAAGGAAGGCCTGGTCGTGGCACTCAGTGCTCTGGGCTGGGGACAAGGTGGGCATCGGGCACAGGGTGGATGATGCTCCAGTCACACTCGATCATCCTGCAGGGCTTTTCCAACCTCGGTGGCCCTGGGAGTCTTCAAACACTGCTGAGCAGCAGTTCAGCCCCTCTGCCCTCAGCTCACTCCATTTGCAGCACCTGAGGGTTTGCTCTGATTTTCCCTAAGGTGAATCATGAAGGAGCAGGATCAGGATCTCAAAAATGACCAGGTAGATGTGACTGAACCCAACTCCCCACGCTGCAGCTTGCAGTGCCCTGGGCTGTTCCTGCCCTTTGGAATCGTGTGTGATCCACACAAGCAGTAAGAGAGCTCCTGCAGCCACCATACAATGCCTGCACCTTCCCCTGCTCCCCCAACCTTTATTTAATGAGCAGGGACTGTTTTTATCTAATATTCAGTGTAATTACAGTTCATTGCTACCATTTATCAATAACTTTACTCCATAAATCATCTTTGCTAAATCATCTTTATATCCTCTGAAGCCTGAGAAGTTATGGAACGCCCGTGAGGCTGTGACAGGTGATTATCCAGCACTCTCAGATTTATTGCAACAGTAAAGAAACAATCAGCTCAGCCTTCCTGGAGGATTTTGTGAGGAAAGGCAGAGCTCTGGTTGGAGGTAATTCCCACACAGGCCCTCTTTGTTGTAGTGGAGGCACATCTTGGGGATGGGCCTGTGCAGGGCTAAAGGTTGGACTCGATGATCCTTGTGGGTTCTTCCAGCTCAGCAGATTCTGGGATTCTGTGAACCCAGGGTATAACCACCATCCACCTTCACTCCTGGGTGACTCCCCCCTTGCCTTTGGAGCTGGGATTTGGGTGCCAGCTCCACACTGACGTTATGTGACCCAAGTCCAACATCAGCCAGGGCTGATGGAAGTGTGGGAGGGCACAGAGGGACCTGCAGGACTTGGACAGGTTCCTCTGGTCCTGCTCTGCTGGCAGGAGCAGAGCCAGTCACAACAATTTGGGAGTGTGAGTTTTATCACAGACTCTCACCATTTTGTCAAAGTGAAAATAGTTGTGGTAACATCTCCATCCCCATTGGAGAGGAAAGGGAAGAAATGGCTTTCTGATCTCATTTCAATACTGACAAAACATTCCTTTTGTATTTTTTTAAGCATTCTGCTTAAATACAGGTTTGTATCCCCAGACCTTGTATCTGAACGCTGTCAAAAGAAAATGTTTGCATCTTAATGAAGGAACAAGTTTCAATTAGAACTGCTGGGAACATTTGACAAAACACATTTCCATGAAAACACGCTGCTTGGTTGAGAGCCTGAATATTCTGTGGGTATATACTGGATTTAACACAGTTTTGGCAGAGTATTTCTGAATTTCAAGGTTCTCTTAGTGAAGAAAATCATATTGAAACCCCCTTTTTCACTTCGCAAATGAATATTCAAGCAATTTGGATCAACAAAAAAAAAAAAATCCAAAGGTTTGGAGATTTTTTTTCCCTTTCATTATGATGTAAACAAAAATTTTGAAAGCCAGAACATTACCAGAGTGTTGCTACCCGCTGGCTGGGTTTAATTTCCCTGCTACTGAGATAAAGCAATTTGGCTTGTTTTCTCAGTGACATCATAGAATGTTTTAGAAGACTTAAAAGACCACCCAGTCCCACCCCCTGCCATGGGCAGGGACACCTTCCACTGGCCCAGGTTGCTCCAAGCCCCGTCCAACCTGGCCTTGGACACTTCCAGGGATGGGGCAGCCACAGCTTCTCTGGGCAACCTGTACCAGGGCCTCCCCACCCTCACAGCCAAGGATTTCTTCCCAATATCCCATCTATCCCTACCCTCTGGCAGGGGGAAGACATTCTTTGTGTCCTGTCACTCCAGGCCCTTGTCCCAAGTCCCTCTCCTGGTCTCTTGGAGCACCTTTAGGCACTGGAAGGGGCTCTGAGGTCTCCCTGGAGCCTTCTCACCAATCCTGCTCTATCCTCATGGACAATATTCCTCAATGGTCACTCACTGCTCTAGTTGACCCTCCAGCTTGATAACACAGGACCTGGAGTGGTCCCAGTGGGTGGGATGGTTCCAGCATCTCTTTGAAGCTGTGCTGCAGTGCACAGAATTAAACTCCTGCAGGGTGTTGGGTGAGTGTAAATGCACTCCATGCATTCACTGTGGTGCTCAAATATTGCTGGAACTGCTGACACGCTTCCTGCATGTGACTGGTTTGTCACTCACCTGCTCCGGTGCCACCTGAAGCTCTGGACCAGGCCAGCATTCCACGGCAGCTCCCTGCACACACAGCCAGATCCCACAACCATCCTCCAGCACACCCTCCCCTTGTTGCTGAGGGGAGCCTGGCCAGGCAGGTGAGGATCAGCGAAACAGCTCTCCAGTGGTTCCCAGAGGTTTTGGGTTTGCTTGCTGCAGATTTGTGATTTGGCTTTTTCAGACTCCACCTGAAGATCTGTAGATTTATCTAGAAAATAAAATAAGGCAGGATGCCCTTAGAACCAGAGCTTCCTACAGCTTCGTTTTTGGGTAGAAAGTTGTTCTCTAATCACAGAATCACAGACTGGTTTGAGCTGGGAGGGACCTTAAAGCTCATCTCATTCCACCCCCTGCCAGGGACACCTTCCACTAGACCAGGTTGCTCAGGGCTCCATCCAGCCTGGCATTGAACACCACATTTAAGATGTAATTACATTTCAGATTCGAAATGCTTCTCTTAAAGGCTGTTCTGTAGCTGTTGTTTACTCCAATTCAGGATCTATGTAAGAGGAACGAAATCAGCAAAACCTTTTGCAGCGCAACCACTGTTTTTCAAGGGGGAGTGACATAAAACCAGCGAAATTTGTTTAGAGGAAACTACAGGGAACAGCCCAAGGGTAAGAAATACCTATTGGTGGCATGAAAATTCTTTAAAGACAGTGTGAGGAAGGCTCAGAGGAAACATCTTTCACTTAACAGAGGGACCAAAACTAGTGAAATAGGTGTTCAAAGACCAGGAAACGTTAAAGCCAAAATAAGACTTTGAGGAACAGCTTGCTAAAGGCATCATAAGCCACTAATGAATCCATTTTAATTCATAAAGAACAGAGCAACAGCCAGAAAATGTAGCACCAATAGCTGGCCAAGGGTTAAAAGCAGCTGGGAAGGGAAGGGCTCAGCATTAAATGTAAATGAAAGTACTCAGGGATGTGCAGATGAAACTGAGGAGAAAAGCCAGGAATAAGAAGTACATAATTCCTTTTAAAATTGTATGACGTGAGAAACTGCTGGGCAGGGCACTTGATGTCTACTGCAGGCAGAAGGGATGATGTTGGAGAACAGAATTAGCAGAGGATTGATATACATGATACAGTGGTGAAGAGCTTCCATGCAAGGAAACCCACTGGAGGATTCTGGAGGAATCAGTGGATGATCGATGCAGGACTGGAATTTTCAAGAAGCTTTTAACAAGCTGCTTCGCTGAAGCAGTGGGATGAGAGGGAAATCCCTTGCATGGACTAAAAGCACATTAGAAGAGAAAGCAATGGGCTGGAGTAAATGAAAGGAGGTCCCAGGGCTGTGTGAAGTGACCTGGACTCCTCAGCATATTCAGAAGGGATCTGGAGAAGGGACTGAGTAGCAAGGGCTGTGGTCTGCAGATACTTTATTATTCATGAGACTAGGCAAGAATATTTACTGACGGCAGTTGTAGAAGGCCCTAATTGTCCTGAATCGCTGTGCAGTAAAGCAGCACGTGGAATTCAAATAACCACATGGAAAGTCCTGTGCTGTGGGAAAATTAGGATTCACTTTCCTGAATTACCTCCCAGCACCAAGGACAGACAGCTGGAGGTCACAGTGGAACAGCTCAGGGCTCTACAGTGGGCCAAAAAAGCCCACTGAATGTGAGGAATTATCCTGAAAGGAAGAGGGAGAGGAACAGGAAACACTGTTTTGTCACTGTATAAATGCAGTGCTCCCGTAGCTCAGTCACGTGTCTGGGCGCCTGGGCCCAAAATGCACAGCAGAACCAGCCCTGAGGCAGAAAAGGATCAGAGGATCATGGAGTGTCCTGAGCTGGAATTGAGCAAAAGGATCATCCAGTCCAAGTCCTGGCCCTGCACAGACACCCCAACAATCCCACCCTGTCCCTGAGTGTTGTCCAAAGACTCCTTGAGCCCTGGAAACCAGACACATGTGTGGTGAAAAGGCTCCAGAGTCTCAGATATTTATGGGGCACATGGTTCAGTGTGGATGCTCAAGAAATGCCCATGTTCAACACCTGCCTGGCCTCAGCACCTCTTCTCTCTGCAGAGAGATGTTCCCCAGCAGAGAGAGCTCCCTGCAGCTGGTGAAGAGCTAGTGATGGGCTCAATGTTGGGTTTGGGGAAGTGCAGGCTCAAAACAGAGCTCCCAGCACAGCCCAGGGTTTCTTTTGGGGCTGTGCTGGGTGTGTTGGGCAAAGCAGGTGATGTGTGAGAAACAGCTCCCGCATCTCTGGCTGAGTGCAGGGAAGGCTTGATTCAGCAGGGATACCCTGAATTAGCAGGGATTGGAAGCAGTCCATTCACCTCATTTGTCTGTCTCTTTTTCTTAATAGAAGAGAAGGCTCTCTTGTTCTTCTTCTCTTTTCCTTTCGCCCATCTTAGCAAGGAAAGTATCACATTTATGCAGTGGTGTGGTGGCTCCCCTGAATGGCTGCCCCACCTCGGGGACAAAGGTAAAGCACATTTCCATTTCCTCGGGCAAGGCAGCTCTTGGGATGGCCAGGGGGAGGGGGACACCCCAGTGTAACCTTGAGGCTCAAACACAGCTCTGCTCAGTGCACGGCGTCCTGCACTCAGGGGAGGCAAAGATCCCATGCAGCGGTTGTGTGCGGACATCCCACCACAGCACCAAAACTCAGAGTGAGATCTGGGAACTGGACTCTATGTCCTGATAGAATCAGTCTAGAAACAAGATCTAATGAGCAGCCAAAGTCTGACAGTGAACCACCTACCACTAAAAACCTTTTAAAAACAAGATGGGAAATGACCTAAAATGGTTCTCCGGACTGTCTTCAAACACAGGGGCCACAAGGCCACTTTGAGAATCTAGCAGTGAAGTCTGGATTGCCACCAGCTCTGTATTTCCAGGCTTATTTTCCCAATTTGCACTACGTAACTGGGAGAAAAACATCCCCCTCTACAATGCCTCAGTTTTTAGAAAAATACCTGAGGACCAGAAGCACAAGGAGTTGTGTGACAGACAGGGAGCAAAGCCACGAGCAGGTGAACCTCCTGTCCTGGCTGACAGCCCTGGGCTAGGGATGTGGGGAGGCATCCAGGGAGCTCTGCTGTGGGTCTGAACAGCCTCAAGAACTACATGTTTGCAGCATTTTATCTCAGAGATCCCACCTGAGCTCCCAGGGCAGCTCTGACATGGGGGAGTGAGGTGTTTGCAGATGGAAATGGAGGTAAAGGAGCAGAGAGGGCATTTCCCCTCCCTTTAGAGCAGCAGTGGTGCTGCTGTGCTGCTCTCAACCTGCATTACAGGAGGGAAGCTGGAAATACAGGAAGCGGGGATGAAGAGCATCAAAAGATGTGAGAAAAAATCTCTGGAGTGATGTAAAGTGCTCAATCTGGTTTCCTTTTGGAAAACAGATTAAAAGCAGTCTTGATGAAGCATAAATTTACCTTACAGAGAGAAAACACTGAGTGCAAATGAGCTTTTTCTGTCGTGAAATGAAAGACAAAACCTGAGTCCATTCCTGGAGGAAAAGCCTTTCAGTGGGAAGCCAGACATGGAGACTTGGTAGGGAGAGAGACCTGGCATGGAACTGACTCTGGGCAGTTAATCCCATAACTGAGATGTTGTCTTTGCTGATGTCTTCAAAGCATGGTGCCTTCTGGAAGATTGTGTCTCTGTGGGGACTGGTGGCCCCAGACCAAGGGTGAGGGCTGGCCCTGACTGTCACTGTGGGGTGAGGGCACATTCCCCTCTCCTCTGGGGTAAGAGCTAAGTGCCCAAAGGCCTTCTCCTTCCCCAGATGGATTCCAGCAGCAGATGAACCTCCATCTGGGTCAGATCAGAGGTTCTCTGGGCTGCAGAGCTCCTTCAGCCCAATCTCCACGTGCTGCCCTGGGGAATCTCCCAGGAGGGTGCTGTCCTGGCACTGAGCTTTTGCCACTGGTCTGATGGGAGGACACCGAGCATCCCACATGGATCAGAGCCCTGTGCTGAGAGCTGGGTGTCCTGGCTGTGGTTTGGGGGATTTCACAGAATCATGGTGCATCCTGAGTTGGAAGGGATCCATCAGGATCATCCAGTCCACCCCTGGCCCTGCACAGACACCCCAGTAATCCCACCCTGTCCCTGAGAGCATTGTCCAAACCCTCCTGGAGCTCTGGCAGCCTTGGGGCTGTGCCCACTGCTCTGGGGAACCTGTTCAGTGCTCTGGGGGAAGGACCTTTTCCTAAGACCCAACTAAAACTCCCTGGGCAGGGCTCCAGCCCTTCCCTGGAGTCCTGGCCCTGCTTACACAGAGCAGAGCTCAGATTTGGCCAAACCAGCACTCTGCAGCTCTGCCACCTTGTGCCCCAGCCCACCTCCTCTAACACAACACTTTGCTGCTCCCTCTTCCCTGCAAAGGTGGCACTAAGCCCTCACCCCTCATCTCTTAGCTGTTCTCTCCCAGCTCCACACACACTGTGTTTGATTTTTTCTCCTTGTTTAACCAAGCAGAAGAATGAGGAGCACTCGTCCCTCTGCTTGTTAGGAATGGGAAGCCATCCCTGCCTCCTGCAGCAAGACCATGTGCATTAATGATTCCCCTGCCAGTTCAGGGCACGTTCTTCTTAATGAAATCAGTGCTGGATGCTCAGCAGAACACAGGCACACACACCCTCATAAGCTGTTGGGCATGAAATGGCAACATGCCCTCAAAAAATACGATTTGGAACTTTAAAAGCATGAGTGAATCTTTCCGTTCCGCATCAAGAAATCCCCAGATGTCTGGATCCTTCTTCCTTGCTGTTTGTAACCAAAGGGATTTGTTGCACCCCACTTGCACAGCTTCTGCCCCTTGGGATCTCTCTGGGACCCTAAAAAAAAAACTCTTCATCCTTTCTGGAAGAAGCACTACAGCAGGTCTGGGTTGAGCACAGAGGTTTGTCTGGGGTTTCAGGGGTCTTTTGACAGACAGGGAGAAGAGGGAGAGAGGGGTGAGCTAAGAAGCCAAGAACTGCATCATGTTGGTGCAGGGGCTTCCCAACGACAAACCATCTCCAGACACCCCATATGCCACCTCCTGTGTGTATTCCTGTCAGGAGAGTTAAATGCCAGAGTTTTGCCCAAGCTCTAGGGAGCTGAATGGGTGGCACTGCAAGAGGTATGCCAGTCAAGTCTCTGGATGAATCCTCGAATTCCCTCTCAGGGATCTGCCCACCCTCCTCATGATGCAGCTGCAGGAAGTAGAACTAGCTGTTGGGAAAACAGCTGGGGGAAAAACCTCCAAGAGCTGCTCCATAGGCTGCTCCCCACTGAGGTGAGGCCCCAGGTGAGGGCTGTGTTTCTGGGGACTCCACTGGTACCCGAATTGCTCACCTGCTTTTCATCTTTACCCCAGACCTGCTTTATCACCATGGACTTTTGTGGCAATGTCTAGGCTCTTGGCTGATCCTCGTTCCTGTCACTAGGTCTGCTCCTGTGCCTGGTTTGGGCACTGTGGGGTGGCATCCTCTGTGGTGAGGACTGAGGGGAGACCTCGTCGCAGTTCCAACTTCCTGGGCAGGGGCAGAGGAGGGGCAGGACTGAGCTCTGCTCTGGGGGGACCAGGGACAGCACCCAGGGAATGGCCTGGAACTGTGTCAGGGCAGGGTCAGGTTGGATCTCAGGAAAAGGTTCTTCCCCCAGAGGCTGGTTGGGCACTGACCAGGCTCCCCAGGGCAGTGGGCACAGCCCCAAGGCTGCCAGAGCTCCAGGAGGGTTTGGATGATCCTCTGGGGCACAGGGGGTGACTCTTGGGGATGGGTCTGTGCAGGGCTGAGGGTTGGACTTGATCCTTGTGGGTCCCTTCCAACTCAGCACATTCTGTGACTCCGTGACTGTGACAGGCCCTGCTCTCAGCTCTCCCCCCTTGCCCTGAGGAGGGGCTGCCTCTGTCCTGACAGTGCCCTCTGCTCACAGATGGCAGAGGGGAGGAAGAAGAAACTGTGCTTGCTCCCAGCTGGCAGGACAGGAGGAGGGGATGATGCAGCTTTTCCACAGCTTTTCTGCAGCTTTTCCGCAGCTTTTCCAAAACTTTGCCCCAGATTGCCAGTTCCCCCATTTCAGGCAGCTGGAAGGAGCCTGGGCCTCCTCCCGTGTGCATGGAGGGAACCTCACAGCCCCCACAGCGAGTGTTCTTTGCAGATGGACTGTTTGCTGAGCTGTCCTTGCCAGGTGATTTGGAAGCAGTGACTGCACAGATTCCCTGTGGGAAAGGCTCCCACGTGCTGAGAGAGGCAGGTCCTGGAGTGACACGGGACGAGTGGGTTCAGCAGCGATCTGAAACGCCACAGTGTGACACTCCCTTCGGAGCTGCACACTCAGCCCAGAGTTTTACTTTTAAAAATGTACAGGGTTCTTTAATACCCTGAGGTAGCTTCGAGAGAATAAGCCACACACTTCTTCCCCAGAGCTACCTTTACTGGTAGTTTAGGGGAGAAAGTAGGAGACCTTGGCAAAATTTCAAGAGGGGAGCACACAGTGAAAACAAAGCATTCCACCAAAATGCTGACCCAGCACATGACAACCCTCACAGCTGAGCAAGATCCAACCCCACCAGCCTTAAGCTACCCAAAACATCTAGGAGGGAGCAAAGAAAGAGAAGAAGAAGCAAGAGGAGAGACAAAGGAGAAAGAGGCAGATTATTATACAGCTACTATTGGATCCTTGTGGCAGACCAGGTCTCACATGTCCAGATGGCAGGACTGTGACTGCATGGAGAGTACATGCCTTTGGTCTGATGCCTTAGAAACTATGGTATTTAGATTTTTAATGTAGCTTTTCAGCACTTTTAAGATAGAACTTTTAGCTAAATACCGTTAGCACTAAATTCCGGAAATATTGCTTAGTGTTCCTCATCAAGGATTTCAATGGATAAAGATTTTAGCAAGAACATCTAGTTTGTATAAAATGTACCTAGAAGAACATAATAGTCACATTGTTTGATATGGCCTAGTCAAAACCGTTCAGAAGGCCCAGAATCCTTGAAATGGCTCCAAGCAAGACAGAAGGTGTTGATGAAGAAGAAGGTGGAAGAAGGTTGCAAAAGACCACCCACCCAATCTAGGGAGGCAGGGCTGAGGGAGGTCCTGGGGGACAGGCAATTTTTGGACTTGGTGTATCCCATTACGTAATGGTTAGATATGATAATTAGCTAGTGTTATAAAATTGTAAAAGCTATGCTGTGCAGTGTGCTTATGTATTTTATGCACCTTAAAGCCTTAATTAAAAGAATTGCTCTCTACCTTTCTATAGTAAAATTGTCCAGAGAATTTTTTCTTCAAGATTAGGCAACAGGTTTAATCTGTTCTGGTCCTTGTGGCCACCCCCACTCTGACCCACTGGCCATTCCGGGGCTCCAGGGCAGTCCCTGGCAGTCTGAGCTGGGTCAGGGGCTGCAGGTGCTCTGGGGTGTTACAGGGCAGTGTCCTCACTGTCCCAGTCTCAGCTGGGTGAGGGGCTCCAGGAGCTCTGGGGTATTATAGGTCAGTGTCCTCACTGTCCCTGCCAATCTGAGCTGGGTCTGGAGCTCCAGGAGCTGTGGGTGGTGAAGTTTTCCCGGGCTGTTTGTGACTGGCAGCTACTCCAGGGCTCCATGGCATCCAGGGGATGCCATGAGGGATGTGACACCATCGCACCTCTGTGAGGTTTGACCCATCCCTTCCCCCTCCTCACACACACCCACACCCAGGGTGGATCTCACCCAGCAATTCCTGCCCTGGTGCCTCACAGGTGCCCTGCCAGGCTGCACCCCCCGGCTCTGGCTGCTCTGTGAGAGAGGGGCCTTTGCAGGAGCTTTGACTCCTTTAACGCAACTTGCTTTGTGCTTAGTAACAAATAGCAGGAGAGTGAGGCAAACATTGACTTGTTACAGTATTTATGGCCATTGTTTATGGAAAGCCAGCCCAGCCATAAGCAAACAGCAAGTGTGACAGATGTGCAGTGCTTTCTGCTGTGCTTTGTCAACACCAAACCTGACTTTGGAGCTGTAAGCTGTTCCTGCAGGAGAGGGAATGATTCACATTCGTTTCAGTCCACGTTGACCTTCAGTGGCCTCTGCCCAGGGTGCCCACAGGAGGCTGCAGCTGCACTCATGGCCTTTCCCTGCACTGAAGATGTGGTTAATTAGGCCAAAGTTACTTCCCTGCCCTACTTTGGAAGTGACATTTACTCCTCAAGTGTCTTTGGTTGCTGATCTTTAGCTCTAATTAAATCCTGTGCTCCTGGGGGAGCCTTCACCAGCCACAGAGCTCAGCCATCCCCTGTCCTGCCACTCACTGAGGCACCAGTGATTGCCCTGACTCCCTCTGCCCCTTCCAAAGATGTTTCTTTATCTGCGGAGCTTGAAATGATGACAAATGTTAACATACAATTGAGGGAGCAGTGGGAGTTTCCCCCAGGATGCTGCTCAGCCATGAGCAGCTCGGTCAGGCAGTGGTCACCAAGCACAAGAGAATTGCTTCCAAATCCTGATCTGCCAGAGAAATGCCTAAAAAATTGTCCCTCATGAGTGCCCCTAATTGCTGAACACAGAGCAGAGCAGTCAGGACCACTTTGCTGCTACACAACTCGGGAGAACTGAGGGGCTGACAGGGAAAATCCCTGGGAGCACAGGGCAGAGAATCCCAGGCCCTCAGAAGTCAAATGGAGTGATTCATCCTGAGCCTTCAGAGCCCTCTGCAGCGTTTGGGGCTGTTATCATGTCCTGAAGATAAAGAGCAAGGAAATCAAATTTCCAGTGCAGGGAAATGAATGTTCTCTAGTGGCTCCTGAGCTCCCACATCAACACCATCAGTACTTATCTCACTGGCCGTGGCCTCTGCCAAGAACACTTGGGCTGTCTCACAGGTGTGTGGTTTACATTTTACGGATGGTATTTTATGGTGAGGGAGAGGGAATCTCCCACAAATTTTGAGTGGAAGCACCCACTAAATCATGTGGGGAAAGGAGAGAAGCTGCAGCAAACACTGTCACAAATCCACAGGGCTGTCACACTCCACTGCACTGAACACTCAGGAGTTTGCCCAAGTGACTTTGTTTCTGTGGGCTTAATCTTTAAATCTCCACTGCCTCTCTCAGAATTCTGGGATTCCAGCTGCCCTGTGCCTGCAGAGCTCAACAGCTGGGGAGGAGTGAGTCACAGAATCAGCGAGGTTGGAAAAGACCTCTGAGATGATGCAGTCCAACCCATGACCCAACCCCACCTTGTCACCCAGCCCATGGCACTGATGCCACATCCAGTCTGTCCTTAAACACCTCCAGGGACGGGGACTCCACCCCCTCCCTGGGCAGCCCATTCCAAGGGCTGATCCCTCTCTCTGGGAAGAACTTCTTCCCAATGTCCAACCCAAACCTCCCCTGGGGCAGCTCAAGGCTGTGCCCTCTTGTCCTCCTGTTGGTTCCTGGGAGCAGAGCCTGACCCCCCCCGGCTCCCCCCTCCTGTCAGGGGGTTGGAGAGAGTGAGAAGGTCTCCCCTGAGCCTCCTCCTCTCCAGGCTGAGCCCCCCCCAGCTCCCTCAGCTGCTCCTCACAGCACTTGTGCTCCAGCCCCTTCCCCAACCTTGTTGCCCTTCTCTGGACCTGCTCCAGGCCCGTCAACATCCTTCCTAAATTGAGCCTCTTGTATGGAAGGCTCTGGATAGAGGAGCCGTGATTTCTTCTCGCCTGCTGACCAGGGCTGAGGGCTCTGTGCATGTCTGAGCCTGAAATACCTCACAGACACCAGAAACCTATGTGTGGTGGCTTGTGCAACCAGCTTAGAGACCTGCTAACAGGGGAAGGAGCATCCTTGGAACAGCAGCAGAGGCTGGAGGAGCCCTGGTGAGGCCAAGCCAGGCACCCACCCTGCCCACAGATACGCTCCTGTGCACAGAGACCACCTCCTTCTGCAGGACTGGGGGGCAAAGCTATTAAACTAATAAGGATTTAGGGTACAGAAAGGATTTAGTCATTCAGGCATGAATATCACATGTCTAAATGCCCCATTTCTCTACTGAATTAGGTGTAGATGGACAAATGATTTTATGAGCTTGATTATGGAATCATGGAATCATGGAATCATGGAATGGTTTGGGTTGGAAGGGACATTACAGACAATCTCATTCTACACCCTGCCGTGGGCAGGGACACCTTCCACTAGCCCAGGTTGCTCCAAGTCCCGTCCAACCTGGCCTTGGACACTTCCCAGGATGGGGCAGCCACAGCTTCTCTGGGCAACCTGTGCCAGGGCCTCCCCACCCTCACAGGAAGGAATTTCTCCCCAGTATCCCACCTAACCCTGCCCTCTGGCAGTGGGAAGCTATTCCCTGTGTCCTGTCACTCGAGGCATTGTCCCAAGTCCCTCTGCAGCTCTCCTGGAGCCCCTTTAGGCACTGGAAGGGGCTCTAAGGCCACCCCAGAGCCTTCTCTTCTCCAGGTGAACACCCGCAGTGCTCCCTCTCCACTGCAAACCAGTTCAATCCAGTGGTGTGAGCCCTGCCCAACACAGGTAGGAGTATCACTGTGCTGTGCCAGGGGCTGGAGAAGGGGCCAGGTGAGCTGGCAGTGCCAAGCTGACACTTCTCAAGCCATGACAGGCATGTGGGCCTCTCCCTTCCCACGCCCTGCAGTGAGGAGGAGCTGTACAGGTCCTTTGTGCTGCTCCTGCTGCAGAGCCAGCCTGCAGCCATTCTTTTTATTGCTGATGCTGCTTCCTATGGAAACAATTTCGTGCTAATAAGCTCCATTTATAATAGTAAGGAATGGTTTTTGGTGGAATAATTGTCACTAAATACCATTCATGGCTTTGTTGCTTTTCCTGCATGTTGCTAATTATTCTGCATCTGAAATAGCACCCAGAGAAACCACTGAATGCCAGTGAATTGGGTTCTCAGCACTCAAAGAGGATGAGGCAGGGTGTGATTAGAAATATCAAGGCCCTAATCCAGCAGACAATGCCCTGCTCCCTCTGTGTGTCTGCAAAATCACAGCCTTTGGAAGCGCTGGGGAAATGCAGCGTTCACTGAACCTCAGGGGCCCTGCAAGGACTCGTGAGCGAGTTCCTGTCAAAGGGGCATAAAATCACAGAATCACAGCATGGTTTGTGTTGGAAAGGACCTTAAAGCTCATTCAGTCCTATCCCCTGCCACGGGCAGGGACACCTTCCACTAGCCCAGGATGTTCCAAGCCCCATCCAACCTGGCCTTGGACACTTCCAGGGATGGCGCAGCCACAGCTTCTCTGGGTAACCTGGGCCATGGCCTCCCCACCTCATAGCCAAGCATTTCTTCCATATATCCCATCTAACCCTGTCCTCTGGCAGTGGGAAGCCATTCCCATTGTCCTGTCACTCCAGGACCTTGCAAACAGTCTCCATCCTTCTTGTAACTCCTTCAAGTCCTGGAAGGCCACACTCAGGTCACCCCAAAGCTTCTCTCCTCCGGGCTGAACAATCCCGCCTCCCCGCCTCATAGCCAAGCATTTCTTCCATATATCCCATCTAACCCTGTCCTCTGGCAGTGGGAAGCCATTCCCATTGTCCTGTCTCTCCAGGACCTTGCAAACAGTCTCCATCCTTCTTGTAACTCCTTCAAGTCCTGGAAGGCCACACTCAGGTCACCCCAAAGCTTCTCTCCTCCGGGCTGAACAATCCCGATTCTCTCCCCTTTCCTCCCAGCAGAGCTGCTCCATCCCTCTGACCATCTTGGTGCCTCCTCTGGACTCTCTCCAGCAGCTCCATGTCCTTG
>VZRE01012458.1:63755-83786 GCA_013396775.1 Cephalopterus ornatus | reverse complement strand
GGGCAGGGACACCTTCCACTAGCCCAGGTTGCTCCAAGTCCCGTCCAACCTGGCCTTGGACACTTCCCAGGATGGGGCAGCCACAGCTTCTCTGGGCAACCTGTGCCAGGGCCTCCCCACCCTCACAGGAAGGAATTTCTCCCCAGTATCCCACCTAACCCTGCCCTCTGGCAGTGGGAAGCTATTCCCTGTGTCCTGTCACTCGAGGCATTGTCCCAAGTCCCTCTGCAGCTCTCCTGGAGCCCCTTTAGGCACTGGAAGGGGCTCTAAGGCCACCCCAGAGCCTTCTCTTCTCCAGGTGAACACCCGCAGTGCTCCCTCTCCACTGCAAACCAGTTCAATCCAGTGGTGTGAGCCCTGCCCAACACAGGTAGGAGTATCACTGTGCTGTGCCAGGGGCTGGAGAAGGGGCCAGGTGAGCTGGCAGTGCCAAGCTGACACTTCTCAAGCCATGACAGGCATGTGGGCCTCTCCCTTCCCACGCCCTGCAGTGAGGAGGAGCTGTACAGGTCCTTTGTGCTGCTCCTGCTGCAGAGCCAGCCTGCAGCCATTCTTTTTATTGCTGATGCTGCTTCCTATGGAAACAATTTCGTGCTAATAAGCTCCATTTATAATAGTAAGGAATGGTTTTTGGTGGAATAATTGTCACTAAATACCATTCATGGCTTTGTTGCTTTTCCTGCATGTTGCTAATTATTCTGCATCTGAAATAGCACCCAGAGAAACCACTGAATGCCAGTGAATTGGGTTCTCAGCACTCAAAGAGGATGAGGCAGGGTGTGATTAGAAATATCAAGGCCCTAATCCAGCAGACAATGCCCTGCTCCCTCTGTGTGTCTGCAAAATCACAGCCTTTGGAAGCGCTGGGGAAATGCAGCGTTCACTGAACCTCAGGGGCCCTGCAAGGACTCGTGAGCGAGTTCCTGTCAAAGGGGCATAAAATCACAGAATCACAGCATGGTTTGTGTTGGAAAGGACCTTAAAGCTCATTCAGTCCTATCCCCTGCCACGGGCAGGGACACCTTCCACTAGCCCAGGTTGCTCCAAGTCCCGTCCAACCTGGCCTTGGACACTTCCCAGGATGGGGCAGCCACAGCTTCTCTGGGCAACCTGTGCCAGGGCCTCCCCACCCTCACAGGAAGGAATTTCTCCCCAGTATCCCACCTAACCCTGCCCTCTGGCAGTGGGAAGCCATTCCCATTGTCCTGTCACTCCAGGACCTTGCAAACAGTCTCCATCCTTCTTGTAACTCCTTCAAGTCCTGGAAGGCCACACTCAGGTCACCCCAAAGCTTCTCTCCTCCAGGCTGAACAATCCCAACTCTCTACCCTTTCCTCCCAGCAGAGCTGCTCCATCCCTCTGACCATCTTGGTGCCTCCTCTGGACTCTCTCCAGCAGCTCCATGTCCTTGCTGTGCTGTTCCCAGGGCTGGAGGCAGCTCTGCAGGGGGGTCTCACCTGAGGGGGCAGAGGGGCAGAATCCCCCCTGCCCTCTGCCCACGCTGAGGGATCAGCCCAGGGCACGGGGGGGTTCTGGGCTGGGCCATGTCCAGCCTGTCCCCNAATCCCCCCTGCCCTCTGCCCACGCTGAGGGATCAGCCCAGGGCACGGGGGGTTTCTGGGCTGGGCCATGTCCAGCCTGTCCCCCACCAGCACCTCCAGGGCCTTCTCCCAGGGCTGCTCCATCTGCTCATCCCCAGCCTGGATTGATCCTGGCGGTTGCTCCAGGTGCAGCAGCAGCACTTGGTCTTGTTAAAGCTCATGATATTACTCGGTGTTTCAGGATGGAAGGTGGTGATGTGGACAAATCAACCCTCCAGCAATGCTTGAGTAGGGGAGGGCAGAATAATCAGGAGAGTTTTTCTATGTTGAGGGAAACAGGAGGGATCACAATGGCTCAGATCCCTTGATACTGCAGGGATTCATGGTGAAGAGTCCAGGCAGGAGCAGATCCACAGTCCTTGGTGCCATGTGGTTGCTCTGAGCTGATGTTCTTTTCCAAACGCCCTGGACAGCACAGAAATCTGCTCTGCAAGGCGGGCACACAGGATTTGGCTCTCAATCAGGGATGGCAGGTCCCTGCTGCTTAGAAAATGTGGGATGAGGATCCAGGGCTGTTCTCCTGACCCTCTCTGCTGGAGAACCACAGCCTCTGGTTGAGGGAGATCAGATCCATTACTGCTCCAGTGGCAGGAACTCGACCTCAGAGACCTCACTCGCTGCACCAGGTCTTCAGCTGGATCCTTGATCACATTATAACTTGGGAGGTGACACTTTCATGCAGTGAGGGAGGTTTCACCAAATGAAAAGCAGCACTTTGCCCTGCTTAACTTTAAAATGCAACATTCTGTAGCAGTAAATGCTGGTGTGGTTTGACCAACCCACCAATGATCCCACCAAAGCAGATACAGAGCAAGTCAAGACTTCAAACTTGAGCCCGTGCCAGTGAGAAATGCACCAACCAGTTTTTATTCTTGAAGGTCCTGCCGGTGGTGGGGCCAGCTGGCTGTGCAAAACAAAAAAACCCCAATAACAAAAGCAAAAGCAGACAAAGAAACCAAATCAAACCCCAAACCCAAAACCAACTCAAAAACCCCACACCAAAAAGAGAGGAGCATCGGCCAGTTGGTCCTAAAATCCCCCGGGGAAGGTGTGATTGCCTCATGATTGATGCAGTACCGTGCCCTGTGCCTCAAGGTGAATGACACTGTTAGAAACACACCACTCATTTTTTGGCTTTGAATTTCCTTCCCATGTAGCTGAAATGGTTTTTCATTGTTCCAAACAAAGGGCAAAGGCTCAGTCCCTCTCCCCATGTGGAACAACTTGGCTACAAATGAGAAGTTTGCACTGCAGGAAACCAAACTGCTGTAACACCCCTTTTTACACACCAGCCACACCAAGGTCCAGCTAAACACTGTCAATTCACTCTGTCGAGCTGTTCTGCTCAGTGATTCCAGCTGCTCTGGGAAGCTCTAACAAGGCAGTGAGAAGACTTCCAGCATCAGCTAAAGAGCTCCAGACAGCCCCAGCACCATGACCCAAAATTAAATACAGCCCTGAGCAGCTTGAACAGCCCGGGCATTTTGAATCCCTGTTTCAGCGGCATCACTGACAGCAGAGGAATTATGGAATTCTGGAAAGCTTCCCATGGGATGATGCTGTGTCCAGCATGGCAGTTCTGAAGCTCCTGGTCCAGTTCCTGCTCTGGAACTGAGCCTGAGCTGAGCCCAGGTGGGAGAGGTCCAGGTAAGCAGGACTTGGCAAAGCCTGCTCAGTCCCACTAAGGGCAATGCCAGGGCAGTGCCCATGAGCAGGTTCAGTCCCTCCCACTGCCCCCAGATCAGGCAGAGCAGTTGATAACTTGCCCCTGACCCCAAACCCCTCACTGCTCATCTACACACAAGGCATTTATTTCTCTGAATTTAGCAGCTGAGGTGTCACGGTCTCTAAAAATGCTTTGGCTTCTCGCTGGGGACTTGCTTCAAAATAAGATTAGGCAAAAGAGATTTCCCTAATTAGCACAAAGCAGATCCAGGCCTTATTAGGGGCTATGAGAGGGAAAAGCAGCTCCCTGTGAATTTCCCTGTGCTGGCATTTTGAACAGGAGTGTTTGCTCAGAGACAATTATAAATTGCAAGTAAGTGGTGTGAAGTTGCTGGAAACTTTTAAATTAGAACCTTTAAGAAGATGATAAAATTACTTCCTTTGGAATTAAGGCTGGTGTTCCACTTTGCCTGGTGCATTTATCCATAGACCACCATCAGGGGCCATATCATGTGTTTCATACCAAGGTATCACTTCATTTGGTCCCCAGGTGAGTGTTTTTGCAAACACACCACTTTTTAATCTTCAGTTTGCTCTACAACCACCCTGGGCACTGAGCAACAGTGTGAGTCAGGACAGAAGGGACACAGCACACACTTCATGGGCCTGACAGTGTGAAGAAAATAGGAGATTTTTAAAGTGGTTGTGGCCATCCAGGTTTCGCTCCAGAGATGTCGCAGCAGCTGAATTCTTCTCATCACATCTGCAGCCACCTCATTATGGAACTTCCTCCAGGAAAACAGAAGCTGCTGATTTAAAAACAGGGACTCAGCGGGGACCTGTCATCTCCCTGAAGCCAACACGGGAGCAGTGTGAGCTCGTCAGAGATGTTTTGCAGGAGTTTGAAGGAACATCATGCTTCCAGACTCCCCACATGGATATTTTCCCATTGTCCCTGGCTGTGGTCTTCGCTCCAGGCTTAAACAAATCCAGGGTCTCTAAATGACTGACAAAACTGGCAGCACTGTGACACCAGGACTCTGAATCTCCAGTGGCTTCAGAAGCTGGTTCTGTTTATCCTTTCAGTAGTGCCTGGTTGGAAAAGCAGCCCAGGGAGGAATACTGAGCTTTAAGAACAGAGCATGTCCAGCTGCCTTGGCACTGGGTGTAGGGTGTGGAACACACTAGAAGGTGGTGTTGGGGCCCTGGATGCAGCCCCAGGGTTTAGTTCAGCTGACTGTGCCTGGGGCAGCTCAGTGGGACCTGTCTGAGAAGCTTGGACCCCTTGGAGAAGAAGCTCAGAACAGACTGGCTCCAAAACCTCAGCAGGGTCTCTCTCTCCTTGTAGGAGCTGAGGCTCCCATGACTCCAACGTGGTAGTTCCCAGTTTGACCTCAGACTGTCCTTGTCACCTCAGACTTGCCTGGTGAGCCCTGGTGTGTGACTGCTCCTGGACACTGATCAGTATCAGACTGATCCTGGCTGATCAAACCTTATCCTGATCCCGTTCCCAACTTTTTGACTCAGCTTCCCAGCTTGCCTCACATGCTGCTCACCCCCACGGTCTTTTCTGGAATTCCAGACTCATGGCTGAGCCTGGCCATGAGCCTGGACCTGCTTTGGTCACCTTTTGCTCACCATTGTGAGAAACACCCATGTGTTGGTGACCCCAGCGCTCTTGTGAGATTTGCTCAGCTCCTGCCTCTCCTTGCCCCGTGGAACAGCCTGTCCTTCTGCTGCCGGCCAAAGAGGGTCTCCAAACCCAGCCAACACTTGGGCTGAGCTGTGCAGTTACCATGAGCTGTAAGATTCATCCAGAGACCTGGGCTGGTCTGTTGGGCAGCACTGGCACTGAGCAGTGGCAGGAAGACAAGGAAGAGACAGGAATTGATGCAAAGCTGATGTTTTCTCGCCCCCAGCAGGATTGCTGGGAAGCCTTGCAGCAGAGCTCTTCTCTGGGCTGTGTTACCCTCCATCTGCACTGGGGTCAACTCTACCTGTGAACTCTCTGTGTGACAAATGCAAACACCTCTGTGGGGGCCTGGCACCAGCCTGGGAACTGTGTCACACACCTGAGGGGACCTCCCAGTGCCCCACACTCAGGCTAAGGGGGACCATTATGTGGTTTCAGCCCACAGCCCACAAGCCATAGAATGGTTTGGGTTGGAAGGGATCTTATAAACATCCAGTCCCACCCTCTGCCATAGGCAGGGACACCTCCCACTATCCCAGGTTGCTCCAAGCCCCATCCAACCTGGCCTTGGACACTTCCAGGGATGGGGCAGCCACAGCTTCTCTGGGCAACCTGTGCCAGGGCCTCCCCACCCTCACAGGGAAGAATTTCTTCCCTATATCTAAATTTCTTCCCTTTCAGCCTGAAGCCCATCCCCCTTGTCCTGTCACTGCAGTTCCTGTAGGTCCCTTTCAGACAATGGTAGCCGAAGAGCACAATGCAGCTTAAACACCCCCCAGCCTGTCCCTGCCTGGTGAAATGTCCCTCCCAGGTTGTTCTTTTCAGGAATTGCACAACTACAACAACCTTGAGCTCTAGGAATTGAAATCTGTGCCCTGGACGTCCCACCATGGTGAGAAGGGTGATCCCAGGAGTCCCTCAGATGATTTGAAACTCACATTTAGGTCTCACCCATGCTGACAAAAACATTTTCCATTTGAATCTCAGGTCCTTATGGGTTTAAGGAGCCCAGAAAACAGATCCTAGTCTATCTTCAGTGAGAACTCACTGGTGGGAAAACAGATCCCTTGGATGTTGTAACCATGTATCACTATGGCAACATTATAATTGACATTTCTGGGGTATTATAGAGTCTGAAAGTCATAAACTTAATGAAAGTATGTTTTTATTGCACTTCAACTTCATCTCTGATTAAATCAAATTTGCATAATGGAAAATTATTACATTTCCATGTTTCTAATTTCCCTTCCACCCCCCTCTCCTTTTCCCTTTTTTTTACCAAGTGTGGCTCAGGTTTTGTTTGTAGGGAGGGCTCTGAAGGTCATCCAAGCCACAGCTTTGCTGAAAAATGTTTTTAATAATTTGTGTCAGAGAAGCCCAGGAAGTGAAGCCCCAAGAGCTGAAAGCTTTGTGGTGCTTTGAAATGCCTCTTGTTCTCCCCAGTAATGAGAGGGCTGCAGCACCAGCATGTTATTAAGTGGCTGTTGCAAGAGAGAGGTGCTGGGAGCCCACTGAAAGCTAATTTATCAAGGAGAGAAGAAGCTGCTCGTCCCCAGCCCTCCCCTTGTGCCACCTTTGCCGAGTGTTTTAAGCAGAGTGTGTTTTTATTTTCAACAAACAAAAGCTCCCATCAGTGCCAGCAAGGAAATGGAAACGAGTTCATTGCTGGACTGAGTGAGGGCTGTTCCTAAACTCAGCTTGAGCAGAACGGCCCTTGGAGAGGGTTTGTGATGTGAGGAAGATCTGAAGCCGTTGGGGAGTGTCCAGAGGAGGGAATGAGGATGGTGAAGGGCCTTGATTTGAAGCCGTGTGAGGACACTGAGGGCACTTGGTGTGTTCAGCTGGAGAAGAGGAGACTGAGGGCAGACCTCATTGCAGTTCCAACTGCCTGGGCAGGGGCAGAGGAGGGGCAGGACTGAGCTCTGCTCTGGGGGGACCAGGGACAGCACCCAGGGAATGGCCTGGAGCTGTGTCAGGGCAGGGGCAGGTTGGATCTCAGCAAAAGGTTCTTCCCCCAGAGGGTGGCTGGGCACTGACCAGGCTCCCCAGGGCAGTGGGCACAGCCCCAAGGCTGCCAGAGCTCCAGGAGGGTTTGGATGATCCTCTGGGGCACAGGGGCTGACTCTTGGGGATGGGCCTGTGCGGGGCTGAGGGTTGGACTGGATGATCCCTTCCAACTTGGGATTGGATTCTCTGTGATTCCATAATTGTCTTTTCCAGGACAGTGGGACAACTTCTCACACATTTTCCTGTGGAAACCTTTACCTCCCGAGAACTCAACTGAGCCATTTGTTCCTGGGCTAAATGCAAGTAGCAGGTGAAATTCCTGGCAGGCTGCAAGAAATGTGTCTGGAGCCGTCCAAGTCAATGAACTGCCCTCACTGAATCATAGAATGGTTTGGGTTGGGAGGGACATTAAAGCTCACCCAGTCCCATCCCCTGCCGTGGGCAGGGACACCTTCCACTAGCCCAGGTTGCTCCAAGCCTTGGACACTTCCAGGGATGAGGCAGCCACAGCTTCTCTGGGCAACTTATGCCAGGGCCTCACCACCTCTATATGAAAGAATTTCTTCCCAAGATCTCGTGTAAATCTACACTTCTTCAGCTTAATTCCATTCCCTCTTGTTTTGTCACTCCAGGCCCTTGTCTCAAGTCCCTCTCCAGCTCTCTTGGAGCCCCCTTAGGCACTGAGAGGGACTCTGAGGTCTCCCCAAACCCTTCTCTTCTCCAGCCTGAGCAACCCCAACTCTCAGCTCTGTGCCAACTCTCTCAATCAGTGTCACTTGGTCCTCAGTGATGCCCAAGGCTGAGCAGCAATGCTAAGCCCTTGTGCTCTGCCAGGCAAGAACACCGACAACTAATCCCTGCCAGTTCCTGGGGACAAGAAACGCTCTCCTGTGTGGGGGCAGAGGTCTCACTGTGGCCCCTCCTGTCCCTGTGCAGGGTGAGGGGCCCTGGCTGCCTTCTCTACTCTTGAGATCACTGTTCCCCACCCAAATTTCCACCCTACACACCCTCTCTTCTCCTCTCACTGCTCTCCTCCTCCTTTGTCCTCTCCACAAACACTGACACCTACTTTTTCTAGGAAGAGTCTTTACGGTTTCTGTCATTTTCCTGCCATTTTCCTCCAAAATACTTCCCCATAGGTAGGATTTGCTCATCAGAGAAGTGCGGGATGAGCTGCTCAGGGCAAAGTCTCAGCCTTTGGATGTGTTGATTTTTTAATCCTCACCCCAGTGGAAATTACAGACCTTTAGATTTGACAGTTTAGCTGGAATCCAGCCTTATATTTTTATATTGCTCAGATGTATTTTTGTATTTCTCTGTGAAAAGAAAGTGTCTTTGAGATTTCTTTGTATTTTTTTCCCTCAAAATCCTGACAGTATCTGTTAAAAAATGCATCTGAAAATCCAATTTTTCTTTTCATGTTGGAAAAATGTTGACAGCCTTCATCATGAAGCAATAGAAGCAACTCTCCAGGGATTGTGGGCAGTGGGCCTGGCACCACTAATGAAAATAAACAGGCATTTCCAGCAACCTTCGGCTAAAGATCTGTCCTGCAGGGAGGCAAAAAGAAAGTCTCCTCATAGAAATGGGGAGGTAAAAGGCTGTTTAATCATTTGACAGGCCAGCCCTGAGGAGCAACGACAGGACATGGGGTATGAAAGTCCAGCATGGGGACAGGGAATTGATGTTTGCAGCAAGGAGCTGGTGTGAGCCAGATCTCACCCCTGTGGTGTGAGCCACAGAGCTCTGCTGAGACCAGGAACATTTTTCCAAGGGATAAGAGAGTCTGAGGTGCAGCATTTGAGGCACAGGGTGTGTTGGAGCACGTGCCACTGCTGCATCTCCTCTCTTTGTGGTGGCAGCCACCCCCTGCACCCTCTGCAGAGACCAAGGGCTCCCCAGGACCCTGAGGAAGGACCACACAGCTCTACCCCGGGATCTTGCGTATGAAATCCAGGGGTTGTGTGAGTGGCTTCCTGCCAGATATCCAAGAAGGAATCTTCCGTTGCTCCTGTGCATTTAACAGACATTAAACATCACCAGTCCCTGGCCAGCTCCAGAGCCAGCCACCTTCTCCACCCTTGCACAGGCATTAGGTTTGCAGTCCCCAGAGCTGTCCCTGCACAGCTGCTTTGTCCCTGTTGTGCCTTCAGAGGTGGTCCTACCCAGCCTTGGTGTCTGGACACATCACAGACCTGTGCCCCAGCACTCTCCAACCTGTGCTCTCCAGATCGTGGGGAAGAGCCAGATCTGGAGCCTGTATCCTTTTGGACATCCCGTAGCAGATAAGACAGGGAAGGTGTGGGGTCAAGAGGATGAAGGACTCACAAAGAAATTAATGTTCATTGGTTCTTAATTCCATAATTCTCTTTCATTAGTGAGGATTCTACTTTCTGTTGGTTATTAATTTCTTGGGGTTTTTTATGATAATTAGTTCATATCTTTAGTCTTAATATCTTTTTTCCTTGGAAGGGACTTCCCATCACATATATTGAGTCTTTCTTGGCCTTCTTACCTGTAGATTTCTGCAAAAGGTCCTTGTAATGCATAAATCCTGGGTTCCAGATGTGCAGCTTCAGTATCCCACACCTGTTTGGAAGGACCTCACCAGCCCAAGCCACCAAGCTGAGAGGGGAAGGTGCTGCATCTCACAAGGACATTGAAGGGTGAAGCTCCTCCTGAATGTGACCTTGTGGACATCCCATAGCAGATGTGACAGGGAAGGTGTGGGGTCAAGAAGGTGAGGGAATCCCAGAGGAATTAAAAAGCAGTGGCCTGGGCTGAAGGACAAACTTAGTGGAGGCATTTTGGAGCTCTCCAGAGCCTTGCCCAAGCCTCGCCCCTGAGGGAGGCTGGGGTGCACCCCCTGTGTGTCTGTGCTTTGGGCAGTGTCCTGTAAACCCAGGCCAGCACAGCACTGCTGGGCCCACCTGATTTCCCATCTTCCTCCTCCTCCATCCCTCTGGCTCAGTCTGGTCCCAAGGCTGAGGTCCTCTCCTAAGCTGTGAATTCCAAACCATGGGCTCCTCCTGACTCCCCAGTCAACTCCTCCCGGAGCTGCCCCTAATCTGACTTTTGCTCATGCACCAGAGTACGGTAAAGGAGCTCAGATGTCAGAACCTCTCCTGCCTCCCGCTGCCCTCAGTCCCTTGAATATTTGTTTTGGCTAAAAATCAAGCAGCTGGTCTCCTCCTCACCAGGGTTACATGAGCAGAGCTTGCTCCTTCCTCAGGCACCTGAGCAACATGGACACAATCCAGTGAACAGGAAAGAATCACAGAATGTCCTGAGTTAGAGGGACCCCCAAGGATCATCCAGTCCAACTCCCGGCCCTGCACAGACACCCCAACAATCCTCCCTGTCCCTGAGAGCGTTGTCCAAACCCTCCTGGAGCTCTGGCAGCCTTGGGGCTGTGCCCACTGTCCTGGGAAGCCTGTTAAGCCCTTTGCAGACTGAAGTTGGACAGAGAGGAACATACACCCTCAAAACGTCCCTGAGCCAGCACATGGAAAGGTGCTCAGCAGAATAGAAGGTCCTGCTGGCTACAGGTGTACTTCAAATTGTGTCCATGGCAGGAATATTGTGCTTCAGGAATGTAGAGAGGAGCAGAATGGGAATATTCTACCAGAGGTGTGTCTATTTGCCTTCAGGCAGAGAAGGTCCAGCTACAAAACCTTGGAGAACACTCAAATCAATGCTCTTCTCTCACAGAAACAAATGAAGGAGAAGTATTTCAACTTTCTGTGAAATATCCAGCCGCTGCTCCAAAGCACAGAAGAGCTGCAATTATTCAAAGAATAAGTCTCCAGTGTTTCTTGTCTTATCAAAATGAGGCCTTTTGTCTTCAGCTCAGTCTCACAAATAGCAAAGTTGTGTGGATGAAACACAGCAGGATGATCCAGCCTGTGCCAGAAACCCAGCACGGAAAATGTCAGCCTCAAAGCTTCAAGCCTGGCAGAGGAGAAGGAGCTGAAGGCAGGGCTGTGGAATTAAAAGCACTGGCAGCTCTTAAGTTTCCAGTCTTACTGGTCTCTCTTGTAATATTGCCATGTTTCCAGTCCAGTGTACCTTAGAGTGCTTTGCTGGGTGGGGGCCAGCCCTGAGTGAGGTTTTGCCATGGATGGAGGGCAAAGTCAAGCTTCAGTCAGAGAAATGAAAACCAGCATCAGTGAAGCACCAAGAAACTAAGGCTCATGGCTGGCAGAGCAAGGCAAGTCGGGCTCTGGATTGACATCCCACAGGGGAGAGTGCAGAATTCCTGGGAAGGCTTTAATAGCCCCCACAGAGCCTGGCAGAGGACTGCGCCAGGGCTATGATTCCCTTGGCACCGATGTCCCTTACTTGGGGAGATCAAACCAGCTACAGCACCAGTGTCAGCAAGGAGTAAATATCCCTGAGGAAACAAGCCACAGGGCACCCCAGGGCTCTGCTGTGCTTGTACCACCCTCAGCATCACCAGACAGTTTGGGGGGACACAATGGAAGGAAGATCTGAAGCCATTAGAGAGTCCCTAAAGGAGGGAATGAGGATGGGGAAGGGCCTTGATTTGAAGCCGTGTGAGGACACTGAGGGCACTTGGTGTGTTCAGCTGGAGAAGAGGAGACTGAGGGCAGACTTCATTGCAGTTCCAGCTCCCTGGGCAGGGGCAGAGGAGGGGCAGGACTGAGCTCTGCTCTGAGGCGACCAGGGACAGCACCCAGGGAATGGCCTGGAGCTGTGTCAGGGCAGGGTCAGGTTGGATCTCAGCAAAAGGTTCTTCCCCCAGAGGCTGGCTGGGCACTGACCAGGCTCCCCAGGGCAGTGGGCACAGCCCCAAGGCTGCCAGAGCTCCAGGAGGGTTTGGATGATCCTCTGGGGCACAGGGTGGGACTCTTGGGGATGGGCCTGTGCAGGGCCAGGAGTTGGACTCGATGATCCTTGTGGGTCCCTTCCAATTCAGCACATTC
The DNA here is from genome assembly GCA_013396775.1 of Cephalopterus ornatus. Classification (NCBI taxonomy): domain Eukaryota; kingdom Metazoa; phylum Chordata; class Aves; order Passeriformes; family Cotingidae; genus Cephalopterus; species Cephalopterus ornatus. The sequence continues at coordinate 71,874 of VZRE01012458.1, read as the reverse complement.
TGGGATTCTATGACTGGATTCTCTGTGCTGTGGCAGGAAGGGTTCATCTCTGGGAAAGAACACCTACTTTCCCAGAGCAGCCAGCCTGCAGCATGCCATCCATCCTGGGATTTGCTCTGCAGTGAGAGGCGGTGCTGAGGGTCAAGAGGAGGACTGCTCACACTTACAGGACCACTGCATGGATGATTTGTCAGCCAGCCCTGCTGGCTAATAGAGAGGAAATTCTGAATCTGAAACAGAAAGTGGAAGGGAAATGATATTTCTTCATCTATTGTGCATTGCTAATGGGTGGAGAGAGCTCTCATTTATAACCCAGAATCCCACCAGTAATTGCCTGGCATGGCCCAGCCCCTTTCTAATACTCCTGGGCAGCCCATTACTGCTTCTGACAGACTTTCCTAATAATCATAAAAGAGCTCAGACTCCTGGTGGAGTATTGAGAGGGGGGTCAAGAATGCCAGAATCCCTCAACGTGCTGAGTTGGAAGGGACTCACAAGGACAGTCCAGTCCACCTCCTGGCCCTGCACTGGCCCATCCCCAAGAGTCACCCCCTGTGCCCCAGGGGATCATCCAAACCCTCCTGGAGCTCTGGCAGCCTTGGGGCCGTGCCCACTGCCCTGGGGAGCCTGGTCAGTGCCCAGCCACCCTCTGGGGGAAGAACCTTTCGCTGAGATCCACCCTGACCCTGCCCTGACACAGCTCCAGGCCATTCCCTGGGTGCTGTCCCTGGTCCCCCCAGAGCAGAGCTCAGTCCTGCCCCTCCTCTGCCCCTGCCCAGGCAGTTGGAACTGCAATGAGGTCTGCCCTCAGTCTCCTCTTTGTTCCACCCAGGACACTGACCTGGAGCCAGTGAGTGCCTGGGACCAGGGGACAGGACTGTGACACTGCTGACACAGCACTTTGCTACTGCCCACAGGCCCTGGAGCAGCACTTGGCAAACTTCAACCTCTGGAGTTTTATATAAGAAAATATAAGACAATAAAGAGGATGAAAATACTGCAACAGGGCAGTCTGAGATTCTGTGCAGTGTCACCTGCTGCTGGGTCAGGGGATTATGAACCCCCCCCAGTTCCTATTTTGGATCCAGCAGCTCTGTGCACAGGTTCTTGGACACCCAGGGCATCTCCAGCAGTGAGAGATCACGTGCTTGTGTGACTGAATCCAGCCCTTGGAGTCAGCTTGTTCTTCCTGCTGATCCTGAGCGTGTTCCCAGCTCTCCCCCTCCCTCAGAGCCTCTCCCCAACTCTGCCATGGGCAGAAGATACCAGCCCACAACTGCCAAGTGTAAAGGCATCCCATATTTCTTCCCAGAGGAGAAAACCTGTTCCTGGAGTCCAGGCAAGGCTGAGCATCACTGGGTCTGTGCTGCTGAAACACTCCTTGTGCCTGGAAATCAGCCCTTGTGTTACCAAATGCTCCAAAATTGTCAGGATAAATAAAACTCTGTTTTTAGAGTTAGAATGGCTTTTTTTTTTTTCTGGCCAGAGGGGTGTGTGTAAGACTGCCAGAGTCCAACCCCACAGAGACCCCCAGACATGATTTTTCTACCCATTTATACATTTTTACCAAATAAAGAAATTATTGTTCATCAGTTCTTAATTACACAATTCTCTTGTATTAATTAATATTCTACTTTCTTAATTTCTCACTTTTCATGATAATCAGTTCATATCTTTACTTTTAATGGGGAAGGAACTTTCCATCCCATATATTGAGTCTTTCTTGGCTTTCTTATCTGTTGATTTCTGCAATAGGTCCTTGCAATTCATAAATCCTGGGTTCCAGATGTGCAGCTTCAACAACACACCTTTCTCTCTCTCATCTCTGTTCATTGAATCGTATCAGGGTTAACTTTTAACAAACCTTACAGTTTTAGTACTTTGCCCAAGCTATGTTCCCACAGAAGAATCTTATGACAACTTTTTTGCTAAATGCTGGCTAAAAGTGATTTAAGCCCTAACAGAGCATTTATGATTAACTAAAACAACTGATCAAAAGGTTACTTAAAGCTATTAAAAATTAGAAAGGTTATATAATTTCCAACACTTGCAGCACAGAGATTTTAGGATAAAGGATGAAGAGAAAACACACCTCTTGTGGGAGGGAAGTGATGCAATTCAGGCCCTGATTTACAGAGATGAAAGCCAGTTGTGCTTATATTTTCTCCTATCACAGTTGAGTTCCCAGAAGTTTCTCTCTGCTCCATCCATCTCACTGTCAGAGTGATTACACAGCCTCTGGCTCAGAGCCAGTGTTTGCACTAAACTTCCATCCCTGGTTCTGCTTTCCTTGCTGAGGATGAGATTTGGACACAGAGATCTGTGTGTGTCTCAGCTCTCCCTCAGGCTGCTCTGATTCATGCCCTGTGCAGGAGCAGGGGCATCCAGGTTTTTGTTCTTCCTGAGGAGCTCTTGAATTCCCTCAGCTGTCTTTAGAGATGCTGATGCCCACAGTGTGAGCAGAAGAGAGTTATGTCCTATCTGGACAGTAAACTGAAGCTGGTGGAAAGACCCGATGCTTGACTACAAACACATCAGGGATTCATGGCACTTGCTCTCAGACACGTGGAGGTGAAGGGCAATGAGGCTGGGGAAGGGGCTGGAGCACAAGTGCTGTGAGGAGAGGCTGAGGGAGCTGGGGGGGCTCAGCCGGGAGAGGAGGAGGCTCAGGAGGGACCTTCTCACTCTCTCCAACTCCCTGACAGGAGGGGGGAGCCGGGGGGGGTCGGGCTCTGCTCCCAGGAACCAGTAGGAGGACAAGAGGGCACAGCCTTGAGCTGCCCCAGGGGAGGTCTGGGTTGGACATTGGGAAGAAGTTCTTCCCAGAAAGAGGGATCAGCCCTTGGAATGGGCTGCCCAGGGAGGGGGTGGAGTCCCCGTCCCTGGAGGTGTTTAAGGACAGACTGGATGTGGCATCAGTGCCATGGGCTGGGTGACAAGGTGGGGTTGGGTCATGGGTTGGACTGGATCATCTCAGAGGTCTTTTCCAACCTGGTTGATTTTGTGATTCTGTGACTCTCTATTAAGGTGTGGGAGCAGTGCTTGACAAACCTCTGAGTGATAGGCAGGTGACCATCCTGAGGGTGATGGTGGGTTTGGGTGACACACAGCTGTCTCAGGGTACCAGGGAAGGGCCACAATCCACATTTGGACTTTTAAGAACAGTCAGTTCTTCACACCTGAAGGCACAAAAGCTGGGGTTGGGTTTCTCCCCATGTCTGGATCCTCTTTGCTGGGAAATATTTTAGCTGTGCTTAATGGTCTTATCATAGAACAATGGAATGGTTTGTGTTGGAAGGGACTTTAAAGCTCATCCCATTCCACCCCCTGCCATGGACACAGACACCTTCCACTAGCCCAATTTGCTCCAAGCCCCATCCAACCTGGCCTTGGACACTTCCAGGGATATGGCAGCCACAGCTTCTCTGGGCAACCTGTGCCAGGGCCTCCCCACCCTCACAGGGAAGAATTCCTTCCCAATATCCCATCTAAACCTCCCCTCTGTCAGTTTGAAGTCATTCCCTCTGTTCTGTCACTATAGACCCTTGTAAATAGTCTCTCTCCATATCTCCAGGGGTGTGTGGTGTTTGGGTGAGGAACGATGACATTTGGGACCACTCTGGCTGTGCTGGCACTACCTGACCTAGAGGAGAAGGCACCTTTGGTACATCTGTGCCAGAATGTTGCTGGTGCAGACACGGTGCCACATCTCCCTCCTGGCACAACAGAACCTTGAGAAGGGTCACTAGAACTGCATCCTCTAAAACACCCAGGATGTTTCTTCTGCTGGAAAAATTGCAAGTTCTTGGAAAGATCTCCTAAGCAGCTCTTTGGGAAGACCCCTTCCTTATGCAGCTCCTTGGGAAGATTTATTCCTTATGTAGGAGCCTGGACAAGGGAGAGAAACTGCTGCTGGATCACAAGTCTTGCTGTGGGACATGCGCCTTGCTGGATCATGAGCCTTCCTCCTGATGGGATGAGCCTCTACCCCTGAGTTCTTTGGGATGCAAATACAGGCTGTGCTGGAAGTGAAGGCTGTGAAGTTGGGCCTGTGTGAAGGAAAGTGTCCTTTGTTCCAGGCAGTTTCCTTCCCATGCTCTTCACCATGAGCAGAGGACGGAAAACGTCCATTGCGTCCATGACTGGCCAGAACTGAGGCAAGGCATGAAATTGGTCTCACTTTGCTGGAAATGCATTTGGTGATGTGGAAATTCTCTGCCTGGCTGTGTGGGGAGGGAGTCAGTCACCCACATGTGACGGTGCCCAGGGCTGTGTCAACATGTCCCCAGGACAAGCCGACGTGACGCAGCATCGGCAGGAAGGTCAGGGCCCTCCTACAGTGGTGACTCTGCTTTCACTGGATGCCCACAGGGCCTCAAATGACAGGAGTCATCCCTGTTTGGTTAAAATGTGACATCAGCTTTAGAAGAGTGACACTGAGCCCAAAGAAGGAAAAAAAAAAAAAAAAGAAAAATCCAGGAAAGCTGGAATTTAAAAAAAGCAGGAAGTTTTCTTCATGGATTGTTTTTAAATAGATGCTTTTTCATTCCAGTGTGACACAAGCCAAGCTCCTGGTGTCGCTCCAGAAACAAGATCTCTGTCCTTCTCTGTCCTCCAGCGCAGAAAATCCTATCCACCATTGTGCTCGGTGCCTGGGAAAACCAGGAAAAATGGGTGAATCTCTGGGTGGAGCCTTTGGTGAAGCCTTGGCAACCACAACCCAGCCAGGAACAGGTTAAAGCCTGGGCAGCTGATGGAATTCACAGTAAAATCAAAGAGGCTCTTTCAAATCCAGATTTCTCCTGTGTATTTTTAAATGATCCTTTAAGAGTTAAACAAAACAATGATTAGTTCCTTTTAAACAAAAGTGACCTTTCTGCTGTTTCTTTTTCCCAGGTAAGTGCTAGTTTATTTTAATGTCTTTAAGGTTTGGGAAGTGAGTATTTGGAGTGCGAGGTTTTAAAATATCTGGTGAGCAGAAATCCAATATTGACCTGCTGGATTAACAGCAGGGTTTGGATTCCTTGGCATGTTCTCAAAAGCTATGTAGATTCTCTTTGTTGTTACATCACACACAGAGCACATCCCAACCAAAGGGCATCAGCAGGGAGCTCTCGGCCCCATGGTCTTCAGCTGCAGGGCACCCTGTGCTGTTGGGTTGGTGTTTTCATAGAACCATAGAATAGTTTGAGTTGGAAAGGACCTCAAAGCTCCTCCAGTCCCACCCCTGCCATGGGCAGGGACACCTCCCATTAGCCCAGGTTGCTCCAAGCCCCATCCAACCTGGCCTTGGACACTTCCAGGGATGGGGCAGCCACAGCTTCTCTGGACAACCTGGTGCCAGGGCCTTTCGACCCTCACAGCCAAGAATTTCTTCCATAGATCCCACCTACCCCTGCCCTCTGTCAACCTGAAGCCATTCTCCCTCGTCATGTCACTCCAGGCCCTTGGAAATAGTCTCTCTCCATCTTTCCTTCAGGCTCTGTTCAGGTCCTTCAAGGCCACAATCAGTTCACCCCAAAGCTTCTCTTCTCCAGGCTGAACAATCCCAACTCTCTCACTTTTCCTCCCAGCAGAGCTGCTCCATCCCTCTGATCATCTTGGTGCCTTCCCTGGACTGGCTCCAGCAGCTCCATGTCATTCTGGAAACGTTGTTCCCCAGAGCTGGAGGCAGCTCTGCAGGAGGATCTCACCTGAGGGGACAGAATCCCCCTGCCCTGCTGCTCACATTTTCCCCTTTGGATTGAAGTTCCCTTGTTCGATAAAAACTCTGCTTCTCTTTTCATGCCCTGATTTCAGATGGGGAGCTCAAGGTGCTGAGGGCTCACCAAACCCTCCTCATCTCTTCTCAGTTGTTAAGGGGCCATGACACACCACCAGCTCCACCTTTCTACTGGGGAAACAGGCTCTAGAAGCGGATGGGTGGGATGTGAGTCCCAGAGAAGAAGGTCAGGGTCAGGGCTGGCTGCTCTGGAAACCGCTGCTGGAGTTCAGAGGCACTGCTGGCTCAGGATTTCTAATGAGTTTTAAGCCTTGGACTCTTCAGATGGCTCAGGGAGTGTGTCCCTGAGCACCAGGCTGCAGGCATGGCCTCCAGGAGATCATCTCACCACCTTGGCTCGGTGTCCTCATGCACCAAAGAAGCTTTTGCTCCATTTTCAGCTCCTTGAGAGTGAGGTTTTGGAAGTACTTTCCTACAACAGGCAAGGCAAAGCTTCCCCCACCTGCTGCTGTGTCTATGTGTCCTCATGGGCATCTCCCACAGCATCAGCCACAGGCTTAAAGAACACTATGAAAGGCACATTATCCAGCTGTACACTGAGGGAAAAGGGGGATTTCTAAGGAGAACAGTTCCTTTGCAGGCTGGGGATGTATTTGCCTGCGTGGGTGCACTGGGACAGGAAACCCTTGCTGAAGGTGGGACCAATGCCCAGCATCATCCTGCTGTCCTGCCGAGCCTGGAGGGGGTCCAAGGCACCTGGATCACAATGGCACCAGGAGAGGAAAGGCAGAGAGTGTGTGAAGCACTAGATAGGAGGGATGGAGAGGGAACAAACACCAGAGAGCTCTAGCAGGAAGGGAAGCAGTAATCCCTTGGCTGCTTGACAGGGACCTGCCAATTTTGCAGCAAACAACGTTTGCAGCCTGCAGAGCTGGATAGGATTGTCCCAGATAACCAGGTTTCCATCAGAAAAATCCCATTTCTCTGCCTTTTGTCAAGAAGATGAGCAGAGACACCCCTTGGTGAGAACGAGCTGTGTCCTGCAGGAGCATTGCCCAGGGAGTTGAGCTGTGGGGTGCAGCAGATCCTTTAAAAGACCAAAAATTTATGGATCTGCAGTGAAGGCTGTGGAGCCTTACTCAGATACCCTGGGATGGAGTGTGCTGGGATGCAGGAAGATGGTGGAATTGGGGTTGAACACCCTCAAACTGGCTAAAACATCCCATTTTGGGGAGTATGTCTCTGCCAGCTTTGGATACCAGTAGGACTTGTTAGCAAACCACTACAGACCAGGGGAATAAAGTCCTTGATACATCACAGCTATTGACATCAGGGACAGTATTTCCTGCTTGGGACCACCCTCATGGGCAGCTCAGAGGAGACACCAGCGGGGTTTGTTCACTCTGAGGTGCCCCAACACAGCAGGAGAAGTCCTGCAGTGGGACATCCCTGAGGAGGGGGATCCCTGCTCCCCAGCAGGATCGCTGCTCCGTGCATTCGAGGAGCACTGGGAACCTGCAGCCCCCATTGCAGAGGTTCTAAGGCACAGCTGAGGGGGTTTCAGCCTCTCCCCGTGGTGTTTAGGAGGCAGCAGGAGGGCTGTGGCTGAGGAGCCCCTCGGGGTCACCCGCCGGGCACAGGGACAGGGTGAGGGGCAGCTGCTGCCCGGGGTCACCGCCCTGGCCCGGCCCTGGCCCGGTGGAATGTGGAGGCCCGCGGTCCCTGTGCTTGGGGATGCTCCAAACGGCGTGGGGAGAGGCGGTGGTAGGGCCCATCAGTGCCGGCCCCTGCTGGTCCGTACCGGTCCGTGCCAGTCCGCGCCAGTCTGCGCCGGTCAGTGCCGGTCTGTACCAGTTCGTGCTGGTCCATGCTGTCAACACCAGTCAGTGTCAGTCTGTCTCAGTCGGTCTGTCCTGGTCAGTGTCTGTCAGTCCCAGTCTGTCTGTTCCAGTCAGTGTCGGTCTGTCTGTCCTGCTCTGTCCTGGTCTAACCCAGTCTGTCTTGGTCAGCCTATCCTGGTCCATCCCGCTCTATACCACTCCATCATGCTCTATTCCCATCCATCCCGATCCATTCCTCTCTATACCGCTCCATCCCACTGTATACCTCTCCATCCCCCTCCATTCCTCTCCATCCCTCTCTAGCCTGCTCCGTCCCTTTCTATCCCTCTCCATCCTACTCTAACCCTCTCCATCCCTCTCCATCCCTCTCTAACCCTCTCCATCCCTCTCTATCCCTTTCTATCCCTCTCTATCCCTCTCCATCCCTCTCCATCCCACTCTATCCCTCTCCAACCCTCTCTATCCCTTTCTATCCCTCTCTATCCCTCTCCATCCCTCTCCATCCCACTCTATCCCTCTCCAACCCTCTCTATCCCTTTCTATCCCTCTCTATCCC